>OY729166.1:1453927-1775748 GCA_958299025.2 Drosophila histrio
AGTCGGTATAGCCATGTCTGTCTGTCCGTCTGTCCGTCCGTCCGTCTGTCCGTCCGTCCGTCTGTCTGTATGAGCGTCTAGATCTCAGAGACTATAAGAGCTAGAGTCACCAAATTTGTTATGTTGGTCCGTCCATAGACTGAGCAGTACCAGTTTATGTTAACATTTTGACACGCCCCCTTCCGCCTCCGTAAATCGAAAACAAAACAACGTGAATCTTACCGAGTTCTTGCTTCTTTTATTAAACCAACCAACCAAAACTATTCCAAAATTTTAGAATTTTGTAAGCCTTGAAAAAATCATAAATATAACTGGTATTTTTTTCTATATTATTATGAATTTTTTATTGCATTTATTTTGACGAAAACTCGTAGAGTTTTTATCAGTGCCTGTATCTCTTAATTTTTTTTACAACTGGACACCACGAAATTGCTTTTTTAATCAAATATATACTGCATTGGCATCGGTGTAAGCGCCAAAAATAAAGTTTCATCTCATATAAATGACATATTATAAAAGCCAACAGCAAAAATTTCCCATTTTCCCCGCAGTTCAAGGCAAAAACCCATAAAAAAAAAGCTGATAAATTCAATTGCAATTGTAGAATTTTTATTTATCATTTCAGTTTTATCAGCTCAATTTAAATTTAACAACTTGACGCTTGACTTTTGAATTAAAATCGAGTAGAATTTAAAAACTAAGCAGAAATATCAATAAAGTTTGAGTAATTAAATAGAAGAGACAAATAACTAAGCAGAAATATCAATAAAGTTGCAATAACTAAATAACTGAAAATAGGATAATTTAAAGCACAAACCATAAGACATTTTAAAAGAAAAACAATTTAGTTTTGAGTATATTTCTTATAGTAGTAAGTCTGGGCATATCTGGGCTTATATATCTTACTAAAAGACTTCTAAAAAAAATCTATTACTCATAGCTAATTGTAGAATATCTCAATGTATATCATATTTAATCAACATACTCACAATTAAATGTCATAAATGGCAATTTGTGCTTTAGGAATTTGGTCAGCTTACAAATGCTTAAAGCGAAAAGTCAACAAACAAAAGCAATAATAACAATAGCAATAATAATAATAAAACAACAATGCTGATGCTCATTTGTTTATTTATTTGTATTTGCAGCAATTGTGCACAATTTGCATAAATTGTTTTTGTTTTTGTTCTTGTCATTATTCTAAAGAGAATTAATGTGAATAAATGGCAAAATTCCAAACTCAAGTCATTTCTAAATTACTTGCAATTAAAAATGCATCTATATTTAAAAGTGTAATATATGTTTTATTGATTAATGTTTGTTTATTTTTTATAGGGTCTGCTGTGGGCCTTGGATGTGGGCATTGTCAATACGCTGGAGCAGCCAATTCGCCGTTGCAATCCCAAAATCGTGGCTATAAACACGGCCAACAACAAGGTGGTCAAGAGCATTGATCTCAGCGATCTTGTTACCTCCGAGTCACGTCTACAGTTCATTGTCGTCGATTACTCCAAAGACAACAAGCCTTTTGTGTAAGTAAGAACAATTTAAGTTTAATGAAATTTATAGAAAAGAAGTAATCTGAAAAGCGCAAGAATATTTATATATAAACATCGAATTTTAAATGATTTTTGCTATGACAGTTTTGAGAAATAATAGTCAGATGCTAAGCAAATTTAATCAGCATGTTTTAAATAATATTTAATAATATTTTTGTTAAGATATCTTAAGAAACAACAAAGTTTTTAGCATTAACAGTTGATTTTTAACGATCATTTCTATGACAGCTATATGATATAGTCATTATATTTTCAAGAAATTTAGTGAGGATGTTTAAGACATTAATCAATACAAATTTTGTGATTTTGGTTGAAATATCTCAAGAAGCAAAACAGTTTTTCTTACTAAGAGTTGAATTTAGACCGATCGTTTCTATGACAGCTATATGATATAGTAATTCGATTTAAACAAAATTTGGTCAGGATATATAAGACATTAATTAATAAATAACTTGTAGTTTTAGTTGAAATTTCTTAAGAAACAAAAAAGTTTTTCCTATTATAGGTTGAGTTTAGACAGATCGTCTCTATGGCAGCTATACGATATAGTAATCCGATTTAAGTAAAATTTGGTCAGGATGTATAAGACATAAATTAATACACATATTGTGAGTTTGATTGAAATATCTCAAGAAACAAAAAAGTTTTTCCTATTAAAGGTTGAGTTTAGACAGATCGTCTCTATGGCAGCTATACGATATAGTAATCCCATTTAAGTAAAATTTGGTCAGGTTGTAGAAGATGACACTTAAAACACAATTTAAGAGATTGGTTAAGATATCTTAAGAAACAAAAAAGTGTTTCATACTAAAGGTTGCATTTAGACCGATCGTTTCTATGGCAGCTATATGATATAGTAATCCGATTTAAACAAAATTTGGTCAGGATGTATAAGACATCAATTAATACACATATTGTGAGTTTGATTGAAATATCTCAGGAAACAAAAAAGTTTTTTTTACTAAGTATTGAATTTTGACCGATCGTCTCTATGGCAGCTATATATATAGGATATAGTAATCCAATTTAAACAAAATTTGGTCAGGTTATAGAAGATAACACCAACTACACAATTAGTGAGTTTGGTAGAAATATCTCAAGAAACAAATAAGTTTTTCATACTATACCTGTATCTAGAAGCAATAATTTCTATGTTATAGTGATCAGATTTTAATAAAATTTTTTCAGCATGTATAAGACATAATTTAATACCTGACTTCTGAGTTTTGTAAAGACATTTGAAGAAATAATACAGTTTTCTATACAAAGAATGCATATTCGACCAATTGTTGTGATTTTGTTACCCACACTTGAAGTTTCCAATAAATAGACAACATTTTATTAAGTTTCAACAACATATCTGCAAACCTATGACTCTAATGCACATAGAAGTAGACGAACAGTCAAACTTGGCTATAACGACTCAGCTTCTCAGCCTGTTGAACAATACAAAAATACTCTAAAACAATTGCAAGCTAGGCACGTAATCTTATCAGCGACTGCTTTATTGATAAGCTTACAGAGAAAGTCGATAAAATTTGAAAATTGTTTTGCAATTGAATTTTAACAAACTGTCTTACCTACTCCACTTTCTTTCTTCCATTCTCCCACTCTTCCCTCTTCAGTTACGTAGCAGATGCTGGAGCACGTAGCATTCTAGTCTATGATATTACAGGCAACAAATCCTATCGCATTGTCCTGCCCCGAGCCACGGCACCGACCAACGATGTGCTCTATGTGGCATTGACTGCCAAAACCGATGGCACCTCAACGCTTTTCTTCAGCTACCTGAGTTCCCCGCGACTGTACTCCATTAAGGGGGAGTATCTGCGAGTGGGTCAGGGAGCTGGTTCTATCATTGATGTCGGACCGAAACCTTATGGCAAACAGGCTGTACTTTTGGGTGCCGACGGAGGCACTTCACTATTCTTCCGTTACAAGGGAGAGAATGATATCTATTTGTGGGATTCAGAGACTTGCTTCAAGGCCTCCAACTTGCAGGAGGTGCAACGCGGCGGAGATTGTCGTCTGTCCACACAGGTGCTGCCGGGACACAAGCGTTTCATGTGGGCACTGGAAAGCAATTTCCATGATTTCATTTCCGATCGCACTGGTTGCAATGGCGCCTCCATTGTTCTGCATCCCGTGGTGCGTGAATGCGATGATTGAGATGATTTCCCACCGCTCTTTATTAGTCTTAAGTCTTGTTATTGTGTATAAAAAAGCAGGGATCGCAAATAAAAGTTATGTGTTTTTTAAAAGATAACGAGAAACTCGTCCAAAATTAACTGGAGTAGTAAGTTATTACTATAATACGATTTTTAATATAAGAATTTATGGTACAAAGTGTCATGTAATGTTGCTCAATAGTTTAACAATTTCCACGCACACAAGTGAATTTCGTCAAGTCGAAGATCTGATCCCCAGGACAATCTCCACTCTTCATATCGATGCCTATCGCATCACAGTGATAGTATCGTCTGCAGTCCGTCAGATCTCCGATCAAACCAATGCGCTGACACTTTCCAGACATAACTACATTCCCTCCGGACGATGGCGATGGCGACGATGGCGATGATGATGATGGAGGCTTTCCATAACGACACACGGAGAACTTGGCATCAAAATAGGAATTATCTCCCGGACAACGTTCATAGTGTTTCACACCACCGAGGCAATAATAATACCCATTAACTGTCTCCGCCGGATAGAGCATGCCATTGCGACAGGTTTCCGTAATGTCAGCGGAAACCTCACAGAAAATGTAGACTGACAGGAGTAGCAACAACTTGAATGAACTCATTTTACAGACTGTAGTTGAGATCCAGTCAATGCTATGTCTTATATACGAATTCGGATCGGATTTACTGTAGATAAACAGAAGACATTCAGAATTTGTACGGTTTGCTAGATAATTAAAAGAAATTGCGAATGAAACAAGTATTCAATTGATAAAGCTGAAGGTCGGCGACCAAGTTGCAAACTCTAGATAGACTGATTACAATTTGAATCATCCACTTGTTAAAACTGAAGGTTAATCTACAATCTGTTTATAGGGTTTCTTTTTTATAGTCATGCAAAATATATGTTCTAGGCCAACTACGCTTGTTTATGTTCACTTTCAGGTCGTATAAAAGATTAGACTAATGTAGGTAATAATGTTAAGCTCGCGTGCCCGACTTTGTGATACCCGTTACCAAATTTTATTAATATAATATTATTAAAATATATAAAATTATGAATTTTAAAAACTTAAAACATCCATAACTGGCCTTATATTTTTGAATGATTGATAATAATAAAAAAGAGTATTTTCACCACCAAGAAGAGCATTTTATCTTAAAACAAGCCGGTCAGTCGAGTGCACGCGACAGTAGGATACCCTGTGGAGGTCTTATAAAACGTATTTCGATTATAAAGGGGTGCTTATACTAATGTATATATATATTTAAATATGTCGCTTAAAATTTACATTGCGTGTATCGAGAGTAGCTTGTTTGCGATAGTCTGGCAACACTGGAAAGCGACTGCGTACGTTAGACAGTAGCATTCAGCTTTTTAAACAATGTGTAGCTTTCAGTATAGCATTCAGCTTTCTTTTCACCGACACAATGTAAAGCGCCACAGCGGCGGACAGCGCAAATCAGATTATCATATGCACTCTCGCTAGCGCAAATGGCATTTTCATATGCTCTCTTGCTCTGGCCAAAAACAATGAAATAATAATTGATTTAAAACATATTCCTTAATATCTTCTTTATGTATGTGTCGATCGCTATGGAACTTGCAGCAAAGTGCTCAGCGTGAGTTATACTTCAACTATATGTCATGTTAGGCTGAATTATCTTGGAATTGAGGTCTTCTTCTATTTGCGTGGGTGGGGGGGGGGGGGTGAGATATCGAAAATTGGAAATAAACTTGATCAGAAACCAACAATTTCCAAATTTGAAGTCTCTAGCTCTTATGGTTGCTGAGATCCACGCGTTTATTCAGACGTACAGACAGGCGGACAGGTGTCAATCGACTCGGCTATTGATACTGATCAAGAATATATATATGTAACTAGGGTATGAGTTGGAGCAACGACAATCAGTAGTAACATTTAAGGAATATCGATACCAGCGTACGAGCGTTATCGATATAAGCAGTCGCATTTAGTCGGAATGAACTGTCGGAATCATTCGGAGTAAACTATCGGAATCAGTCGAAGTGAACAGTCGGAGGAAAGCAAGCAGCTGCAGTCAGTCGATATCAGCCGTAAGGAACATTCGTCGGAATCTTTAGTGAGCATGGCGAGCAGCTAAGGATTTACAAGTAGTATTTAAAAGAAGTATCGAGTATTTTAAAGAGAAAGTTCGTTGTCAGCCGTCTGGAGTTCGTCGTCAGCCTTATAATGTGAAATAAGCCGATCTGCCGTTCATTTACTACTTAATAATAATATAATAAAATAGCCGGTAGTTCATATAATTATAAAATAAACTCTAATTTAATATATAATTAACATTACATATGTATTTATTTTATATGGTCGGAGATGCCTCCCCTTTGCCTGTTGCATACATTTCCAGAAATTCATTATACCCTCCTCTTGAATGCATTCTCTATTCACCTCAAATAATAATTTAGTTAAAATGATACATCAATAGCAATAGCTTACATATGTCTAGCTAAACAATAGCATAATCAAAAGATATTCAAATGCAGTTACAAAGAAATTAATAATTTATTAATTTAAAGAACAGAACATATGTAAGAGAACAATTATTCAATTTCCAAATATGATCAAATTAATAGAAAAGAAGGAGAGACATTGCACGTCAAATAGTGATAGATTAGATAGTTTTCTACATCATAGAAAAGATAAAATAGTAAAAGAAATGTAAAAGCTTGAAAGCTTTTCATTATTCTTCTAGTTGCAATAGATTAACTAGATTAATTCATGATGCAAACATCGCGATTTTCATCGTAGTTTGTCTCGGCGGGACAAGTGCCATGGATCAGTTTTCCCTTGACACACATGTAGAAACTGTTTGAGGTTTCTGCGGGAGAAGTCGTGAAATTCTGGCAGGTTTCCTCGAGTCTGCGACACGCGCTGGATTCAGAGTCAAAATAGTATTTGATGGGGCATCTCTGATAGATGAGTTTGCCTTGCAGGCAATAATTGAAACCGTATTGGTTTTTAGCGGGATGATACGAACCCTCCTGGCAGCTCTGAGTATCCTTACGACATGACTTCACGGCAACATCGAAGTAGAAACCCAGGGGACAAGCCTTGAAAACAAGTTTATTATGCCGACAGGTGAAATAGGCATTGGGAGTATCGGAGGCATAACGTAATCCATTCTGACAGATTTCCTTGCTTTGCCGGATCTCCACAGATCTCTTCGTCTTACTGTCATGAACACAGATATTTCCATTGAAAATGTAGCCATCGTGGCAACGCATCATCAGGGGATAGAAGACAGTCTGTTCCCCTTGCTGCTCCTGCTGACAGACATAGTAGTAACTACTGTTGGCAGCCCACACTCCCGTCTGCCCCAACTTGTTGCACGTATATTGTTTCTCCGTGCACTGCGCACTGTCCCGGGACAAAGTGCAGCTGCGTGTGAGCAGGGAATACCCTGCACCATTTGTGCACTGATGTGGCGTATCGACATTCTGCGGACTGCAGTCGTGATAGCTACGACAATCATAGGGATCGGGATAGATGCCTCCGCCTTGGCAGTAGAACTTGCCACGCACTGGCACCCGGCAACGTGGCTGCCACGTGCAACCGAACGTGCCCTCATCGCTGCAATAGAATCCACGGTCTGCCTGGCAACTAGCCATCTCCACAGTTTGCCACACGCCATTCACATGGTTGCAGAAACCCAAAGTCGAGCAATCCACGCATATAAATCCTGCGTGTCGCACATCCTGACAGGGATTCGTCACCGAGCTGGCCGCGTCAATGGCCAGGCTAAAGTTAGACAGCGTATTGGCCTTGCAATAGCCAACAGCTAAAGTGCTCAACAGCAGTAGCAACAACTCAATAGACCTCATCTCAAAAGACTGTTAACTGAGATGGCTGAGAAGGCGTCGCTTAAATAGGCCAAGATAAGCATTTTTTGCCACTGCATGTAAAGCGCATAATTAAAAAAGATAATGACAGACATTTGGCAATTGGAACAGTTAGCCGCTAGCAGTTAATCAAAAATGCTGTTTAATGTGTTTACCATTCGATTTCGATTCTCTATTTTTGTTTTCGATATAAAACATATTTCAATTAAATATGAATTAGTTAAACAAAAGTAAACCAAGTAAAACCTCAAAACAGAGATTTGATATTTGGCACACATGATGAATATTGTTGGGTTTATGTGTCTAGAAAATTGTATCACGATGCCACGCCCTATTCGCCCAGTTTTGAAATTGACAATTATATCGGATTTACATTTTTTTTCGAATAACTTCCGAGATTATTATTCGATCACGATTAAATTTTCAGCCTACATTAGGAGTAGAGGTGGAAAACTATCGATGTCACTATCGACACTATCGATGGTTCAAAATTAACTATCGTCGAATATCGATGGTGCCCACTATCGATAGTTCTCCACCTCTAATTAGGAGACTGATGTTCGTCCTGTGTGCCAAAATTCAAGACTCGTTTTATGTTTTTCTACAATGGATTAAAGACGGATGATAAAAAAAACTGCCTGTTTAGACTAACTGAAAAGCTTCTTCAAATTTATTCTATGTAAAAACTGAGCTGTATTTGCAGAAAAAAATCATTTAATTATAAACCGAATCTCCAAAATAATAAATTTTATATATGTTGTTATATTTTTTATTGTTTTGTGAAGTTAAATCGATTTTTCTTGGACCATAATGATAATTATAAACTCAAAATCGAATTTGGAAGTGCAATACAATTGACGACTTCATTACAAAGTTTAGGAAACTAAATATCTAGAGTGTTTCTCAGCAGGAGCCGAGCACGCAGGAGGATTGCTCTGCCCGGAAATAGGTGCCATCGGGACAATTCTCGTGTCTCATCTGTCCATTTCGGGTCGAGCAGAAGAAATACTTGCGACAATTGTTAGTATCGGGCATGAGACCGACGTGTTCGCATCTCGCGGGCATCACACTGAAGCCATCATCATTGGGATCCACATTCGCCGGAGGTGCTATCGAAGGTATAACTGAGTTGTTGCCCGGACGACAGACGAAATCTGTAAAGATTTCACCATCGTTGCAACGATGTAGTGACGGATATGTAACAACTGATTCCTCGGCATTCTGATTAACCGTCGACTTGCAGACATAGAAGATATTCGGATTTGTTGGCCAGGCTGCCACGTAACCGACATGTGGACAATGATACTGTGGCTGGGTGCAGACGCTGCTCTCCAGCGTCATGGAGCATTGTCCGGTGCGTGCATCGAATGCCTTGTCATTGCCACAGTCCACGGCAGCGGCAACTAGGACAATGTCCAGGAAATAGCACATATGATACTTCTGACAATCGTAGGGATCGTGAAAGATGCCCTGCGAGGTGCACTGGAAGTTTCCCTCGATGCCAAAGGGATGACACGGCCCGGTGGCATTGGAGCAGCTGCCCAGACGTATGTTACAGTAATACCCATTGGCCACATCACACGATTCGACGGGTATATTGACCCAACCGTTGGAATGCTGCACACAGGTGGCCAACAGCTCGCAGGATTCACAGATGGGTCCCGGAGTCTGGCGACCTTCACAGCTGCTCGTCTCCCGGGGCTGGACGATGCGTGTGGTGACTGTGGCAGCCGAAATTATCGTGATGACGTAGAGCAGCAGCTAAGGGAGATAAATACATTTTATAATTAATAATTAATAAACAGATCTGATATATTTAAAACATTTAATAATTGTTTCACATTCACAGATTAAATTCATATACATTTTAATTATTTAAATTTTATGCATTTAATAGTGAATTATTAATCTTTTATTTTAATTAATAATTAGCTTTAAATACACTTTTATTTATTATACTTATTTTCAATGGTATAGTTTCATTTAATTTTTTCTCCCGACAGTTCATACCTGATAATAATATTTAAATAATTACATTATATATCATTATATATATATTACTGCACTTTCTAGCATCTGCCAGCAAACTTACCAAGCTCCAAAACAGCTTATCAAAGGACATCATCTTATCATCCAAATAAAAAACAGATCACTAATAGAATTTCAAGCACGTCTAATTGCTGCAAAGTGTTCCAATTGTCTGAATTTGATAGCGTGGCTGGGAATCACAAGAAGAAGTTTGACTCACAGCCCAATTATAGGTAAAGTTATCTTCTATTCTTCCACTTGCTTTTTATATCAATAACTACGTTCATTCTATATGTGTGCGTGTGTGCCTAACATCTTGCGAAAGTCAGATTACAGCCACAATAACAAAGATTGAAATTGGAATGCCACAATGATGGGTAAATGCTTCATATTTACACAGAAAACATTAAACATTGGCACAAATTCTTAGCTTAACGGCAAATTGAAAGATGTAATTGTCTGACAAACATGCAAGCACTTAAAAATTGTGTGCACACTTAGAAATAATAAATATTTGCATAGCGTTTCTTTAAGCACGGATGAATTTTAACTCATTACAGTCAATACTTGTCAGCAGCATCGACATAATAAATATTTGATATATTGCCTTTCGTAAACAGACTGCCAATAGAAAATCAGCAACAGGCTACGCTTAAAATTGGCGCGCAATAGTAGTCGATACTTGTGAAAAGCATCGGTTTCGATTACTACAAATAGTAGTTTGGTATGTTGCCTATCGAAAGCAGAACTGTCGATAGAAATTCAGCAAGACGCTAAACTTTAAAAAAAAAAATAGCGCAGAATTTAAATCGATACTTGTCATAGAAATGGATATTGATTGCCAAATATAGTAGATTTGACTATTTCCCGTTGCAAGGAAAATGTCGATAGCTAATCAGCAACTAACAATAATTTCAAAATGGTGCGTAATTATAGTTGATACATGTGAGAAGCCGAGACTTCGCGTGACAATATATAGCTGACAAAATTTCAAATAGGCGCACTTTAACAATCGATACATGTCAACTCGATTACTATTTCAACTATCGACAGTAAGCTGTTTATAGAAATTTGTCATTTTTTTGCTGTTCCACGCACAGACACACTGACACATAACACACATTGCAGCTTTAAATTATTATTTTTACCTGTTTATAATGGACTTTATACACGAATCTGTTGCGCTTGGAGTGGATCTGCTGATACTGGGTCTCTGTGTGCGAGAGTATGTGCATTACAAGAACACTGCCAGGGTGTTGAAGGTAAGGAGGGACGATGTATGCCTGCATAATCACAATCATAATTGTTGTTGTTTTTGTTTTTGTTGGTGTTTTGCAGGAGGCGCCACAATTTAATATTGACAAAGAACTAAAGTCGATTGTGGGGCGACAACAGGATAAAAAGATCCCATATGCGGTTATACGCGGCACCGTCACGCCCATCGGTGTGCCACTGCGCAGTTCGTTTGTGCCCAGCGTAAGTGGCGTGCTGCAAATTGTCAAATTGCACGAACATCGTGTGATGCGCGCCTTTGCCGGATTCTGGGCGGAACAGCGTAAATTGATTCATGAGAGCGCCAACGAGATGCCCTTCGAGTTGCGTAGTCAGGAGCATGGCGTAGAGATTGTGGATGCGATGAGTGCCGCTGTCTTGGATGTAGATGTTGTCTACGATAATTACGAGTCTACGACGTTGTCCTTCTTCGATCACATCTTTGGCTTCTTTACGGGCGTGCGACAGAAGGGATTGCAGACAACGGAGCAAGTACTGCGCGATGGCAGCTTTCTCACAGCCATTGGCGAGCTGGAAATGGACGGACAGACGTTGCGCATGCAACCGTCCAAACAGGGACCGCTTTTCCTAACGACAGCCACCAAATCGACGCTGATTAAACGCTTCGAAGATGCTAAATCCTCCATGCTGTAAGTGTGTGGACAGTCTTATACCCTGTGGGGGTATATATGGTTTGTGGCAATGTATGTAACAGCCAGAAGCAGGCAAAGCCGGGCCTATACTCCCACAGCGTATATTACAGTCGGTTTGTCAACTCTTCGTTTTAATTCACTTGTCTTCCTTGCAGCTTCAAGATTGTGCTCTGCAGCAGCATTTCCATGGTACTTGTGGGTCTAATTGTGCGCAAAGTTTATCGCCGCAAGAAGCAGGAACGTGAGGAGGCCAAAATACGCAATCGTTTGGAGTCGGAGCGTAGGGAACGTCGTGCCAGAAGCAGACCACATACCTTGTCACAGGATCAACTCTGCGTTGTCTGCTCCACAAATCCCAAAGAGGTAAGTGAGATACACTATTTAAGCTACTCCTCTTAAATATCTAACTATTTGCACAACTTGTAGATCATATTGTTGCCCTGTGGACATGTCTGTCTTTGCGAGGATTGCGCACAGAAAATCGAGTTTACCTGCCCCGTTTGTCGCAGCCAAATCGAAACGAAGGCAGCCGCATTTATTGCCTAATTAGCCAAAGTCAAGTCAAGTCAGATCATCTGTGTGTGATTACCTGTAACTTTCTCTCTCGTTTATTACTGACAGTTCATAAAATTCGTTTCAAGTGTTCACAAAGCCAATTCCCTGCATAATGTCTCTGTATTGGCGTTGATGCTCCAATAGCTTCAGAAACACCTTGTATTTACGATTGTGCAGTTCCACAGTCTCGGGATTTGGCTCCAGCAGCTGCCCAGTGCCGCCCATGGCCTTCGAGGCGCTCTATTTTTAATGGAGTTTGTTATTTATAGCAATAATTGTAAAGCAAACACTCACCTCCAGGCTGTTGTAGTGTCCGCTGGCAGCTGCACCCAAGGCAGCTGCGCCGACGAGCACCATTTCCTGTTCGTTGGGTATTAAAGCGGGCAGATTGCAAATATCCGCATGACATTGCACGTAGAGCGGATTCTTGGCCAGGCCGCCGCAAAAGAGCAGCGTCTGGAAAGCGGAGCGTTGGTGCTGATAAAGATTCTCGATAATGTGACGCGTGCCGTACTGCAAAAGAGGTTGATTAGTTTACAATAAATGCCAGAGCAAGTGAGAAAGTTTATCAACGATTTTATACCCTTGCAGAGCTGTGAATTCAATTTTCTACTCAACGTTTCTATGACAGCTTTACGACATAGTAGTCCGATTTAAGCCAAATCTCTTTAGCAAGTATACGACAAGTTCTAATGCACACTCTGTGAGCTTAATTGAGATATCTCAACTACTTCCATCAAGATGTATAATCTGTAAGATTAATTGAGATATTTCAACTACTTTCAACAAGAGAGCGGCAAAACTGAGACACTAGTTCGCCTAGAAACAGACGGACTTGGCTAAATCCACACAGCTTGTCGTTCTACTCAAGAATATATATACTTTATATATATATATATATACTTGACTATACTTTATACATATATACTTTACTATACTTATTATATATATACTTTACTATACTTTATAGGCTCAATTTGCCTCAGTCTGTCTGCCAAAATAATAACTAAATACCATCTGCAAGGGTATAAAAATAAATATAAGAGAAAGTAATCTAAGTTGCTTAAGTTATACAGTATAATTTGCTTAATTGCACATTCAAGATAATTACCCAAATTTGGCTCAAATTAACCAAAATTATAAATATTTAATATTAGTTATATATATACTTATTTTATACGCTTATTTAAATTAACTTAATTTAAATACACAATTTAAATGCATATGAATAAATTTGTAACCTTTAATTCAGTGATGCCCAAAATGCGCATGCCCTACCACGCGTGATGTAAGCTAAAAATTCAGCTTGCTTTAAAATTAAATATATTTTATAAAATGCAATAAATATATATTGGAAATAATTAATTTAAATGCACAAGTTTTCAATTTGCAAAGATAAATTATTGCTTATTGCTTAAAAAATATGTTTAAAATGAAATTATTAATTTTCTTGAAAGTTTTGCTAACTGTTAAAGACTTTGAAATCAAATATTGTTTATAATATGCAATAAATGTCACTTTGGTGATAATTTCAATTGGTGTTAGCAAGTGCAATTAAAGTTTAATTACTGTATTTTATTAACTCACAGCCAAGGCTTGTGTAAATGCCAAATATTTAATGGCCAGAGATTCCACACCACGCGTCATATCCACTCCAGTTAACTGTGCGGCAGGAGAAGTAATAGATCAGATTTAATTATATATATATATATCATCTACAATTCATACAATGCCACGTAGAGTTGGATCCGCAACAGGCGACCGATTGCCATGTAAATCCGGCCAGACATGAATGTCCTGGGTAAGGAAGTTCAGATCGCTGAGACCACGTTGAGTTGCCAGCTTGGAGAGCAGCTTATTTAGATGCTGATAAATGAATCTAAGAGATTAACATTCATTAATCAGATATATAAACTTGTATACCAGGAGATTACGTCCACCTACTTATCCCCGCCCAGTTGTTTATTGAGCTCAAAATAACATTCATGTGTTTTCAGCACATGATCGAGCAGATGTCCAGCAATTGATTGACCTCCTTCATTCAGAAAGTAACCTGGGTTTGGGGATTATAAAAGAAGGGATTACAGAGAACAGAGTTGTACCTCGACATAAATTTCCTACCTGGTATGATGGCATCCTGATAGGGACCCCAAACTCCCTGGGCAAAGCAAGCGTCGCGAGTGATGCTCATGTGGCAGGTGGAAGTGCCTGCAATCAGAGCCATCTTGCCCTGCACATCATCATCATCATCATCAGTTTTAGTGGCAGCTCGACAGCCCAACATGCCCAGAGCACCGGCATGTGCATCGATCAGAGATGTGCTGACCACGGTGCCCACTTGCAATCCCAATTCGCAGGCAGCTCGCTGGGATAAACCTTTGCCTACAGGTCTTCCCGGTGGCTGTACATCGCTGCCCAGGGCCGAGTAGTTATGTCGTGTCAACTCCTCAAGATCTGCGGCATGTAGAAACTCAGAGCTCCAACTCTTCGCTGCGGCATCATAGTTCCACTTGCAGACCACGGAGCAGAGGGAACGAGTGTCCACGTCGGTGGCACGCCACGTCAAGAAATCCGGCAGATCAAAGGCACGCCAAATGTGTCCGTAAGTCGTGGGCAGCTGACGCTTCAACCAGAGCAACTTGGGTATCTCCATCTCCAGGGAAACTTGTCCGCCCACATATTTCAGCAACGGATGCTTGCTGGCATTTATCTCCGCCGTCTCCTGCTCCGCACGATGATCCATCCAGAGTATAATATTCTGCTCCGATGATCCGCTCTTGCTGACCGTCAATGGAGTTCCATTCTGCCCTAAGATCACCAGGGAGCAAGTGGCATCGAAGCCAATGCCCTTCACCTGCTGCTTATTGACACCGGCAACAACAAGCTGCATTAAAAAGAAAACCGCAATTAGTTTAATCTAATCTCAAGCTGAAGGTTATCAGCGGACAAGGGAGTGGAGGGGCAGGTATGTTGATCATTCTTAAATTATTATAATACTATAAAATTATAATTATGTGTGTATTATTATCAACAAGTTCTCAAAATAACTCATATCTTTTTTTAGACCCTTTACTTTAAAAAAGTAAATAGGGTCTATTAAGTTTGTCAAAAAAAAAATGTGCGTAACAGGTCGAAGGAAGTCCGGCAGACCCCATAAAGTATATATATTCTTGATCAGCATCACCAGCCGAGTCGATATAGCCATGTCCGTCTGTCCGTCTGTCCTGCTGTCCGTCTGTCGTGATGTATGAACGCCTAGATCTCAGAGACTATAAGAGCTAGGGTCACCAAATTTGGTGACAATACTCCTGTGACCCCCGAAAAGGTCAAGTTTGTTTTAGAATTTTGCCACGCCCCCTCCCGCCCCCAAAAATCGGAAAACCCTAATAACTCGAGTAATTTAAAAGATACAAGTTCCAAAATCGGCATACATAAAATTTACTTTCCTTTCGATGCGTACTGAAAATTTCATCAAAATCGGACAATAAACACCGGAGATTTGAAGCAAACAAATTATCGAATGTACAATGGCAGGAAATGTGCAGGAAATGTGCAGATATGTTAAGATTAACATTCGTATGTTAAGATTAACATTTGTATGCTAAGATTAACATTTGTATGTTAAGATTAACATTTGTATGTTAAGATTAACATTAGTATGTTAATAATTCAAGTGTAACATAAGCGATTATATTTAATTAATCGGAAGCTAATCTGAGCAGCGTCAAATTTATTTAGGTTTATATATAAGTCTGCATGTTTGTAACTGTTATTTCATTTTTGAAGAATAAGTAAAGGGTCTCTCATAGTCGATTTCGACTGTAGCCTTTCCGACTGGTTTATTAATATACAATATAAATAAGTTTTTATTTACAAATATACAAATATATATCAGAGCAAAACTATTATTTTAAATTTGTGGATAGGCTGGATATTGACTGGAGATAGGCTGGGTATAGGCTAGGGATTATCTAGTGATAGGTATAAGATTTAGCAGGCATAATAAATACCCTAGTCTCCATGTGTTCTATGAATTTCAACATAATCGATTAAGAAACTCAGTAGTTATTTAAAGCTGGTCATAGACATATTCTTTAAGTTTCTTTTTAACAAATTAGTATGATATAAATTTATATAAAACTGGTATTATACAAAATATTAAAGTTATTTAAAGGTTGTATAATAAATTTGGAAAGCATTAAAAATACCAAAAAAAAAGGTTGCTGTGTTTTTGAATTTTTGTGAACAATTCTAAACGTATTCAATACTTTGTTGTCTTTTGGTATATATCGTATCTTTGGCATGTGCATTAAATTTGTATTTTATTATAATATATATATATATATATTCATTATTTATTATATATATTTATTATAATATATATATATATATATACATATACTTTTTTTATTTTAAATTTTTATAATACAAATCAAATTAATTTTTAAGTAATACCTTTTTGCTGGATACTTCATTCATTAATATTATATTTGGGATTTTTTTTATAGGTTTTAATTATTTAAACTCCCCGAATTGGGGGGCATTATTACCTTGACCACCTTGCAGATTGCCTGCCAAATGTCCTCGCTGGACTGCTCGTAGTAATGTGGCTCTGGTGTCCAGGTCTTGATCACCTCCACCGCCTGCTGCTCGACACGTCCGTCGGCCGAAACGAGCGCTGCCCTCGCACTGCCCGTGCCCACGTCCACGCCCACAAAGTACACCGTATTCGAGTTCGAATTCGTTTTCGACTGGGACATTTTGCCGTTATGTTTTCCACTACTCGTTGCGGTCAAATAAATGTTATTAAACCGAACGCGACGACTGCTCGTCGCTGACTGATAAGAACTGCGTAGAGTTCCAGAGTCTGTGGCATTTATTCCGTCGGTTTGTCGAAGATCTGTCGCCCCGTGTGACGTCTTGGCGGGTAAATAGGTCAATTGAGGGACTTGAACTGCAACGGGAAATTTTGGTAAGCAATTGTTTTGACAGAGAAACAACGAATAAATATTTATTTGAATTTTTAAAAATAGTTATTTTAATAAATAGAAATTTATAATAAAATTATAAAATAAATAAAAAAAACCAAGAAAAGGTTTTCTCTATCAAATTAAAATAAGTGTATTTTATATTTTGTACAAACAATTACTTGACTAACTGTAGCTCAATTTAGGAACTGCATTTACCTACAGTTAGTTAAGTAATTGTTTTGACAAGGCAAAAATATATACACATTTATTTTTAATTTATAAAAATAGTTAAAATTGAAATCTTAATTAAACAATTAAAAACAAATTTTAATAATGCATTTTTTCTGTTCTGTCAAAATAATTTCGTGACTAACTGTAGGTTAATTCAGGAACTCGCACGTGTGCGTGCAACAAAACTGCAATAGGCGTAATGCAATCGCTTTTCAACAGTTTAACAGTTGCTCTTATTAAATTTAGCATATTAATTATAAACAGATGTCAACGCTTTAATTGAATTTATAAACACAACTGATTTATTACACACAAAAAAAAGACCACAACACTCACCGAAGCTTCCGCTACCTGCCGCCTGCGCGCAAAAACTGCAGACTTGTTTGCAAATACGTCTTAATCAAATATTCAAATCGCTCAATTTGCTCGCGCGCAAATTTTCTCTTATTCGCTCTCAATTTCACTCTCTCACAACAACAAATTTGCACTCGGCATTCAAGGTCAATCCGCTGTTCGTGAATCAAGATCAATTGACAGCGTTGCCATTTACAAAAAATAAAAAAAACACATGTTTCTGCCAGTCTGGCAACGCATAGCGCGTGTCGTGTTTCTTATTTGTTTACAATGGTGCGCATTAAAAATCGGTAAATAAAATCAACAAATGTTATTTATTTATAACACAAACTGCTATTAATATCTACCTACGTTCCTTATCAGTTACATTGCCGTGCAAATTGTGCCACATACGCCAATGCAAACGCTGCGTTTGAGTGACGTCACGTTGTCAAAGTGTTTGCTGCAAAATGTGGAAAAATATTACGGCGTTTACGGACTGGGTATACTGGAGCATGGATTTCGTGTGAAATACTGCAATGAGCGTACCAAAATTGCCATAATACGCTGCCTGCATCGTGGACAACGATTTGTATCCAGCATATTGCCGCTGATAACACTTGTGAGTTGATAGCAGCGTAGATATTGCCAACTGTGTTGCCAACTACTTTGTATAAGCGCAACTGATGGGGAAGACTGTCGTATAGTTTACTCAAGTCTGAGATACCCTGTGCCAATTGTGTAAAACTCATACAAGCGTTATGGGTTATGTTCCTTTGGTCCAACGCTGCGTTACATTTTTTTTTATAGATAGATTCTATTAAAACTTCCTGATTACTAAATTATTTACATTAATTTCTTGAAATTTGCAGATTGGCGACGTGCGTGCGAAATTTCGCACGCTTTATGTGGGAGCGACTGTAATACAGTGCAACAAGTTTATTATCAAACATCAGCGACAGTTTCTGGACCGAATGATGGGACAAACGGCGTCGGCCAAGGACCGACAGGATCTCTTCAAGCACGTCATGGAACTTGGCATGGACAGATAACAAATGCCTTGGATTGCCAAGAAACATTACATTTAAGGTGATTTTTATATATAGAATAAACATTGATCTATTATGTATAGACCGTTTTGTTAGAAACAAGTGAAAACACTAGTTAACAGCTAGTTTGCACCTTTTTCCATATGATTTTCCAGTTGAGATAATACCACTCTATTAAAGTTGCTATAGGACTCTTTAAATTTGAATTTTAACGCATTTTTATACCCTGTGGGGGTATATTAAGTTTGTTAAAAGTATGTACCAGGCAGAAGGAAGCATGGCCGACCCCATAAACTATATATATATATTCTTGAACAGAATCAATTGCCGAGTCGATATAGCCATATCCGTCCGTATGACCGAAAGGATCTCAGTCCAAGAATTAGGTTTGTCAAAACATTTATTTGTATGCTTAGGCATAGTACATAGCGTTCTTATAGAATATTTTGTGTTCTTTCGATTCGACTACAAGTTTAAGATTAGGGACGTTTGTTTTTTGGTCTTAGACTTCAATGAGGAATTTGCGACTCGGCGAGCGTGAGAGACGCGCACTGAATTGCTTTAATCTGTGCTGCAAATCCGTGAACGTCAACTTGTTCTTCTTGCTGTAGACATTGAGGTAAATGCCCAGCACAACAATCAGACCAGACCAGAGATATCTGCAAAAAGAATAACATAATTAGATCAGAGAGGAATTGGGAGAGTATGTGGCATTACTTACTGCACGGTGAAGGGTTTGCTGAAGAGCAGAAAAGAGAAAGCGATGGTCACCGCTTTGCGTGCTGTGGTCACTGTGGCGGCCAATGGAGCACCACTGCTTCTGACCAAGGCCAGCACGAACT
Source organism: Drosophila histrio (assembly GCA_958299025.2). NCBI lineage: Eukaryota > Metazoa > Arthropoda > Insecta > Diptera > Drosophilidae > Drosophila > Drosophila histrio. The sequence goes on from OY729166.1 coordinate 1,473,480, forward strand.
GTATGCCCAGATAACCGGACAGACTGAAGAGAAAACCGTAGCCAAAGGTCTCCAGCGGATGTGCCAGACAAAAGGCGAATCCGCTAAAGAAATTGCCAGTTATCAGCATAATCACAAACAGATAGACAAAGCCCAGGCCATAGGAATAGAAGACTACTTCGCTGCTGGGCGCCTGATGCTCCCGCATCGCCTTCTCCTGGACATTGCCAATGGCAGCGTCACAAAGCAGAGCACCCGATATCATGGCCACTCCGAGTGGATTAAAGTTGGGCGTCATCTGTGAATCGGCGAGCGTAAACCAGGCGAGTCCAATGCACATGGCCAGCGCAGCGGCAAAGTCAAGGGGTCCATAGCGTTTGCCTTGGATGAGAATGCTACCCACGAGCACTGGGATCAGTTTGCAGCATTTGAAGATCACCTGCGTGGCGGGAAGAAGCACAAATTAAACATTCCATCGGTTAATTAGTGTTATATCGATTAGCATCGGCAGCAATGTATATTCAAAAAGCATCGATACTTTTACATCCCTCTCTCTCGTTCCTACCTGCGTGGGATAGTTGAGATATGCCAGACTGGAGTTGGACAGTCCCATGGTGCCGAGTGTCAGAGCGGCGAGCACAAAGTATGTTCTCAATGGTATGCAACGTGGCGCAGGCTGCACGCTACACAATCTGCCGCCATTTAATCTGTAAGCCTCCAGACGTCTTTCCACCAAGCCAAAACCAATGTAATAGCCAAATTGCACCAGCGTTAGAAACCAACCGTAGGGCTTAAAACCCTCCACGGTGAAAATCAACTCCTGTAGATAGCCATAGATAATGTAAAGTATAAAGACGCCGGCACAGCTCAAAAGAAATTGCGATGTCCGATTGTAGGAACTCAAGTCGAAGCAGAGAATTCGCAATTCCTGTGGCGGCGACTTGGAGGCGGAGGATTTGCGTTGCGTTGTGGAAGGGGGAGTTGCGCTAGTTGCTGTCTTTGTCTCATTGCTATTGCTGTTGATACTGATAAGGCTGTGTCCATTTTCCGTTTGGTTATCACCGACCATTATGTATGTGTGTGTGTGGTGAATTACTTAATGTGCGCTTATGTGTGTTTATCACAGTTCCCGTTGGGTTCTATTTTCTTTTCTCTTAATTATTGCCACGCAAAGCTTTCACGCTGGCATTGTTGCATTGCAGTTATTCGTTAATTCGTTCTAGTTACATTATCAGCAATTGCCAAACGTCAATATTATTAAAAAGTAGTTTTAAAAAACTATATATATTAATGCGGTTTGTTTATGCTCATTTTGTGATGGCCACCGATAATCGATAACTTTAATACGATATATGGCTCTGTTATGGTCACTCTAAATATCAAAAGCGGTCATGCGATAGTTCGATTCGCGCTGCAAATTTACGGTAACCCTAAATACCAAAGAGTTCACTTTGTCAATGTGGCCAGCTTTGGTCTTCTTTTCCAGCTATCTGGCAATATCGCGCACTCAAAAACATCATTTCGTCATTTAGCAGCTCGTTTTTTGTTTCATTTTAAAAATGGCAGACGTAGAAAAGGAGCCCGAGAAGACCATCGCCGAGGATTTGGTTGTTACCAAATACAAATTGGCTGGCGAAATTGTAAACAGTAAGTAAATGAAGCAATGCTTCCAAAGTGAAATGTGCATTTTTCTTTCTACTTTTGTCGTCGTCGTCGTCGGCCGCTACTACGTGTAGCCGACAACAATGGTAGAGCCAACGAGAAGAAGTCGGCGTTGACGTTCACGCTGACGTCGCGGCCACCGCCGCCGTTGTCGCTGGTTGAAGTCGCCACGCGGCGGTGTACGCGGGATAAGCGAGAGCAATAACGTGCTTAACCTCAAACTTTTCAGGTGTTTCATATTTAACACATTCAATAGTGAAAGTTATTGGTACTATAACTAATTACAACTAGAGAACTGCAGTTAAAACAAAGTTTTTATTGTCAATAAAGTAAAAAATGACATGCTAATTGTGAGAGAAGCCGACGAATGCCACGCGCGAGTCTGGCAAAAACTCGTTTCGCATGGAAATAACTCGACTAATACTGATTTTTCGTGTTGCGTTTAATTTTAGAAACACTAAAAACGCTGATTGGACTCTGCGTGGTGGATGCCTCTGTGAGGGTAATCTGCACCAATGGCGACAATCTGCTGACTGAGGAAACCGGCAAAGTGAGTTTCTTCCCTAACAAAAAATGCATAAGAAAAAGAAAGGTTAAATTTTCGGCATGCCGAAGATTTGATGCTCTTGCAGAGACACACTGTATTTTATTATTAACTGATCGTTGCTATGACTGAAAGCTGTATGTTATGACTTACAAGCTGTATGATATGACTTAAAGCTGTACGCTATGACTTACTGCTCTAGGCTATGACTTACAGCTGTATGACATGACTTAAAGCTGTATGTTGTGACTTACAGCTGAATGATATGACTTACAGTTAGTCACGTTATTATTTTGACCATCTAAAGAAAAAATGAGATAATTTTTAAAAATAGATAAAAAAAAATATGTAATATTATTTTCTTGTCAAAACAATTACTTGACATACTGTACAGCTTACCAAACATTTCCAGCTAACTGTCCGAGTCGCTGAATTGAGCAACAGTTAGTCAAATAATTGCTTTGACAAAATACAAAATTCGCATACTTAATTTACCCAATATTAGATAGATTTCTTAGATAGAAAACATAATAAACAAATGAGATCCATTGAGTTTAACTAATTAAAAAAAATAAAAAAAACAAATAACTACTACTATGATTTTAATAATAAATGAAGTTAAATAAATATAAATATATTTACAACAATAATAAATATAAATAATTCACTGCAAGGGTATACAAACTGCCTAGTTAAAAAAACAAGTCCAATGATTAAAACCTAACAAACTTGAGGGTCGCCGAACACGTGCAACATAACGTTGCAAGCGCTGGCAGCATGCCTCACCGCGTGCTTCCTGCGTGCGTTGTAATTTTCCCCAACCACGTGCGTTTTTGGCGCCTCGTTTCGCAGCGTTTTTGTTCTGTGTGTGTTTGGCCCCCAAAGATCAAACAAGATTATGAGATCTGAGGACACTTTTGGCCAACTGCCAACTGTCTGTTGGGTTTGTTGAATAAATCAATTAATGAGCTGTCATTTTCTACACCTCCCTTCCCCCCGCTAGGTATACAAAAAGGAAAAGGATTTGAAGAAGGGCATCGCATTCCCGACATGTCTCTCGGTCAACAATTGTGTCTGCCACTTTTCGCCAGCTAAAAATGATGCGGACTACACGCTCAAGGCTGGTGATGTGGTTAAAATGTAAGTATATAACTAACTTGTTAATAGAATTACTTAATTAATTGATGTGTTTCTAACTTGACAGTGATCTGGGCGCGCACATTGATGGTTTCATTGCCGTTGCAGCGCACACAATTGTTGTGGGTGCCGGTGCGGATCAGAAAATAAGCGGACGACAGGCTGATGTCATTCTTGCCGCTTACTGGGCCGTCCAGGCGGCGTTGCGTCTGCTGAAATCCGGTTCCAACGTAAGTCTAAGTTGCAAGATATAGAATTCTATCTTCAGATCAATTGTCATTTTATTTTTGACTAAGTATCAGTTTGAAATAGTTAATTTAATTAGTTTATTAAGTTATTGAAGAGTATTTCTGGTGCATACAACGGATTGTCTGTTGCTTTAAACCTGGCACAGCACATCTCAACGTCTGCAGAGATAAATTGTGGCAATTTCGTGAACTAAACAAGTTTATTTACAGAAATGTTTGGTCTTTACAATTGCACACACTTTTAATTAAACGAAGTTTAAGTTTATAATTCAATATTCTATAAACATATTGAATAATTATACTAAGCATATCAAAATTGGCTTAAAGAAATATTGCAGAAATTGTTTTGACAAAGAAAAACAATTCACATACTTTATTTAGCAGAATAGACAATTGTTTTGTCTTTTATATTTTGTATAACTTTTTGATTAACGTAAGAGATATAGTTGCTTTGTGTTTAATTATTTTAAATAATGCAATAGAATATGTGAATTTGTTTCCTTGTCAAATCAATTGTAGTTATTTTCCTACTGCTGCAAACAACGGATTGTCTGTTGCTCTAAATTAAATACCTGGCACAGCACAGCTCAAAGTTTGCAAAGATAAATTGCGGCAATTTCGTGAACTAAACAAGTTTATTTACAGAAATGTTTGGTCTTTACTATTGCACACAATTCTTGTTATCTACAGTTTAAAGCTTAAGTGTCAAATTATATTTCTTATATCAAATAATCTTGGGAATGGGAAACCAAAAATTGGGTGGCAAATATTCGGAAAATCCACAATTAAAAATTGATTTTTTTATGTTTTTATTATGTTATGAAAGTTTTGTCTTTCTTTTTGTAATTAATAAGAAATATTTTGGAATTTCAATAAGCCATTATATAAAAAAATAATTGTATAGTAATTGTTACATATTTCTGCTTACAGAATTATTCAATCACCGATGCCGTGCAACAAATCAGCGAGTCGTACAAGTGCAAACCCATTGAGGGAATGCTGAGTCACGAGCTGAAGCAGTTCAAAATCGATGGCGAGAAGACGATCATACAGAATCCGAGCGAGGCGCAGCGCAAGGAGCATGAGAAGTGCAACTTTGAGACCCATGAGGTTTATGCCATCGATGTGATTGTCAGCAGCGGCGAAGGCGTGGTAAGCATTCCCCTACTTGAAGATACTCTTCTTCATTTTCAACTTGTTCAATGATTAAAAACACGCGCTTGAGGATTGGCAAAGGCAAGGCGAAGGATCTGTACTTGAGAGCGTCTTGTGCGCTCGGCGAGCTGTTTTTCTCGGCACACGTTTGATCTAGAGCTGAGCTCTTGCTGGCCCGAAGATTGCAAGATTATGAGATCTGAGAACGTCTTATTGAGCATGCTTTGATTTCGTATGATTTCTCGCATCATTTGCTAACATATTCTATTCCATTGCAGGGACGGGAGAAGGACACAAAAGTGTCCATTTACAAGAAATCGGAAGAGAACTATATGCTCAAGCTGAAGGCATCGCGTGCCCTGCTCGCTGAGGTGAAAACCAAGTACGGCAACATGCCCTTCAACATCCGCAGCTTCGAGGAGGAGACCAAGGCGCGCATGGGCGTTGTCGAGTGCGTCTCCCACAAGATGATTGAGCCCTTCCAAGTGCTCTACGAGAAGCCCTGTAAGTTGTACTCCCCAAATAGATAGATTATCTTTGTTTGCTTTGCAAAACTTAATTCCGGATTTGGTGTTAACTCTTTGAGCTGCCAACTACGGCCAGACATTTTGCTAGAGAAAAGTTAACAAAAGGCTTTGGCGTCTTCAGCAGTTGCTACTAGTTCTATGGCCTCTGTCTGAAAATGCCATTGCTACAAAATTAATTGTATTTAATATACAAATGGAATTATAGCATAAAACAATAGTAAAAGAATTTATTAACTGCCTAAACTTATAGTTGTGTAACCATCAGCTGTATATTTTATTATTTGTTAACTTTGTTAATTAGAAATACTTTTTTTTTTTTAGATTTAAGCTCTTAACTGAAAGATATTTTTATGTAAAATGTATAGAAATTATTGTCGAACTTCTTAATATCTGCTAGTTTATATTTAACTGCAGTATAAGAACTTGACACTACATTTTAAATTATTTAAATATTAATTTGTAAACTGTGTTAATTTAAAATTATATTTTTGTATATTGTTATCTATTTTTCCAATGTCTAATTAAGTTTACTAACTGAAAGACATGTTGATGTTAACATTTTATGAAATTGAAGTCGAATTCCAAAACAATTTTCAGTTATATTTAACTAGACGTTGAAAATTTGATTTTTTAAGTTGTCCTTCCACTGAGATTCTTTTTACACTTGGCGAAACTTAATTCCGGATTTGGTGTTAACTCTTTGAGCTGCCAACTACGGCCAGACATTTTGCTAGATGAAAGCTACAAAGGCTTTGGCGTCTTCAGCAGTTGCCACTAGTTCTAAGGCCTCTGTCTGAACAAGTCATTGCTACAGAATTATGTTTAAAATAGAGTTCAGTCTGTGTAGTTTGCAAACTTTGTTAACTAAAGCTTAGGCTCTTCTTTATTTAAATATAATATTAAATGTTAATAATTTATTCTCAATTTATATTAAATTTAAACTGGTTAATATCGACGTTAATTAATTTATGTTTTGCTCTTCTCACTTTTCAGCTGAGATTGTGGCGCAGTTCAAGCACACGGTTCTCCTTATGCCCAACGGCGTCAATCTCGTCACCGGCATTCCCTTCGAGGTGGACAGCTATGTGAGTGAGCACAGCATTGCGCAAGCTGAACTGAAGGTAAGTGCAGCATTTAAAATACTTTACAGACTGTCTGTTAACCATGTTTTTTTACTTTGCAGGAACTGGTTGCGCAGCCATTGGGACCCGTTAAAGGTAAGGGCAAGGGCAAGAAGGCGGCTCCTCCCGCAGCGGCGACAAAAGTGGAATCGGCGCCGGCCGTTGAGACCAAGGCATAGAGAAAAGAGCCTTGGGAATTCCCCACAACACACAAAACAAAAAAAAAAGGAAATAAAAAGAACTAATAAATCAAACCACGCCCCCTTAAAGCAACAACAATGTGAACAATTGCGCTGCCTACTGCTGCCGCCTCCATAAAAACTTTTTACTATTTACTATATAGAATTCGTTGAGAGTAGTAAAAACCAGAAGAAGATGATAAAAAAAAACCATTTGACAACTCGTTTTCGTTCCAAGAACTTTTTAAGATTACTAACACTTGTATCCAGAGATTTATCTATCAAGAGATAAATCTTCAGTGTGGCAAGTGCATTCAATTACAATCTACAATTATTATTTTCCCCTTTTCTTATTAAATGCGTAAATGATTAATGATTTTTTGTCGAATCACAACGAATCGAGAAACTTGTAAGAATTGTAAGAATTTTAAAAGTAAACAATATGTTCTTTGAAATATACTCTTATAATTCAATATACGTTAAAAAAACCCGCGCGTAGTAGGTAATAAAAATAAAATTAACATTTTATAAAAAAAAAAAAACAGCATTGAATTATTCTTTGAATTTTGTGGTTGATGAACTGAACAGAAATTACAATGATTAATTTCAATACAAATGATTTTCTTTTATTTGTTTGTTTTTTTTTCTGTAATTAATTTAAGTATGTTCACAATTTGTTTTGTTTTTGTTTTTCATTTATTTCTGAATTTCTCTTGCATGTAATTAAAATTGTACACAGTCTCAAAAAGTAGCAAGAATCATAAATTTTGTTGTTATCTCGTTATTGTTGCTAGGACATCCAAGTTCCTCCTCCCAACTTCCAACTCCCCTCCCCCGTCCAGTCCAGTCCAATTGTTACGACACGCCACACGCTCTTAGATTGTGCCAACAAAATTAAACAAACAAAACAAATTACGAGAGAATATATATGTATGTGAAGTGAACAAACTCGGATCGGACCGGTCCCTAAATTATCAGAGAATTATATAGAGTATGAGATGGACGGTGGCGTCGTCGTCGTTGTTGACGGACTCTGAGGAGGATTTAATTATAGTGTGTGTTTAGTTTGCAATATATATGTGTGAGTGTGTGTTTGTGTGTGTGTGTGTAGCATCGAGGGAACACGACAACGTTGATTGTTGATGATGGGATATCAGTTTAATGCTCGGCATGCGCATTAACTGGCGCCGAGGCTGTGACATTGCTCGGCTTCTCGGGTGAGTCCAAGTAGATTTTAAGCGCGCGTTCGCGTCGCTGCGAGTAGCGCGTCGTGGAAATGCAGCCGAGGCGATCGAGACGCGCCTTCTCCTTGTAGTTCAGCGAGCGACGCTCCTCCTCCGTCAGTTCTCGCACAGGCACGCTTTTATCTCTGCGGGAATAAGTGTATTGGATTAGTTGAAGTTTATATAGAGGAGGGAGGTGTGTGAAATAGTAAGAACAGCATTTTGTCTGTTAGGAATATGGCGGAATCATAGCTTCTCCAGTTATTATCTTTTACAGAATAGCTAGATATAAGTTTATTCAATCAATTTGGCCACAGAGTATAATAATAAGGACATTACAGAATATGCCCACTAATGGATTCAAAAGGACATTATATATGATATAAAATAATAAACGGAACTGTTTTCAATATAAATACGCTGTTCTTATTATTTCATAAATATCATCATCTTTTACTCACTTGTACAAATACATGTTGCCGCATTGCGTCGTGGTCAGCGGATACATGTCCAGGGTGGCCGGCTCAGAGAACCAAGTCATGGTGTCATTAACGCTAACTGCCGATATGCTGGTGTAGGGAAAACTGCTGTTTACCTGCGAAAAGCGATGATGAAAGCGTTCAATTCGCTGTGAAAATGTGGAAGCAACAATTGCACACGTACCTTAACATAACTCACGCGTTCTGCGGTTATATCGCAGACTTGGGAAATACAACGTCTGATCTCGCTGTCCTCTGTAATTGGAAATTATTGTAGCAACATTTGTTAAGTTTATTCTCTACGCCAACTCGAACTTACTGTCCATGGTGATCTCCTGGAAGTCACCAAACTGCCATTTGTGTGGACACCAGCGACGCAAGAATATGGTTAATGAATCCTCATGCGGTTGCGCCACAACGCCTGCCGCGCACTCTTGCAGAATAAACTGTAAATATACAGAGAGTGATTGAAGTTGTGAATTAGTGACAATTCCCAGACAACGGTGTCTCTTTTTAATTACGATAAACAAATGTGTTAAATTGGAAATAGGGTGTAATTGAACACCGGCATGGAAAGAGGGTAAAAGTTGAAGCTATCGATTTTGAAACTCTATGTGAATTCACAAATGCGTTAAGACGAAAATAAAGTGCGTTGAACATCGTCATGGAAAGAGGGTATAAGTTGAAGTTATCGATTGCTATGTGCGTTTCTCACCTCGGCGGAAATTGTGGAGCGCATGTCGCAGTACAGTGTGTCCTCGTTGGCGAGTATCTTGATCGGACTGCGTCCGCCCTTCAGCCAGATGCGACAGTTGTCTACAGTGAGCGACTCGTATTTGGCATCGATGCGATGCAGCTTGGCGACCAGCTCTCGCTTGGCCTGCTCCGCCGTGGTGCTGGCATTGTAGATCCACTCGCAGACGCAGTTCAGCTTGGCCGACTCATCGTCCAGATCGGCCAAGCGCATGAAATAGATCTTCGACTTATATTCATCCGCCTGCAAAGTTTTGCCCAGTTCAACGGTCAGAGTTTCACCCTCGGTGAAATGTATAAGGGAATTATTCTGACTGTTGGCATTGCTGGTATTGTCATGCTTCCGGTTCACCTCATGCAGCCGGAAATAATCACTAGGCACACGAATTAACCGCTCAATGTGCCGCTTAAAATCTCCCATACGCATCAGAGATCCCACAAGAAGTTTATACGATTGCGTCGGTTTACGCAGCGACAAATCCTCATCGGATTGCTGGCAACTGCTACTGCTGCTCGTTGTTGTTGTGGTTGCCGTAGTTGTTGTGCCGTTTGCGCCGGCCGCCCCCTCGACTTTATCAATCTTAATGGCATGGAAAAATTCTGCAGTTGTGCTCGCTGGCAGTGAGCTGGCATCGCCCGCCTCGCTGGCATAGCTGCCATTGCCATTGCAATAGGCGTGCACACGCATCATTGCATCGTGGGAGGCAGCCTCGTCCTCGGGACTCGACAGCTGCGGCGAATGGCTCGTGGAGCTCACTTGACTGTCACCGCCGCCACGATGCTGCATGCTATTCTCCACCAGCGTGCGATCGCCGTCGCTCAGGCTGCTGTCCTCCGAGTTGGACTCGTGGCCGGGCGTTGAGAGCGGCACCAGAGCATCGGGATCGGACTGATTACGTTTGTAGCGACGCCAATCACAGTCGTTGTTGTGGCCATTCTCCGCACCATGGATGCCGTTCATCATGGCTGCATCCACGACATCGGCGCCAGCGCAGCCATTGGTCAGCGGCTGCAATGGAGAACAGAGTTAAGATGTTTAATAGATGTCTACAATACTTGCATATGGGAATGGGGAATTTTGAAGCAAGGAGAAAGCAGGAAAAGATCTTTCTTAGTGGCGCACTGCTTTACCAAGCGATTCTAATAGTAATTCATTGCTTCTACCGCGTTTTTATGAGTTTTGTAGCTTTGTTTTAGCTTCTACCGAATAAATGCCTCTCCTGCCCGATTCTATACTGTTTCGCGCCACTGGAAAGGGTAACTATCTACTACCTACCTCTGGAGCCGCTGCGATGGGCGCACAGCTGGGCACGCCGAGCATCTCGAGGCTGCTGGCGTCTGTGTTAGGCACGTCCAAGTAAAAGTAGGTCATGTATTTAAATTGGGAGCTGGCCAATTGTTGGAGATGCTCCTCTGCCTCCGGCGTCGGTTGAGGATCGTAGGCGATGAAGGCTCGTCGGCTTCTGCTGCGCACTGTGGCAAGCAGGAATTGCTGCTCGTTAATGTGCAGACGCGTCGCAATGGAGTGACGCAATACGTCGTTGGATTCCCGCGCTGCTGAATAAACCAGGAAGGGACCGTCCATCGCCATGGTCGAGAGATCTACAATAAACACATACCACGTAATGCCGCCGCTGGCATAATTCTCAAACTCTTGATCCTCGGCACGATACTCCAGCAGAAAGTCCAGATTGTAATTGTGTGCGGAACGTAGTTCCGTCAGCGCCACATCAGTGATACCCTCCAACGATTGAATGATCGTGTCCAGTGCCGAATCGTAGGCAACGAGACGACAGCGTGCCAAAGGCGCAAACTGATCCATATTCAACATCATGTGAGCAGACATCAGCACGAGATTCACATCGAAGCCGTGCGATACATAGACCCGCGTCATCTTCATCTTCTTCAGCGTGGGATTGTAGAAATAGACACGCGGCTTGTACAGATCGGGCAGAACCAGATCTGTCACCGTGTTGTGCCTGCCCAGACGCGTGCTCCGCGTCTCCTCCTCGGCGTGCAGCTTTGGCAGCAGCGTCTTGATGTGTTCCGGAAAGTCAGCGCTCTTGGCGGCATGCTCATTCCGCTTCGCGTCCACTTGCCGATACATCAGCATGTAAGCATTCGTGCTGGACGTGTAGGCACTCGAGTAGTAGCTGCCATTGGGGCCGCCAAAGGAGCGCTGAATATCCTCCTGGGTGATCTGTGGGGAGGCAAGAGATGGGATTAGTGTAAGTAGACTCTGTGCTTAAAAGGCTAAGGGATCAAAGTTTTATCTAGATAGATAGCTGAGAGACTAGATCCCTCACAAACAGAGGGACACGGACTTAACTCAGTTATCATTCTGATCAAGAGATTCACTTACAGACGACACATTTTGATCGTTGAAACAGAACCAATCGTGATTCTCAAACTCTTTGATATAGGCATAATAATGTCCGCCCGAAGCGCTGCCCGAGTGTATCATAATGGCGAAGAGCTCATAGAGATATGGACCAGGCTCCTGTTTGAGTCGCTGATCCATGTTTCCGCTCTTGCCCGTGCTGCTGCTCATATCGATGCCCTCGTCCTCATCGTTCAAGTCATTTTCATGCTGACTCGAACTTGCTGTCGTGCCGACTCCGCTGCTGAGATTATCCTCCTCCATGGCGGATCCGCTGTCCGCAGTGCTGCAATCATCCACATTGCTATTGCCGTTCAATTGATACTGTTCGCAGTGAACGGGAGTGCGATTCACAAAGCTATTCAGATTGAGACACTGCGGGAAAGTCACTCTGCAAAGAAAGAATTCAGTAATGAGTAATGAATCAAGAAACTAAGCAAAGAACTCGAAGGACCAAAGTATGGCTGGGAAAACAACAATTTCTTAAACTGAAAATTATTCAAAGTATGTTCAGCATTTTAAACCATCAATTCGTATATTAAATCTGTGATATATCTCGTAATTTCCTAATTGCAGCCTTCCCAAATTTAATTTACTACTTGATTGTGGTTTCCCAATTATTTGTCTAAATTCTCCCCGTATATCTCGTGGAATTTACCTGTCGTTGAGCTTGATACGATGCATGGTCTGATAGTCAAAGTCAAAGCGCTTCAGATGCAGCGTAAGGATGTAGGGAAAGGACTTGAAGTGCAGTCCCTTGTGGGCATCGCACTTCTTCTTGCACTTCTCGCACAGATACTGATTGTTGCCGTCGAGTGTCTCCGGCTGGACAAAGGCACGCAACGCCTCCTCGATGCTGCCGTAGGCTGAGCTGCTGCCAAATGGACGCACTGGCAGTGGTATATCCAGGAACGTATCCTCGCGCGTCTTCTCCGTATTGCACTCCAAACACTTGACATAATCATTCATTTTGCCCTCATACAAAGTAGAGATTAAATTTGCCTGCTTCGTATTCTTAAACTTATGCTCCAAGGCATCAAACATGACACGACAGAGTTCCTGAATGTCGTGCTGTTGCCACGCCTCCGTTGAATCCCAGCCAAAGCTGCGCGTCAAGTCTGTCGTCTCCACCGAGGACTTGGCAGAAGTCTGGAGATTAAGAAACAATTTCTGCAATTGATAAGGTATATTCTTGGCCTCGTTGTCATTGTCAAACTCCCAGCGATACAGGGCATTACGAAACTCGGGCGTCATATACAGCGCCTGCAGCAGACTGTTCAGATAACAGGTCATGGCCTGGTTAACCAATCCCACATAGTTACGCGGCTGCTGCTGCGTCTCTGTTTCCGTTTTTCCCACAAAGTCGGCGCCTGTGGTTGACACTTTATTGCCACGCTGCCAATTGGGCACTTCATCACCTCCGCCGCCGCCGTATTTGCGACCAAAGAAGTTCGAGAACTGCAGATCTTGTCTGGCCTCCTCTTCGGTTTTATCTGTGGCCAGAGCATCTGCGCCCGCTTCAGTGGCAGCCAGTAGATCACTCTCTGTGGGCCCGGCATTGCCAAACTCATAGGGTGGTCCCATCATCGTGGGACTTGCCGAGGCGCCCAGTGCCAGATCATCGTCTGAAAGTGGCTCAATATCCGAGACGGGACTAATGTTGAATAGTTCAGAAGCAACATCATCCACAGGGGAAATGAGCAATCGATTTTGTGGCTCGCTTATTTCCACCTTAATCAATTCATCTTTAATTTGTTGCGGCTCCTCCAACAATTGTTCCTCGGTGCTCGGCAAGCTAATCTCGCTGGGCTTTGTTTTTAATTTGGTGCTCTTCTTTGCAGGCGTTGTGGGTGTGGCAGCTTCTGTTGTTGTTGTTGTAGTTGTGATTTCCACCTCCTCTTTTGTGGGAGAACTTGAGCTTGTCTTGCTTTTGCTGGGTGACTTTTTCTTCTTTTCCCCTGTCGCAGTCGCAGTTGTTGTTTTCTTCTTTTTCTCCTTCTCCACGCTCTTTGTTGTGCTGTCCGTTGCACCGTTGTCCACTGTCTGCTTCTTAATCGTTGTCTTCTTCATAAGCAGCTCATAACGCTTGGACACATTGCCATCCCAACTGCCTGCCGGCAACAGCACAAGATTATTCTTTAGCTTACGCTCAAAGCCAGCGACATCGTAGAGCAGTTGAGTCTCCAGCACATTCAGATGCACCTATAAAATTCATAAAATTAAATGGAATTCAATTTATTTTATATGTGCCTGCTTACCAGATCCTTGTCGCCATGTGGCTGCAGCAGCAACTCGAACTTCTCGTAGGCATACTGTGTGCCAATCAATGCAATGAGACGCTGAACCGTGAAATGTTCCCTGACAACCACATTGATCTTCTTCTGCTGCGAGCCAGGAGTTTGATCAAAAACCGCACACTGTGTGGTCTCCTCGTTGTCCTTTTTAGCCTGCTCAGCCATCTTCTAGTGGATGATGAGCTGGTAACCAAGTGGAAAAAAGGCCTACAAAGTAAATAGACAAAGTATTGTATGAAATCTGCGAAATACTTGTAATTTTGAACAATTTGCAAAAGAAAAATCTGAAAAAAAATAATAATGTGACATGTCAGGAAGAAGCTATCTGATCAGTTGTTTTTTGAAGAGAATTTTTCAGCTTAGACCACGCGTGGTAGGCAGTTTGGATATTGGGCATCACTGCCTTGAAGAGGTATAGATTCATCAATGATCTATGATAAGATAACTCTTTGCAGCTGTGATGCCCCAAAATGAATATTCCCTACCACGCGTGGTCTAAGCTAAAGATTATCTTTAAATATGAAGCATTTAGAGCCTGGATTCCGAATAATAATTATTAATAATTACATAAAATAATAATTAAAATAGATTTTTATGTCAACAGACTTTTTGTTTACATATTTACTAATTCATTCATTTACCAGTCGCAATAATTATATTTAGTTTAGCTTCAACTCTGTATTTTTATACTTTACTAATTTATTTTTCCTTTAATTATAGTGTTATTAATTTATATTGATTTTATTTAACTACATGTTACGTATTTCTTGTTATTCATCAAAGTGTTTGAGAACTTTTACGAGTTGCAGTCTCTGTTTTCACGAAAATAATAAAAGATGCCGCAGACTTTTATTTTTGGATAAAAATACATAATTAAAAACATTTCACCCACAAAAAGTTCTTCACTATTCACTGTTCATTGCTCTTGTTTTCCGCTGTACACGCTTACGCTTTTCCGCTTTCCCGCTACCCGACGCATGCAGACCTCAATTCGAAAATAAACCAAAATTCATTCCATCGTTGCTTTTTCGCGCCTTATTTGTATCGCGTTGCCCAAATATGACTAATACTCGGAGGAATTGTACTATAAACAAATTGCGAACTGAGTTGGAGATTCTACTAGATGGAGAATATTGTTGCTCTGATTTCCACTTTTCATTTTCATTTTTTTCAGCTACATACGTCTGAAAATTTCACTCAGCGTCATAATTGCCGCATAAATTGCTGCCCCCATCAACCAAATGTCATTTCCAAGTTGCTTTCCTTTGTTGTTGGGCAACTTTTGTGCCTTGTAACGGAAGTTACACATATGTATCTACTATAAATGTATCTGTATCTGCATGTGCCAATATATTTATACTATATATATATATATATATACGAGTATACATTTGGCATTTGACGCCTTAGTCTCGCAATTGCCCGCAATGCGCAAATTCAACAAAATGCAACAAAATATGTAAATCAATTTATACAAATTTGTTAGAAATTAGTTTTTGAAAAGATTGCATTAATTTTGATTTTACGCAAATGAAATAATGCATGGAAATGTGTCGTTTGGATGGGGGAAAGTACTAGAATCTTGTCGTCGGTACATCGAAACTTCTCCATAATTGTAGAAATTGTAAATAAATTTCAGGCAACTGAAGAAAACAGAGTCTTCTTAATTCCAACCTCTTCTAAATTTTAATTAAACTATATTATATATTTATTAAATTAGAATTTGATTTCTAATTCTAAATTTAATTATTATGAATTATTATATATGTTTTAAAAATATTTAAAATGTATCTTGTTTTATAACTTAAAAAATTAGCTGGTTGAATGAGAAAATACAATATAATATTCTTCAAATTATTATCTAGCTTAAAATATTATATGTTATTTTCCCATTCAATCACATAATTTCTTATCTTGTCTCTTATCAAAATACACAACTCAATAGATAATTTGCAATCAATTTGAATTTTAATTGATTTATAATATGACTTCTAAATTAAAAATTTAATATTTAATACATATGTATATATTTATGTAGATCACAGATACGAATTATTTTAAATGGCTCGAAGGACCAATGTTTTGTCGGGGAGAATCCAAAATAAAAGGCTTGACTCGTCAACTTCAATAATTTTCCTACTAGAATATTGTCGAAGTTTATTCTCAAAGCGGACCTTCTCCAAAATTGTCGGGATATAAATAAGCTATGTGTATCTCTAGAGAAAGAGAGCTTTCCAAAGCAGCAGCTGTTGCCATCAATCTGTATCTAATCTAAATAACAACACTTTATTGGGAATGCATTTCCTCTCGACTCTCTCGAATCTGCTGCTGCTGCATTTCCCAGGCGCAAATGCTGTCGCAAAATGCTTACGCAGTCTAATTAAATGTCCAAAGCAATTAGTATACGAAAATGCGCAATGTTTTTCCACCTTAAATATCTACAAAAATAGCTACAAACATTGCAAGCCAAAAGAAAGGGGAAAGCGATGCCATTTTGACCAGAAAGATACACGCAAAACGAGCTGCAATTTCAAACACATGTTGGATGGGCACACAGATCTATCTATCTATCTATATGCAGATACAGATACAAATACATATATCTATATCAGCGAGGAATCCAAAAATGCTAATACGCGACCAGCAGAAATCAAAATAAAAAAAAAAATACAAAAAATTGTGCGTCTAAAAATAAATGTCGACGGCGAAATTGAAAGAAGAAAAAAAAAGTCAAAGACAAACAAATATTCAAAGCAGGGAGCGTAAGTATCCGTCAGATACTCAGATACTATCTGGCTATTTGTAAATGCGAAGGTTTTCGATACCCCAAAACACACACACAGCTCACATGTCTCTCTATATATCAATTGAGAATCGGAATTCTCATCAATATTTATGTTTGGTCCCCGCATTCAGCGCTCCTCCCTCCCCACCCCCCCTCCCCTGGGGCGTGACGGGGTCGAAATTTTTACAGAAATTAAGCAAAAGTCTAGAAGACTGTTAATTTTTATGTTTTGTGTATTAAGTGTGTGGATATTTCGCATCTATTCGTTGTTGTGCTATTTATAAAACTATTTCTCGGTCTGCCACATGCCAGATAGTTCAGATTTCCCAACTATATAGTACACAAGAAGTGTACACACACACACACACAAACACATGCTGAGAAAGTTATAGAGTTCGAGTTTAGAGTTCTTTTTCAGCTCTCTCTCTCTCCCTGTGTTGTAACTTTACGCTCTTATTACGAAAGCGATCTATTTACGGTAAAATGTGTTTTATTTATAGAACAATTGCTAGGGATATTTGCACGCTCTAGAAATGAGTGAACTCCACATAAATTAGTGTTGTACAAGGGATTAATATGTATATATATGTATGTAGTATATATTTATATACATATATTGTATATATTTATTTTATTTATACACACACACACACCGTTTGATTGCTATCGACTGAAATAATCCGCCGTCAACGCAACGACATCGACATCGTTTCACGCGTCCACGAGTACTGACCAAAGCAATCCGACGAACTCACGCTGCCTCCGGCGGTGGCGCCCCACGAATCCGACGCGACGACGACCGTTTGTGTGCGCTACGAATTGCTCACTTTGCTCAGTTTATGGATGCAGTTCTTCCCCCCTCCGCAGTTGCTGATAACAACAACAACAATATTGCACATAACAACTGTTGATAATGATATCGCAAAGTATGCGAGACGGGGGGAGAGAGAGTGGGTGAGTTAGCTGTGGGACTGTGTGGCGCAGAAAACTGTATAGATTTACACAAGATTCTACATGTGAACAACATTCATTCGCTTTTGCATGCGTGTAATTCGGTATGGGGCTAGAGAATTCCGTGCAGCATGGTAAGTAATTGATTCTGCAGCTCGATCCTACATTTAATACAAATTAAACAATGTCGGGCACTACGGAAAACGTAGCTTACTCGGCAGTAGCGAATGCTCAGCTGAAAAATAATCTAAAGTATGCTTTCAGTCTTAATTTTAAATTATATTTAAGCAGGGAATAAAGCCGTTACTGTAAACGGAACACTTAGCGGTTTATCACGATAAAATACGTACTACATAATTCCATTGAATCGTTTTAAAAGCCTTTTTACCGAAATATTAGATGCAGTACGTACCGAAAGCGATATTGCTATTTGTTTCGATATTAAACCTTGAATATAATTAATTTTAATTGTTAACTTTCATAAATATCTGCTAGCTTTATTTTAATATTTAATGGATTATTGCTTTTAGCTGATATAAATTAAAATAACTAAATAAATGAGGCCAAATACTTTGCAGAAATGAGCAGTGAATGTCGCTGGAAATTCGCAGCCTGTAGAAATTTGCATGCAAAGGGTCAAAGTTGAACTCTACACAGAATCAGTGGCGGTTTCTGCAATGCTGTGACATTAGTGACTGCAGGGAATTCACGCCACAAACAAAAATCTGAAATAAATTATGCAGAAATGAGCAGTGAATGTCTCACATGCGAAAAACGTAGCTTACCAACATTTCTTCATAGATTTTGCCCACCACATCACGCCATTAAGTCCCACTGGGTAGTGACCGTTAACCGATGACTGTGTAGCTCATAAGACAGGTGTACACTGCTCATCCTCTTTCGATTTCTCAATGAATAGCCAAGTATTTTGCATATATATTAGATGCAGAATCGTTCATTTGCAGCGAAAGTGCTATTAATGTTGAGATGTTTAAGATTCGGATTCCGATGCCCGATGAATGACTATTTTTATGTGTCTCAAGTGTGTGACTAAGAAACGCCGTCAAACCGATTGCCGGCATTCACTTGGGTCACTTGGAAGTGGGTGCTATGCATGTTAGCAAATTTTCGTTTGCGCAACACTCAACGGAAAGCGGGCGGATAAAAGGGGTACCCCCGTTGGGCGGGTGATCGGTCAAGGTTTCGCTTCAGAACGTGACACATGTGACAAAACCAAAAAAAAAAGCTAGTTCAAACTGTGCGTCGTCCTTCGTTGGGAAAACTTAGCGGCTCCAAAATGTATTGTATGTGTGCATATACCAGATACAGATGCATACTTACATACATTTAATCATGTACAATATGTGTATGGGTGTGTGTGTGTGTATGTATGATTTCACTCACCTGAATTGTGAAAATGTTGCAATATTGTGTGTAGAATATATGCACAATTCCGGCCGTAAGGCTGGGATGGTACACAGGACCTTTGATTTCTTGCTGTCGAAACTGGCTAAACTGATGTGGCTTTGTGTTGATATCGAGCAGCAACCATTTTAATAAATGAAACAAATGTTTTTTGTTGTTCGGCTGCGGTTTTGGCTGCACTGCTATCGATAAAAATACCGATAAGTATATGACTAATATCGATATTGTGTCGGTAGTTTGAGTACTTTGATTTGACACAAAACATCGATGCTAGAGCTGCAACTCGATACTATGACTATCGACATTTGAAGTATTGCAAATTTATGTAATAAACACAATTGATTATGAGAAATGCTTAGAAATTAATATAAATATTGTAGTTACTAAAAAAGACACAATAGATATTCAATCAAAGAAGCTATTTAAGTATTTTAAATTTTGGCGCCGTTCCAGTTATCGAAGGTGTTCCGGATGCAACCCTAAAGCGCCAGAAGCATCGAGAATTTTCGACGAACAGACTGCGCCGTGTCTATATAAAGGCGAGCCGCGCTGTCAAATCAACTCATTTAGCAAAAAGTAAGAGAGAAAGACAGAGGGTGTGTGTATCAAGCAAAACCCAAGAGAAAAGCGCAAGACAATTGATTGAAAATAACATACATAAAACATTTGCAAAGACAATTGTGCATTTTATATTTGATTACAATAAAAATCTAAATCGGAAAGTTGTGATTAACTACAAAAGTGAAGCAGCAAACCATTTGCACGCTGCTGCAAAACAAATACATACAAGGTGAGTGTCTTAATAAGAAATTGTTGCTTTGAATATTTAGCATGTTTGTGCATTTGTGCACTTGTGACGACCCTCAAAAAGAAAAACCATAATAATAACAATGAAAATACCAAAGAGCATTACAAAAGAACGCTAAATTTACATTTTAATGCCAAACACGGGAGCGTCGACGTCACACGCAGGCAGATTGACAACACAGCACAAGCAGAAGCAGCGACGCAGGCAGCGGCAGCGCTTCGTTGTCGTTGTCGTTGCACAACTCAAAGCTTCTAGCAAATTCCATTGAACGACGCGTTGAAAAAAAAAACAATCGGAACATTTAACGCGGCTGTTTGTTGTTATCAGACCCTGTATTTTGTAAAGTACAAAGTGTATATGCAGTTTCGTCAAAGGAGGAGCAAGGCAGCGTTGCCAGAAAGCATATAACAGTTAGTCAAATAATGGTTTTGGCAAAGTAAGAAATGTCACAAGCGAAAGCTCAGCTTGTTAGCTTTTTTTTCATATTTAATTATAGTTAAAAGGAGAATAATTTATTGAATTGTCTTTAACTATTTGTTGAGGAACCTAACATGTGAATTTTTCATTTTGTAAATATAATTACTTGACTAACTGTATGTTCTTTATCAGCATTAAAAGCATTTAAAGAGTCTACAGCTGAAAATTGCATTCCAATCCACTATTAAATGGCACTAATATTAAAGAGAGAGGGAGGCGGCAAGAAGAGAACGTAGAGCATACAAGAGAATTAACAGAACTTGACAGAATGAATTGCACTGCTGCAAACAATATGGCAACTTTACAGATAACTGACTGCAGGCTCATTGGCTTAGTTTATTTATTTATTTGTTAATTACTGGCAGGGTAGTTCACAGTCGAGTGTGCTTAGAGTTCTAGTCTCTTCTACTCGTTTTTATTGCTTCTCTGCTGCCTGTGCTGCTTTTACATTTTAAAATATCAGTGAGATAATAATTCGTTTGCTTTATTCGTTTTTCTGTTGTTTATTTGCAGTCACAAAGCAAAATGGGCAAAGACTACTACAAGATACTCGGCATTGACAAGAAGGCCACCGACGATGACATCAAGAAGGCGTACAGAAAATTGGCACTCAAATACCATCCGGACAAGAACAAGAGCCCACAGGCTGAGGAGCGTTTCAAGGAGATTGCCGAGGCATATGAGGTGCTGTCCGATAAGAAGAAACGCGACATCTTCGATCAGTATGGCGAGGATGGACTGAGGGGCGGACAACCTGGACCCGATGGCATGGGTCAACCAGGTGCCTACACCTATCAGTTCCATGGCGATCCACGCGCCACATTCGCACAATTCTTTGGCTCACAGAATATCTTTGGAGCTGCGGATCCATTCGGTGGTTTCTTCTCCGGTGGCGGCGATGGCGGTGAACAGGTGTTCATGAACATTGGCGGCGATGAGATGTTTAGCGGCAGCGGTTTCGGTGGCAATCCAATGGGCGCCTTTCGCTCCCAGTCCTTCAATGCCCAGCCGCCGAGTCGAAAGCGTCAGCAACAGGATCCACCAATCGAACATGATTTGTATGTAACGCTCGAGGAAGTGGACAAGGGAACAACGAAGAAAATGAAAATCTCACGCATGTCCATGGCCACGGGAACGGCACGCAAGGAGGAGAAAGTACTGAGCATTACTGTCAAGCCCGGCTGGAAGGCTGGCACTAAGATCACATTCCCCAAAGAAGGCGATCAGGCGCCACAAAAGGTGCCGGCCGACATCATCTTCATCATACGCGACAAGCCGCATTCGCAGTTCAAGCGCGAGGGCAGCGATCTGCGCTACAATGCCCAGTTGAGTCTGAAGCAGGCGTTGTGCGGCGCCTCTGTGACGGTGCCAACGCTCCAGGGGGATCGCATCTCGGTCAGCACTCAAGGCGAAGTCATTAAACCCACCACAGTGAAACGCATCAGCGGACGTGGACTGCCCTTCCCCAAGGAGCCGTCGCGACGTGGCGATCTGATAGTTGCCTTCGATATCAAGTTCCCGGACACGCTGCCGCCTAGCCTGAGGAATCAATTGGCGGAGCTGTTGCCAAACTAAATTGTTGAGCTTTAATCATCATCATATAAAATTGTATAGTATATTTCCTAATTTAAGTGCTAATTTAACTTTAACTTTATATAGAGAGTTTATCGCCCGATGGAAAAGCAAACTAAATTAATTATCGGTTGAGAGAGGCTTCAAATGTTTCCAAGTTTTGAGCTTAGAAATTGTTAGAGATTCAATTGTAGATACAAGATACAAGATACCAGATACAAGACAAGCCCTAGAATTCAGATTAAACAGAGAATACAAAACAAAACAAAACAACACACGAAACAAAAGATATTGCAGGGTGTGCAGTGTTTTGTGCTGGAGACTGAACGATTTGCATTAGAAATTGTGAATTATTAATGAAATATATAGTACATATTTAAGTAGTCTAAAAACGATTCTAATCGATAACTAAATTATACAAATAAATCATGTTGAGAATATGATTTTAATTCCTGTATCTCTGTCTATTGTTGAGCATATCTCCAGATCTTATTGTCCTCCAGTATAAAACACTGTGCACTCACTCAACTTCACATCGGCTATTATATTATTCTAAGGCACTACACACACACACACACACACACACTCACATGCATATACACACATACACACAGATGCAATAGGTTTAGTACGTTTTAGTACCATAATAATATTTATATGAAAAACAAGTATTTAATAAACTAATTTAAATAAACTGATTATTACAATGAATGTTGGTTTGTTTTAATGTCAAGGATGCTAAAGGGAGGAGATTGTAAGTTCTGAATTAAAGGATAAAATCTAGCGAGTTTTTAGCTAAAATTATATACAATTTATAGCTCTTACTGCTTCGTATGCTTTCTCTTACTTTTAGCTCAAATTATGCTTAAATTATAGCTCTTATTCCTTCGTATCCTTGCCAATTGCAAAAGGACATGCCTTTTCGTGTTCACAGGAAGTCGGACTATCGATCTGCATTCAAGGATTTTCAATATCCTGCAAAAATATTTGGGTTAAAATGTCCTGAAAACCAGAAAATCGCCTGTAACTACGGACTAAGGACTAGCCGAATGTCCTTTGGCATACAGTTAGTGCTAAATATGCCAAATTAGAATATGTACTAAAAAGGACGAAAGTTCTTACAGGAGCTGAGATAAACGTACTTTTTTGTATACAGAAAATAAGCCATAACTCGAAAATCCTTTGAAGGATATGGCTGATACTTATGTCAATCGATGGCTTTTCGACAGAACTATATATGTGCCAAAGGATATTGAAATCGTCCTGTTGGTTTACAAGTTATCCTGGATTTTGTGTTTTCCGGCTGTTTCCAAGCGACTTTCGGCTGAAATTTACCAAGTTAATGATCCTTAGATGACCTCATAATTTTTTGATGCCAATCGACAGAGTTCGTCCTGGCGAGTCTAGCAAACCATTTCCTGCCGGTATGCGCAAGGATATGACCGAGTTATGAGTATTCTTAAGGACTCTTTTTGCTACTGTTGTGTTAGTGGCGCCATCTATCGCCAAGCATCGAAAGTAATCTCAAAACACTTAATTTCGGTGAAGTATCTCCTTTTTATAGTTCTTACTCATCTGTATCTTAGATAACCCCATCATGTTTTGATGCCAATCGACAGAGTTCGTCCTGGCGAGTCTAGCAAACCATATCCTGCCGGTATGCGCAAGGACATGACCGAGCTATGAGTATTTTTAGTGACACTCTTTGCAACTGCTATATTGTGTTAGTGGCGCCATCTATTGCTAAACAGCGGTAGTAATCTCAAAACACTTAATTTTAGGGAAGTATCTCCTTTTCATAGCTCTTACTCATCTGTATCTTAGATAACTCCATCATTTATTGATGCCAATCGATAGAGTATGTCCTGAAGGATCTAGGAAACCATATCCTGCCGGTATGCGCAAGGACATAACCGAGCTATGAGTATTTTCAATGACACTCTTTGCAACTGCTATGTTGTGTTAGTGGCGCCATCTATCGCTAAGCAGCGGTAGTAACACTTAACTTCAGTAGTAGAAGTAGAAGTATCTTCTTTTTATAGCTATTACTCTTAATGATCCTTAGACAACCCCACATTTTCTTAATGCCAATCGATAGAGTATGTCCTGGAGAAACTGGAAACCGATATCCTGCCGCTATGCGCAAGGATATTTCCAAGTTATATCCTGCTGAAATAAAACCCTTTGCCAATTAAAAACAAATATACATATTTTTATTTTTAATTTCACATTTTATTTTGTTTTTCTTTTGGTTTTTGTTTCACTTCAAAAGGATTTTTGTAATTTATTCATTTTCACATATTTTTTGTTGTCACTTTCCTTACTTTGAGTGTTAATTTGCTTCATTTTTTTTTGTTGCAATTGTATAATAATCTTGTGTATTTGTTGTTGTTGTTTTTGTTTTTGGTTTTGTTCTTGTATATTTTTCTTCATTTCAAAAATTATTAACATCGATTGCATTGTTGTTGTTGTTGTTGTTGTTGCAGCTGTTAATTATCATAATAAAAATGGAATTCATTTAATTTTTGCTTGTTCTTCTTGCTGTTCTTCTTTTTACCTTTTGTTTATATACTAGAATTATTTTCTTTTCTTTTGTTTAACTTGTTGTTGTTGTTGTTGTTGTTGTTGCTATTGTTATTGTGTGTGTGTGTGTTAATTTCGATAATTGGTTTGTGATTTTCTTAGCTTTTCTTTTTGCTTATAACTGTAATACATTTGCCTTTTCTTCCTTTTCAAATATGCTCTCTCCAAAAGATAAAAGAGTTAAATCAACAAATCAAATACACATTAACAATCGAATCAAACTAAACTAAATTAAATTAAAATATATATACTGTTAATGAATTAATTAAATGTGTATTTATACATGGTATAATAAGTATACATATACTATTAATAGATTAATATATAATATATATCTTTTAAAATGCATTAAAAATAGTCAAATGTGTACAAAAGTTCATACTATTTTTTTTTGTATTTTTTGAATGACTCTTGCGAGTATTCATATTCATATTCGTTTGCTTAAATGAGCTTTATAATTTAACTATTTCATTGACTAAAGTTTTCCGGCAACAATCGACTGATCCATTTATTTCTTTATTTTTATTATTATTATTATTATTATATTAATTTATTATTTTTGTTTTTGTCAAACTTATACAAACAGTAAAAATGATGTTAAAATGTTGTGATTTGGTATTTTTTTTTTAGTTATATTTTAGTTTAATTTTAGTTTTCGTGTTTGATTAACATTCATTCATTTTGTTGTATAATTTTAGAATTTCTGTTGACTCGATTTTTTTCTTGCTGTCTGTTGTTGTTGTTTGTTGTTGTTGTATATATTTAATTCAATTTGATTGGAAACCTAAAAATGTTTTGATTATGTTTCGATTTTTGCTACAATGAATTTTAGGGGGATTGTTAAATGAGTACACTGAGCGAAAGTAGGAATATAGTAGTATATCGAATGATTGTTGGCACTATAATTAATGCATATTGAATTCATTCAGCAATTTGGGTAGATACGAGTACATTTCCTGATTCGAATACTTATAACTTCCGAGCTGCATTCACAACCAATATAATTATTATGCTTAAACTGCTTTTTAAATATTTTTCATTTCGATAATATTATAAACAATATAAAATATTGAATGTCAAATGGAGTTTAACGAATGGAAATTTGTGCTCAATATTTTGGTTTTCTTTTTCTTTTTCTTTGTCTATGGAATTTGACCTATGCTTGTATTTCTTTTTTGTTTTTTTGTTATTTTTTATTACTCGAGTGAAGTTTTCTTAATTTATATATTATTGTAATTTAGCTAGAAGGGTGAGTGTGTGTGTGTGTCTGTGTGTATTTGTGTGTAGTTTTCGCTTATATAAGTATTTTTGTATATTTGCCTTTTTTGTAGTTTATTTAAATGTGTTTAACATGTTTAGTTTTTGCTTTTGTATTTTGGCTGCAATTAACTGGGATTTGAAACCCCTTTCGATTTAGTTTTCTCTCTGTGTGTGTGTTTTAATGTTTAATAAATATGTGTATTTATTTTTTTTGTTTAAGTGTATGGAATTGTCGCTTTGTTTTTGTTTTTTCTTTGTTTAGTTTACCATTTAACATTTTGACTAAATTGTTGCTATTTGTTGTCCTTCCTTTAATGTGTTTTTTTTTTAGTTATGGTATTTTCATATTATATTTTATTTTTTCTTCAGTGTACTTCCTACAAACTAAACATTTTGCAATTAATTCGAGTGTGTGTGAGTGTGTGTGTGTGGGTGTGTGTGTATTTTGTTGTGTGACTTAGTTCTCTAAGATTTCATTTATTATTTTGTTTGTTTTTTTAGAACATTTGTTTAAAGTTGCATTTTAATATAAGTTTTTTTTTTTTTTTTTTTTTGGTTTTCATTTGCGATTTTACTTTAAATTGTCTAAGCCTAAATACAATCAATGTTTCAATTTGTTCACGTATTCCACCTCAATAAATGTATGTATGTACGTTATTTAAATCGAAATTGTTATGTTTTTTGTTTGTTTTTTTAATCTGTTTTCAAGTCTTTTTCAGCGACAAATGCAGTTTGAATTTGTTCACATTTGAATTTGTTCAAAATCCTCTTTGCTTTTTTTTTTGCATCATTAATTATAAGTTTATTATATGTTTTGCACATTTTAAATACAATCGATCGAAGTATAAATCAAAGTCTTGTTTTTTTTTTTAAAAAAGATGTTGTTTTATGAGTATTTATCATCTCATCTTTATTTTGTTCGCTCTCAGTTTAAAAACGCGAAACACAAAAAAACAACAAACGTTTTCGATGTTTCGTAATGCTCTTAAAAAACAATTCCAAACTATCCACCAAAAATTCGCTTAAATTACTCGATTAGAATAATATTTATATAATTATTATTATTATTATAATTGTAATTATAATATTTAGTGTCTGGTTTTTGTTTGGGGTTGTGTTCTTTGATTGAACTGTTGCCGTTTCTTACACTTGATTAGTTAAAATTGAACAAAAGAAATTAGTTAAGAGTTCTTTAAACGATTTTCTCTTGTTTCTTTCATATTTGGTTTGGTTTTTCATTTTCTTTTGCTTTTGTCTCTTTAGATTTTGTTTTGCTTTTTCTGTTTTAATTTTTCACATCGTCTTTGCGGGTTGTTGACTGTGGATCTGTGCCTAAATTTATCATGTCTCGTGGTTTCCACACCGGGGACCCTACAATTAAATGAAAGAAAAGAAAAGATACAATGGAAACCATATATGAAAAAATATGAAATTTCAAAATCTTCTTTTTCTCCGCAACTTCACAACTTAATTTATTATATAAAGAGCGATAGATATAGAGAAAAAGATAGATATAGAAAGACAGAGAGAGAGAGAGACAGAGTGACAAGAAGACAAAAATGTTCTTCCTTTGTTTTTGTTGTGGTAATATATTAAATTAATGCCAATTTATAGTGTGTTTCGATAATTACTTTAAAAACATGCAAGCATCTCAGTATCAAAATAAATTAATACTTTAATTTTTAGCTTAAAAAAATATAAGCAAAACTAATTTTTGTAATGTTTAATGAGTACTACTTTAAAGCTGTTTTTTTAGCTACTTAAAAATGGGGAAAAATGGGGAAAGTTGGGGGAAATTTCAGCAGCTAAACTAAGTAAATAACTAAGTACGTTTTTTTGGTATATTTTGGTATATTTGTTGGGGGGGGCGGGGGAGCAGATCAGTATGGGGTATAAAGTTTGTTTAAAATGTTGACATCGCTTGGTTTTTTTTTTTATTTTTCTTCATTTTATTAAGAGATTATATATATATATAAATATATTTAGTTTTAGTTTTCAGTTTTTTTTCATTAAGATTGCACAAATTTTCGAATTTTTATCTCAGTTTTGCATTTTATGCCAACATTTTTTTTTCTGTTATGTTTTTTGTGTTCGGTTGAAATGGAAATGGAAATCGATAGAAATTGTATAAACGAAACGAAAAAAAAGGGGTGGCAGGCCGATAGTCAGTCAGTTAACACTACCATCACTAGTTTGTACAGCCGCCCGCCACTAATTAATTATCCAGTTACCCAGTAGGAAATCGCGTGCTGAGTTAATCGCTTACGTTTTGCTTACTGTAGAAGCTGTTGGCGCTTCCTTGCCTGTATAATGCTGATTATATCGCAGCTTATTTTTTGGTATGGGCATGGCTGCGAATTGTAGCAGTCGCTGCTTATTGTTAACCAAAAATGTTATTCCTTACACTCACCACACACAATTCTGATGGTTTTTAGCAGCAGGTAATTTCATCAAACTGTCGAAAAGCATTGCTTACTATACATCAATAACGAAACGAAGCGCTCTGGCACTTTCCGACTGGGTACATTAGCTAGCTCGCTTTAACCTATTAGGACAAAGAAGGAGTCACCTAGCTTGATCTCGCTCTAGCGTGAAGAGTCAGTCGCTTGATAGTATCAGTGTTGCCAGGTCAGCCTTTTTCCGAATAGATCTGTGCTGTTTTAAGCTACTTCATCTGGCAAAATACCAATCATTCCCTATTCGAAAATCAATAATAACAAAAGTTTTCACAGCGTGCTATTGAATTCAACAGCGATATTATGTTATCATAATGATATATATCGCGAGAAGTATCGATTAATCGTGCCATTTATCAAAAGCCACACATGCAGAATATTCGCTAAACTTGGTTTTGATCAATCAGACTTAAAAAAATGAATCGCAATAAGAGCGAAAGAAATAAACCAAATGGCAAATACTGCAAGTGCAGTATAAATTCGAAATCGGATCAAATCCGAGCACCAAAGATTTGCCTTTAAAGTTGCCAATAAATTTACAGGCAGCTGTGACACTTGAAGTTTAGTAAAATGCTGAAGTAGAGCAACTGTTTAGCCAAGACAATTCATTAGTAAAAACTAAATTACGAACTGTCTATAAATCCAGACGTTGAATGGCTTTTTGTCTATCATTATACCATCATTATACATCATTATACCTCTATCTAGTTATATATGGACGAATCCAAAAACGAATTATTTATAAATAAACACAAGAATATTTGTTTGTCCTGTTTTCTGCCTTTTTTTATTTTAAAAAAGAATTTAGCCTTTTTTTCCTGCTTTTTTGGTCGCTTTGTCCTGTTTCTATGGCCAGTTGTAGGCAACACTGTTTGATACAGACGAGAATAACACTGTGTGTGTGGGTTTCATTCAAATTAAACGATTACAAAAGATACTTCCAGATGTGCCTTAATTTAGTATTTGAAATTGAGTGCAATAATTGTTTGGAAATGTAGAAATTTTGTTGCTAAATTTTCCCACTTAATTAGCGAGTTTAACTCGCAATTTTCAAACGATTTTCAATTCAATCACAAAAAGTTTGTTTGATATGCAACAAAGCAAAGTTGATTAAAAAAATGATGGAAAAAACGCTGTGCAAATTTTCGCTCATGAAAATGGGGTAAATGCAATGCAAAAAGTTGTACCAAAAAGCGAAATGAAATATTTGAAAAACAGTTCAAAATGTGTTGTTTAGTTGTTGTTGGGTAATTTGCTTGTTTAGTTGTTTAGTTGTTGGGGTTGATTTGATTTTGGGGGGGAAATCACGTGTGTGTAACCATAAGACATTTATTATAAAATACTTCGTTTATCATTTTGTATCATAACTTGACTTTAATATTTGGCACAGTTTCTGTTTATTTTTGTTTGTTTGATAATTAAGAAAATGCAAAACGGATTACGAGTATTAAGTATTTAAGTATTTAAAATCCCATTTCATTTGTTTTTTGTTTTTTTTTTTTTTTAATTAATTAATCAAGCGATGCCAACTGATAATAGTATATACTTATGTGTGTGGTTTTGTTTCATTTCTTTAAGCTATCAAGTGTAATTTTGTTACAACAGTTAATACACTAACAAAAAAAACCTCTTTTAAATTAAGTTAGAAATTCTGATTGATTGAGTTTTTTGGTTGAGTTGTTTTTTGTTCATTTATCTTGGAGATAAGTTTGCAATAACAAAAATTAAATATCACCCGTTTAATTGTTGTTTAAATGTCTAATGCAATTTAATTATATTAATTACGCACCTAATTACAATGAATTCTTCTTTTTTTTTCTTTGCACTTACCTGCTAAATGATTCGATAATGAGAAATCAACTCAAAATTCAATTTATATATGAAACTAATTCTGGGCGCCTAACAAACGAATTTCTAAGGGTTGAAAAGGGGGGTTGAGGGAGGGTGAGGGATTGGTTCATTCATTTTATCGCCATTGACATTAATTTGAATTATTATTGTTTAATTAGCTTATCTCTTTGTTTACTTTTCAATATACGTTATTTAATTTATTTTGTGAGCTTAATTTTCATTTTATTTGCTGTTTGATTTCTGTTCTGTTCTGTTCTGTTCTCTGTATTTTGATTATTTGTTTAGATTATTTATTTAGTTGAATTCGGTTTTGCCACAAATAACATTTGAAGTGTTTATTCGATTAAAGTTCATATACGATTAGTATTTATTTAAATGTATTAGTCTATGGTATATATATATATAGTATATATTTATTTATGTTTAATAGTTTAGTTTATGTAGCATACTTTTCAGGATAATGTTTAATACTGATGATTTTTGATTCGTCGTCATATTTGGAAACTTCTCTTTTTTTTGATTTTACTGCTGTGGAAAGCCCAGTGTAAACTGTATGTGATTATTCAGTATGTATGTAAGTAGATTATCTTAAGTAAGTATTATCATATTTATTTTGATTCAACTATTTATTTCTTTTTGCTTTTTGCTTTGTTTTTAGCTTGAACAACCTGACATTTGATCTTGTAAGTCCGTCTGGGGTATGTTTGTTTGTTTGTTTGTTGTATATAATGTATTTTTGTATAAGTATATATGTTTTTTAGACACCCAAACTTAGTCTTAGTATATAACTATGTGTGTGACTCCAAAGATTTGGGGGAAAACTGAAAACTGTGTAAATCCTATATGTAGTATAATTGTAGCTCTAAGTATCGATAATTATTTGTATTTAATACTGAACATTGAGGTACGACTTACGATTATCATTCTTCAATACACATTTATTTGCATTTCTTTTATTGTTTCGTTTAATAAATGAATGAAATGTTCAAATGCATCAATTCGTATAAGTTTTATGCAAATTATTTGTCACAACACGCACACATTTCTTGTTTTCTTTTCTTTTCTTTTCTTTTTTTGTTTGACTAACTACGCGTAAATGTAAATATTTTAACTTTTCGTTTTTGTTATATCCGCTTTTAGTAGGTAGAGTGTGTGTATAATGTTAACCTATAGAATGTTGCCAACCCGCATTTTCACTTAGACCTTAAACTTAAAGACGAGTGTACGCATACAAACAGCAGCAACTGTGTGTGTGTGTGTGTGTGTGTAATTAAAAATGTTTTCGATTCGGCAAATGGCAGCGACACAGTCCGCTGACTTTTATCTACAACTTTTACTAGTACATGAAGTTGTCTCCTAGTTTACTAGTTTACTTGAGTGCGAGTATGAATTTCAACTTTAGTTAGACATTTTCTATTTTTTTATTCTCGTAATAACGCCACTTGAGCATTGTGTGCAACGCGGCGTATGCGTCATCTGTGTGCGTATACGTAATTTTTGCCTTGGCTTGCACAACTTCCGCCATTTCCATCATTCGCTGTGTGTGTGCCACATTTGTTTGTGCTGCAACTCGTTGCAACTGAAATAATTAACCTGAAATGTGAACACACACTTTTTGGGGCCACGCCCCCCCCTCCCCCCTCTCCTCTATTCTCTGCCTTCATTTCTCTAGATTAAACAGGCCGAACAGCCGTAATATACCCTGTAACACTACAGTTACCCGCTCCAAGTTACTCCCGATCTAATTCTCTTGTAATTCGCTATTTTCCAAATGTGGGCGAAGGGGGCGTGGCATCGCGATGAAATTTTCTGAACACATCAACCCCAAGATACTCAGCATGTATGCCAAATCTTAAGTCTCTAGCTACAAAACTGCATTTGTTATGGGCTTTTTCTTGATTTGTGGGCGTAGGGGGTGTGGCATCCAAAAAAAAAGATAAACTTGATCTGCCTGCAAATATTAGCAGTGCTGGGAGACCAAGTTCAAGCTTCTAGCTCTTACCATCTCTGAGATACTTTCGTTTATACGAATGGACAGGCGGACTGACAGGCAGACGGACGGACAGACGGACATAGCTATATCGACTTGGCTATTGCTGCTTCCTTCTGCCTGTTACATACTTTTAACAAACTTAATATACCCCCACAGGGTATACATAGGGGTATGATTAGCGTCAAGTGCGTGTGAGAACAATAGTAAGGGTATTCGTAGTCGTAGTCGTAGTCGTAATCGCTGCCGCTGCTGCTGCTGCTGCTGCTGTTTTGCTGACTTAATCTAACACTTAAACATGACTCATTAACTGTGCTCTTTTTTGTTGACTCTGTTGTGCAGTGTAGTAGTGCTTGCTGTGTAGTGTAGTGTTAGTAATAGTTTGCTTTCAATCCCTTGTGATTAACGTTTTGTGTTTAGTTTCCATTTAGTTTGCATTTTACGTATATATTTTTTATAAATTTTTATTTTTTTATTCTTATATTTGTTGTTTACTTTCCAGACTTGAGCTGTGAATTTTTCCTTTTTTTTTGTAAAATTATTAGTTGAGGCATTTCGGGTTGTTGTTGTTGTTGTTTGTTGTTGTTGTTTGTTGTTATCTTTGGTTTGTTCAACTGTCTCATAAAATCCCTGTTTACGTCTCTGTATATTTTATACGATCTTCAATTAGTTTGTCTTCCTAGTTTTATTCTTTTAAATCTTTCCCTTATATTTTATTTAATATTTGTTTATTTCTTCTTTTATTAATAGTTTACTTTCTTTCTCATTTCTTTCTTTGCTTTTAATATTTGCCCTTGGAGTTTTACGTTCTTCCTGACATCCTTAATTTTTCCATTTATGTTATTTTCTTTCTTTGCTGTTTCCTTCCTCAATAGTTTATTCTTTTCTTCGCTTCTATTTGTCATTGTTTCTTTCCTTGCTTAATTCTTTTCCCCTGAAGTTTCATTTTCTTCCTGTCCTTTTTAATTCTCCCTTCTAATAAATTTTCTGTCTTTCCTGTTTATTTCCTTAATAGTTTTTCATTTCCTTCTTTCTATTTTTCTTTGTTTCTTTTTTTTCCTCTATAATTTTTCCTTTTCTTCTTTATTTGTTTTGTATCTGATTATCCACTTTTTCTACATCTTTCCTTTTTATTTTCAATATTTACTTTCTTTCATTTTTTACTTTCTTTCATTTTTTCCTTCTCTTAACTCTCGTGTCAGGAAACAAAGAAATAATATTTTCTTTATTTCCTTCGTCCTTTTTCATTTATATTTCTCTTTTTTTTATCATATTCTCATTTTTCCTACTTCCATCATTCATTTTTCCCTTTATTTCTTGTCTTTTTTCATTATTTTCTTCTTTTGGTGTCTTCTTATTAATTTTTTCTACTCTTTTTTCTTTTCTTTCTTCTTTATCCTTCTAATTCATTTACTTCTGCTTCTTTTGTCTTTTTGCCTTCTTTTCATTATCTGATTTTCCTTTATTTCTTTTTAATTTTTGTCCCTTCCCTTTGCTTCCCTTCACATTTTTTATTTTTCTCTTTTTTTTCCTTCATCAATTTTAACCATTCTGTCATTTTTTCCTATTTTTCTTGTCTTCATATTATATTTTTTCCTTTCTACAATTTTTTTTTCATTCCCTTCTGTTACTTTATTAATTTGTTTTTACTTTTCATTGTCTATGCTTTTTTTTTCTTTCTCTCTTGTCTTTATATTTTTTTATTTCCTTTCTACCCTTTTTATTTACGTCTATTTTTCTCTTCTACAATTTATCTTAATCTTTTCTTTTCATTGTCTATGCCTTTTTCCTTTTCTCTTTATTTTGTTATTTGCTTTTTGTGCATTCTATAATATTTTATTTTGTTCCTTTCCTTTTTAGTTTTTTTTTATGCATTTTCCTTTCTTTCTTTTTAGATTTTAATATTAGCATTTTAAATTTGCCTGTTTTTCTTCTTCTTTTAATATTATTTAAGTTTATATTTAGTTTTCTTATTTACCCTTTTATATTTTCCCTTTTTGCTTCTTTTAATATACTTGTAATTTTATTTTATATTTTATAATTACCCTTTTATATTTCCCATTTATTTCTTTCCTTAATATTTTATTTTTCCCATCTTTCCCCTTTCTATTTATTACTTCCTTGACTCCAGTTCGTTTTTCTTCCCAGCTTCGCTCCTTTCCTTCTTTTCACCCCCTTTTTAGACATGTATCTCGAAGTAATCATGGCAATCTACACATCCTCCTGCCTGATCATCGCCCATGTCTTGCATATATCCCATGCCTCCGCTCGCTGTGGGCTGTGTGCTGACCACCATCCCTCCCATTCCTGGCATTCCTCCCATTCCTGCCATTCCACCCATGCCACCCATTCCTGCCATTCCTCCCATTCCCGGCATTCCTCCCATTCCCGGCATGCCACGTGGCGTCTTCTTCCGCGTGCGACTTTGCCGCACGCGGGACTTATGCTAGGAGGGTCTCTTCTGATAGAGACAATCAATGCATGTGGTGTATTCGGGTGCCGAGGAACTCAACTGATAGACCGATTGCTGGGCAGGCTCATGGGGACAACTGGGAGGCGGGGCACCATAGCCCATATCCATATCCTGCATATAGCTAACCATGGGCATATACTGCTGTGGCGTCTGCCTGGGCAATGCATCATAAATGGGCTGCTGTGAGAAGGTATTCTCCGCAGACTGGGAACGCAATGGCCCCGAGCTGTAGACAACATAGTTACGTTCCGGGGAGACGCCATAGCCGCGATAGGAGCTGCTGGTTGTGGTGCTGTCCCTGGACGTGGAACGCTCTAAGGATTTGCTCAAGCGACTACGTCCATTTCCATTGCCATTGCCATTGCCAGTGCCATAACGACTCGAAGTCGGTGCAGCAGCTACATAATGATCACTGCACGTCTGATTATCATAGACCGGATAGTACTGATATGTCTCCTGGGCGTGGGGTTTGTGTCCCGTCTCAAAGCTGCCGTGGGCGGACATGCTGCGCTTCCTCGAGCCACCGTAGGGCACGTCCAGGTTATGATCGGAGCTGTCGAAGCTGCTGCGTGGCGAATGACGTTGACAGCTGCCACGATCCGGTGACAAGTGATCGATGCTGCCACGTGGCGAAATGCGGGGTGATAAACTCACCCCCACTGTGCTCTCCACGTTGCAGACATGCGAGGGACCGCCCTTC
The DNA here is from genome assembly GCA_958299025.2 of Drosophila histrio. Classification (NCBI taxonomy): domain Eukaryota; kingdom Metazoa; phylum Arthropoda; class Insecta; order Diptera; family Drosophilidae; genus Drosophila; species Drosophila histrio. The sequence goes on from OY729166.1 coordinate 1,508,492, forward strand.
TTCAGACAACTACGATCGGGACTCTTTGACTTGGCCGGACTTGCGGGTGGCTTCAATATGCCAGCTCCCGGCGTTGTTGTGTGCTTTAGAATGCCGCCACCCTCCGAGCTGCGACGTGGACTCGGCGTACGTCTGCCCCCAGACAGACGATCCTGCGAGTTGTCCCGACTCGAGCAGATGCTCAACCGCTTACCCTGCTCACTGACACTGCTGCGGGGTGACTTTATCTTGATAATACGCACCGGGGAACTGCCCTGGGACTTACAGCGATCCGGCGATATGTAGATGCTTTGTCGCTTACCGCTCTTAGCTTTACCCCCTGCGGGTTTTTCCATTGTCTTTGGCTTAAAGACCTTGTCCACCTTCTTATCGATGACCACAATGTGTGAGATCAAAGAACTTGTGGGTTCATCCTCTGTCTCGTCACCCGATCGCTCCGAGGGACCTGTTGTCGTTCCCGTGCTGTCCGACTCGGTGGCCGGACGCGATGGCGACTCTATATCCACTATGATAGTCTGTTGTGTATTCTCCACAATGGTTTGTGGTTCTGGCGAAAGACTTGAGTCATTTTGCTGTTGATCTGCCGCCTCCTCGCCAATGTCCGAGGGATCAAAAGCCTTCTCCCGCAGACTGGCCATGTAGGCGGCAATGTCACAAGTGCCTGCCGCCAGATTTTCCTGTTCCAGCTCACTGAGATGTTTGTCCATGTATCTGGCAGTGGCATCTGTTTCAATGCAACTTGTTTCCCTTTCCCTTGTACGCTTGTTGTGCGAAGTTTCCCTGACACCCGCCGGATGTTGATGGACCACAGCAACTTGTTGAGTTGCCGCCAAACGTTCCGATTCACTCTCAAAGATCTCAATCACTTCGATCTCTTGCTTCGGTGATTGACGTGGCGATTGACGCGGCGACAAATGTCTTATGGTCTGACTTTGGGATGGATTTTGTTGGGATTGGGATGGGGTTAGATTTAAATTGTAACTATGACTGTGGCTCATTTCACTACTGGCTGTTGTTGTTATTGTAGCTGTTGCTGTTGTTAATGTTGTTGTTGTTGTGGCAAACAAGCTACCGCTACTGCCTAGACTTAAATTAAACGTGGCTGCCACGTGTGCGGCATGCGCCTCGGACTCCGATTCCAGCTCGGACTCGCTGCTCTTACCTAGATCCTTCATCAGCACCGGCTGGTAGCTTGCCGGCGGATGCGATGATTGTATCAAGCGTGCCTGGCTCCCAGTGCTGCCCACCGAGAGGGTCGACGTGGTGCTGTTAAAGTCGAGCAAACAGACAGAGACGGACGAGCGACAGAAGAGAGAGAGAGAGAGAGAGCAATAAGACAAGCGATAAGCGAGCGTTACTTGGGATGATTATATATATATACGACTGGTAGTTGCAGTCTTACCTCAGTGTCAGGTGATTGGGAGTGCGGCCCAGCGTGGCCTTGGGCCTGATTGTGCCCTGTTGTGAGTCCTCTTCACCTTCCGATTTGGTGCCCGGATCGATGCGTTCAATGTCCGTGCTGTGATGATGCAAATGTGGCTGCCTGATGGGCGGCGGCGGTGGCTCTCGAGGATGAGGATGGGGATGGGGATGTGGATGCGATGCAGCTGCCTGTTGCAACTGCTGCTGCTGCTGCTGCTGCTGCTGCTGTTGCTGCTGTTGTTGTAGCTGTGGTTGTTGCGCATCTGCGTAGGTAAATATAATTATATTTATATTAAATATTGGTAAAATATGCATATGAATAAAATTAGAATATTTATGTTTTTTTTATTTAATAACTAATTGAATTGCCAATATTTTGTATATGTTTTTTTTGGAGGAGTTTCTAATTATATATATATTTAATTGGAGTCGATGGCCTTAGCAGCTAGCAAACTTTATTTTTAAATTTATTATTATATTGTAAATATTGTGTAAAATAATTAATATTGTAAAAGTAAATAAATAATATATTAAATTATAATAAAGAGCCTTTATGAAAGAAATAATGAAATCAAATAACAAATAATTGCAATGAAATTTTCAGAACACATCGCAATCAAACTAAACTTCATGTATGCCGAATTTGAAACTTGTATCTTTTAAATTCCTCGTGTTATTCGGATTTTTCCTACTTTTGGGGGCGTAAGGGGGCGTGGCAAAATTCTAAAACAAACTTGTCGTTTGTTGAGGCCTCAGAAGAATTTTCACCAAATTTGATTACTCTAGCTCTTATAGTCTCTGAGATCCAGATGTTTATACAGCAGGACGGGCGGACAGACAGACAGCAGGAAAGACGGACATGGCTATATCAACTCGGTTTTTGATGTTGATCAGGCCTCAGAAGTATTGTCACCAAATTTGGTTACTCTAGCACTTATAGAGTCTGAGCTGTAGGTGTTCAAACAGCAGGACAGACGGACGGACAGACGAACATATATGGCTATATCGACTTTATGGAGTCGGCACGCTTTCTTCTGTCTGGTACATACTTTTAAAAAACTTAATATACCCCCATAGGGTATAATAAAACCCGAATGAACTTCCTATTACAACTAAATAAGGAAGTAAGTAAATGAATAGAGTCGAAGGTCCAGTTACTAGCACTCTAAGCACCCCCTATTGTATTAGATCTAGTATTATATATTTTTTCTGATTTTGTAAATAAATAAGTAGCTAAATAACTAAACACCATAATAAATAAATAAGTAAATACAAAAATAAATAAATATGCATATAAATGACTAAATAAAAGAGTTGAAAAGATATGGACAAATCTCATTCTCCCCTCCGACTCACCTGTCACATCGCCCAGCGTCTTGCTGCGACTGCGAAAACCGCCCGGTTGCTGCTGCTGCTGTTGCAACTGTTGTGTGTGTGTGTGCGGTGCATAATGGACCACGCCCACAGTGGGCGGCAGCTCATCACCCTCCTGGCTGCCCGACAGATTGTCGTAATCAATGTTGCCCGCCGAATGACGCTGTGATCCCGATTTCTTCTTCGGTTTGCCCAACGTATGCGAGCCATGTACGATTGTAATCTGTGTGCGGAAAAGGAAGAAAATGGAGTAGTATCAACAGCTGGAGAGGATTAGCTGGGCAAAAGAGTCGCCTACCTGCTGCTTGGGCCTCTCAAGAGTCTGTGAGTTGCCCGCATAGCCGCCCATTTGAGAGGAGAGACCCGAAACGGAGCCAGAACTGCCGCCAAAGTTCTTCATGGGAATTGACATGTTGCGAACGCTTTCACGAATGATTTGCCTGATCGTCTTGAGGAATGCATTGCGGAAATCAGCGGTGCTGTTGGACAGCACATAGACCTTCTCCGAGCGACGCTGGAGTTGCGAGCGCAAATGTATGAGCTCCCAGAGGAAATGGGAATCCATGTCCTTGGCGGAACTGGCACGCACCTGAACCTCAGTCACTGGGATGAGCACCTGGTAGCGTATGATTTCCACCTCATTCGGAGCATTCTTGCTCGAGACGCCCTGTGGAATTAGTGTAGAAATTAATAATAATAATTTTCTGGCAGCTCTAAATAAGATTTAATTCATTTAAGTAAATTATTATAGAATATTTTGTCTTAAAAAAGTCGTTGAAAGGCAAAACAATTTGAAATAAAAGAAAACATCTTAATGGTAAGTTTTTGCAGACTTCTCTTACATATTTCTTATTAAATAAAATTATGTTTTAGTGGAATATTAATTGATAAATGTAGTTTTTTGTATATATTTCTCTATCTAAGACCAATATTCTTAATTTTATTATTGCAGTTTTACCCACCATTAGCTTCTTCTTCTGACGCAAACGCTCTTTGCAGAGGAACACAACCGCCGACTTGAAGACAAAGCACATGGCATGCAATTCGAGTCCCTTCTTGATCTTGCCCAGAAAATCGGATATATTGAGCCACTCAACGCCGCCATAATAGAGCAAATCGCCTGGGAATGCGCAGCAGTGTGGAGGAGCATTGGCATTTGAAGTTGAAGTTGAAGTTGCTACAGTGGAATGTGGTTGCTGTGGTTGCTGTAACCCACCTGGACTCAAATCGATTGGCTGCTTGCATGACTTCTGATGCTGCCGGAACAGGTGATCGAATATAGCGCCATATTCCTCATGAATGCGCTGCATTTCATTAATATGCTCCGCCACCTTCTCCATGCCCTTGAGTGCCTCTGCAAAAAAATGGAGAAGAAGATGATTTTATTATTATATAAATGTTAATATTAATATATTATAGATAAACTTAAAATAATATAAAATTGAAATATTTTTGGAAGACGATTTATTTATTTATTTAACGTCAAGTTGTTGACAAATAGAATATTTAATTTAAATAAACAAATCATTATAAATTTAAATAAGAAATTATTTTAATTAATGGAAAAAGATAAACTAATTAATTTATTTAACTATTTATCTATTTCTTATAACTTGAATTAATTTATTTACTTTTTATTTATTTATTAAGCTCAAACTAAAAACAGTTGACATATAAATTATGTAAGTTTAAAATAATATTAAAGTAAATTATTTAATATAAACAAAAATAGCAAATTTAAAAATTAAATTATTTTAAATAATTGCAAAATGTAAACTAATTTATTTATTTAAACATTAAACTATTACTTATTAATTGTTTTAATTTATTTACTATTCATTTATTTATTTAACGTCAACTAAAAGCAGTTGACAAATAAATTATTCAAATTGTTAAATAAAATTAAAGTAAAGCATTTAAAATAAACAAAAACTCACAAATTTAAATAAGAAACCATTTTAGATAACTAAAAATTAAAAGCTAAAATATATATTTAATTATTTATCTATTATTTACTATTTATATTAAATTATTTACTTTTTATTTATTTATTTAACAACAACTAAAAGCAGTTGACAAATATATTATTTACATTTTAAATAAAATTAAAGTAAATGATTTTAAATAAAAAAAAACTTAAAGAATTGAATAAAAAACCATTTTAAATAATTGTGAAATGTAAACTTAAATATTAATATAATATAATATACATTAAACTATTTACTTTTCAATTAAACATAATTGAAATAAATGTAATCAATATTAATTTCTATTTAAAAATAAGATAATAAACAATTAGCCAGTAATGAGACAACTTGTACTTACCACAAAGATGAACATGTTCGTCGGCGCGCGTATCTGTCAGATTGCGCATCTGTTGCAGGAGCAGTGGATACTTGAGGATGCGCTGAATGGGCTTGATCAGATACGATTCCAGGGTGCTGCTGTGCTGTTGCTTGGGATTGCGGGCGGCGAGGAACTCCTGCAAGGCATGGTTGCCCTCATCTGGAATACAGGGCAGGAAGAAGAAGTAGTAGTAGTAGTAGTAGTAGAAGGTTGGACAATTGCAAATTGAGACATTTGGCAAATGATTTGATTTCAATGTGCTTCAGTTGCCATTAATTGCAACGTTGGGCCCATTAAAGGGCAGACGGAGCAGACGGAGCAGACGGGCAAGGACGACAAGGATATGCTGTTACAAGAATATACGCTGCGCAACGTTGACAAGAAAATGTCATTAACTTGTTCTTATTGTCAGCTGAGATGGCTTTGATAAAGGCACAGTCAAAGCCTGTCTGCAGCACGGATTTGCGTCTAATGGTGCCTGCCAATCCCTGCTGCTGCTGCTGCCAATCCCGCTGCCTGACAGCATGTCCTTCTGCCTGCCTTCTGCCTGCCTTCTGCCTGCTGCTCGTAACGAAGGCACTTAAGTGCACTTCTTGCTATAATTAATTATCCTTTCAACTTTTTGCATAAAATTGCATGCAACAAGCCAAGCTGCAAGTCGAGTACCAGCCAGCCTCATCTCATCTAAAAAGTTGCCATCAGTATCTGTTGCTGCTCCTGGCAGCTTCCAACTTCCGCCTTCCTTGCCCCCCTCTTCACTTGTCAAGCTGCCCTGTCAGTTTAGTTTTCCTCATTGATTGCAAATATTGCAAATTTTTACCTCAACGTTTTTTGCCTCTTGTTGCATGTTGCTATACATCAATCAGTTACTTTGTTATGCAGTTGTAAAACATGCCCCCATCCATCCCGTTTCTTTGTGTTTGCTCAAGTGTTTTTAAGCTGCGACTAAGTCTAATTTAATTATGACATGTTGTCGCCTAAGCTCCAAGTCCCGTGTGCCAGCTGCTTCAGCTAACAACTTTGCTGCCTTTTAGCTGCCTGGCTGCTGCTGCTACTGCTGCTGTTGCTGCCACAGCCGGTGGCAACAACGTGGCATAGTTTTCGGCACCATTTTCGCCCATTTGCAAGCGTGTCATAATTCTACAAGTTTAATTAACAAAAGATACTTGACAGTTGCTGCCATGGCATGAATATGAATATGCTGACATTCTCCCCTCGCCTCCCTCAGTTGCTCCCTTTTCCATTTTCCATTTTCCATCTTCTATCTAGTATAACTCCCACTTCTTCTTGCTGTTTGCAAACTGCTCTTGGGACTCTCGCCACGTCTCGGCATTTGCGGTTGTAATTATTCATTTAACTTGCAAATCATTTAAAGGAGTGCGGCATGTGGCAGCTGTGGCAGCAGCTTCTACCGACAACAATTGAAGCGCATAGTTTGCCAATTGTTCGAAACTTGTCGCTTGTTTGACTTTTACAACTTTCCCACCCTCTTTCCGCTTACCGAAACTCAAATAGACTTTGACGCTTCACGCTGATTGCAATAGTTGAGCTCACGCACACACTCACACACACACACACACACACACGGATATACGCAGCCACCAATACAAATGTCTTTCTCATAATATATGTATTTATGCGTATGGCAAAACCTTTTTTATTTCGATTTGTCAAATGAAACGCCCACAAAGATATTTCAACAACTTCAATACATTGAAGTGGAAAAATTTGTGTTCAGCCTAAGAGTATGCAACGAAAACTGTGTGTTGAATGCAGCTTATAATATTTGCAAAGGTATTAAAGTTACTGCTATAAATTGTTTAGCAATTTCATAAATATTTGAATATTGTCTTAAATTGAGTATAAAATATGATTGTCGATTCGCAGCTCAAAGAGATTTCAACAACTTAAAATTTAAGCTTTAAAATTTGATTTTCAACGACAGCCTAGAAGTATGCAATGTTTTTGTTTGAAATTGAGTTTGACTGCAAAGCTATTTAAACTATTTCTATAAATTGTTAAGCAATTGAATAAATATTTGAATATTGGCTTAAAAAATGTTCTAGAAATTGGTTAAAAATATACGCAAGTCATTTGACATACGTGGCGTATGAGCAATCAAGGGAAACTGTATTCGCAGAGAGTTTGACAGCAAAACTGTCTAAAAAAAACTCATAAGACTCGAATTTAAGTGAGAACAATTGCAAATAAGCTTAACTTGAAGTTGTTCTAACTAAAATCTGTTATTCTTATTTATATTTAATATTAAAACAATATACAAATGCAAATCAAACTGAAGTAGACTACAAATATGTTTATTAGTTTATCTTTTGCTCTGTCGAATGGACAATCACTTGAAATTGTCTAGCAATTGAATTTACTTTAAATAATTATATTTATTTATATATTTAAAAATTGCAATATTATTTTTAAATTGATTTGCAAACGATATTAACCTTTTATTAATACTATTTATATTTTTAATAGAATTCGTTTACTTACTTGGATGCAAAACCTTTTGTGCCTTGCTGTGACTGGCACAGAACGATGAGTAGAGCTTGAAGTGATTGACATAATAGAGAAAAGCGGAGCCAATCGCAAACAGAACATTCTGCAAAAGAAATCGCAATCAAAACTGGTCTCTCTATCTATCTAGTATGTGAGATACTTACCCTAAACTGACCACAATGCTCAAATTTATTGAACTCGGGCTCCAGTTCGAGTGCCTCTTCGAGATTTTGTAGAAACTGTCGCTGGAATGTGACAATTTCATGTATGTTGCCAAATAGCGCATTGATTTCCGCATTCGATAGAAATGTTTCCCGTTTCATGGGCTCCAGATAATGTTCGAGTAGATTGTTCAAGTGCTGCATGAAAATATATAATTCAGTTGTTGTTTCAAGTTGTTCAATAAATTACAATTTGTTGACACATAAAAAAAAAAGATGCAAGCGGAGAGCGAAAAAAAAACAGCATAAATTAAATTAAAAATCAGCAGCAGACGCCTGAAACACGCTTCAACTCCCACAGCTGAGACTGTGACTGAGGAGGAGGCGGGGACGCAGGCGTCCAGTTTGGGCAGCTGAACAACTTTTTAGTTTGCCGAGTAACGGGACAGCACACACACAGACACACAAGTAAATAAAAATATGAAGAAGGATATAAAAAAAAAAATAAATAAAAATATAAAAAACTGTAGCATAGCCGCAGGCGCGCGCTTTCATTTGGAACAATACTTCCGGCCAGCGGAAGGGGCACGTCAGCGCGGGTAGCGGGTGCAGGTTTGTGGCAGAGATAAGACTCTGGCAACGTTGCCGCAGCGGCGCTTTACATAATTTCTAAATTATAATAATTATTTGTATGCTTCCTGGGGCCTGGGACAGAGACAGAGACAGGCCTTAAAGCCGCCACGTTTTAAAGGATTAAAATTTGCATTTTTAATTGCAAGAACTGAAGACAAAAGATGACTTCAATATAAAGGAGCTGAGGCATCGTAAATAAACTAAGTTATGAGCTTACAGAAATCAAATGGATATGGCAAAAGCTCAAATATACTATTTTTTGATTGCAGTTTTAGATTAAACTTTTAATTTTAATATTTATTATAAATATTAAATAAAACCTGAGTCAAAATATTCTAAAATAATAATAGAACTAAAAGTTATAGTTAAAAAGATTTGGATGATTGGGAAAATATACTAAACGTCTCTATGTCGTACGTATTTATAGCAGTTAATTTGAACTCTTATTTCTAATAGAAACAAAAAATATAAATTATTAGGCATTCAAGTTAATTTGATTTAAAGATTATATAATATAGCTTAAATTATATATATAATTAAATATTTATAATTATTAATTTAATATAATATATATTTATTAAATAATATATATATAATATATAACTTAAACAAATAAATATAATAAATAAATTTAATATTTAATTTATATTGCAGAAATGTAAAATAAATGTATTTTTAAAGCTTCTATAATAAAGTTGAAAGCAAAAATGTAATACACATTTTAAAAATATAGATAAATAACTAAATATACTCCAAATTGATTTTATAAAGTGAAAACATATACCAAAAATATTTAAAAACACCAAACAGTAGTTGAAATTTCATTATAAAATATGAAAAAATACTAAGACATATTAAAAATATTTAAATATACTTTTTGGCATTTTAGGTAAATTGTATTTGTATTTAATTTGTTTGTTAAATATCTATTATAAAAGTTGAAATTTTTATATCCATTTAATAATTTACTTATAATACGAAAAATACCTAAAATACAAATTCTTGGTATTTGCAATTTATTTAAATTTTATTTAATATTTTAAATTTTGTATTATAAAAATTTAAACTTTTATAAATATATAACAATTTAATACTAATACAAAAAATAACAAAAAACCCAAGAATTAAATTTCTAAAATAAAAAAAAAAATAAATAAATAAATATAAATTAAATTCCAATACGCAAAATACGAAAAAATACAAGAATTACATTTCTCTATATTTTTAATTTATTTAATTTGTATTTAAAATTCTAAAATGTTTATTATACTGATTGAAACTTTTAATTTCCAATTATTAATATATATGTAACTATATTTAAACTCTTTTATTAAAGTGTAAACTATTATATATACTATTATATATAAACTATTATATATAAATAAAAATTAAATGCTAAAATGAAAAATATCAATTATACAATTTCTTTGATTTTTAAATTTATAATAATATAAATAAATAATTAAATAATATATAATATACAAATCGAAACTTTTATTTTTAAAATATAAAACTAATATAAAAATTTAAATAAATATATAAAAATTAAATGCTAATACCAAAAAATATGAAAATATTAATTTAAATTGTATTTAAAATTCTAAAATAATTATTGCAACAATAATTCAATAATATATAATATACAAATCGAAACTTTTATTTTTAAAATATAAAACTAATATAAGAATTTAAATAAATATATAAAAATTAAATGCTAATACCAAAAAATATGAAAATATTAATTTAATTTGTATTTTAAATTCTAAAATAATAAGTGAAACTTTTATATTTCCCAATTATTTATTTATTTATATTTTTTTCTTAGATATTTAAACTCTTACCTTAACGTAGGTGCGTTCCGTGTCCACCAGCTCCATGATGACTTTGCGCAGCTTCTCGGCGTCGGTCAGTTGGCGTGACGGTGTCAGTGCTGTGGTCGAGACCGACGATGTGACTGAACCCGTGGGGCTCGATTTGCGCGTTTCCTGAGGTGAACGACAAAATCCGGTAACCTTAACAGGTTCAGGGTTCGGTTTGGTTGGTTGATTGTGTTGTTGTTGTGTTTGTTGTTGTGTTGTTGTTGTTGTTGTTGTTGTTGTTGCATGATGAGGATCGTGAAACGAAACAAACGAAACGAAAGGCGAAGGCGACCACAAAAAACGAGACACCAAAAATAAATGACAATAAACAACGAAAATGAAGTTAGCATGACAGAGATAGATAGACAGCGATAGTTAGTAGTGGGTGGGGTGGGTGGACTGGTAGGGGTTTTTTTGGGGGGGGGGGGGAGTAGCTATGGTTTTTTTAGGGTCATCGTTAAGCTGGCTTGGCTTGACGCTTGGCTGGGAAAGTGTGGAAAATGTGGCGGCCACTTTAAACAGACGGCAACGACGACGACGACGACGACGACGACATCGGGCTGCGGTTCTAAATGACTGTCACGTCCTTGTCGTAAGTCCAACTTACAGGGGGTGTCGTTTTGTCATAGTTGTTGTCGTTGACGTTGTTCTACTTGTTGTTGTAGTTCTTGTTGTGTTTTGTGTGCTGCTCACCAAAGTTGTTGTTGTTGTTGTATGTAGTTGTTGCTGTTTGTGTGCGGTTACAAGCACATTTGGCACTGACAGTTGACGCTTGACGGTTGACATAGAGTGTGTGTGTTGGTGTGTGTATCTACACCCCCCCCACCCACTCACCCACACACACACACTCAACCGGATTTTGCATAAAGCAACGAGGTGCGCAAATCTTCAGCCCTTCTTATGTCACTTGCACAGTGGTTTGAGGTCGCTTGATTTTTGATTGTTTATAAGACCCTGTACTTTATTTGGTAAAAAGCAATTGCTTTCATTTTCGGCATACAGAAAGCTTATAAACTTAGCAATGTGTGCTGAATATTGCAGTGCAATCGGCTTTTAAATAGCGAGGATATTTAACATAAGATTCTACTTAGTTTGGAATGGAAAACCACATTAAAAAGAACTTGAAAGCCGGAATTGCTATTCTGCAAATTAGCAGATAACTGACTGTTAATTTATTTACTTTAGTGGATAATTTAATCAGTTATTTAATCAGTTATTCAATCAATTATTTAATCAGTTTATTTAATTTTAAATTACTTGCTAGCGCTTTAAGCATATTAATACTTGTAAATTAAGGCTTTAGCCACACAAGATGAGTCCCTGATTTTTGTGCTTATGGTTCAGAGTTCGAAGTTCTAATTGAGAAGTTTTCGCATTTGTAATTTTTATAGTATTATAATTTTGTCACCAAAAGTAAAACACATGAAAGGAGGCATGTTCGACCCTGTAAAGAATATATATTCTTGATCAGCATCAACAGCGGAATCGATATATCCATAACCGTCTGTCTATCTGTCCGTCCGTCTGTCTGTCCGTTGCCTATCTGTCTGTCTTTCCGTTTATCTGTCTAACCGTATACCTCTCTGTGCGTATGTCTGTCTGTCCGTCTGCCTATCTGTCTGTCTGTCCGTCTGCCTATCTGTGCGTCTGCCTATCTGTCTGTCTGTCAGTATGTATGTCAGTCTCTCTGTCCCTCTGTCTTTCTGTCTGTCCGTCCGTCAGTGCGTCCATCCGTCCCTCTGTGTTTCTGTCTGTCCGTCCGTCAGTGCGTCCATCCGTCCATACGTCCCTCTGTCTGTCTGCCTGTCTGTCTGCATGTCTGTCCGTCTGTCTGTTCGTAAATCTGTACGTCTATCCTTCTGCCTATCTGTCCGTCTGTCCGTCTGTCTCTTTCTATGCAAATTAGTCCCTCAGTTTTAGAGTTATCTGAATGAAACTTGGTACAGTTCCATCTTTTTGCTGCAGGCAGTTCATATGTCGAAACCGGCCGGATCGGATCACTATATCATATAGCTGCCATAGGAAGTATCGGTCGATACATTTCAACTAAACTCACAGATTATGCTTTTGAATATATATTATACATTCTGAAAGAATTTAGTTTAAAACGGATAACTATATCATATAGCTGTCATAGGAAAGATCGGTTGAAAAGTGCATCAGAGTGCTGCTAGGGTATGAAATCTAACAAAGAAAACTGACACAGTTCATCCTATTATCGCTTCCCGCCTGTTTCTTATTTGTATTATTTATATTTTAATTTATAATTCCTTTTTCTAGAGAGTTTGCTAGCATTTTCTAGTAGTTCCTAGTGTTAGTTGGCTTTATTTCATTCTTAACTTTGTTGTTTGTTTTCAGTCAGAAAAGTGTTAAATGACGCGTTGACCGGAACTCACATAAATTGACTTGCCACGCCCCCTTCTCCCCCCCCCCCCCCTCCTCGCACTCCCACTGCTACAAACCACAAAATATTGAACGAATTTGCATTGTAAATGCCTAAACAAATATTTTTATGCGCCTAACAGAGCCCCCGCCCCCCGCCCCCCTTCCACAGCTGCTTCTGCTTCTTCTTCATCTATCTCGTCTCCTTCTCTTTGTGTGTTTGTATGTGTGTCTGAGTGCTGTGCAATTTGCAAAAGGTCAGAGTTTAAATCAACAAGAGCAAGAGTAAGAGACGTGAGAGATTGGTGGGAAGGCGGGGGGGGGGAGAAACAGAGAGAAACACTGTGCTTGACAGTGATGCGAATGCGAGCAGCTTGCGGGGAGAGCGTCCACCCTCCCCCCCCCCCCTTTTGGTCGACGTCGCTGACAGCGTGACCGCCCAGTCGGCTTTTCGTTCAGTACGTCCCAAATTCGGTACAGAGCGAGCACGGAAAATTTCATGTGCTGGGGATCACATACCTAGAGCCGCAACCTTTAATTAGCGAGTTCTGTAATAAGAATCGAGCGCTTCTTGGTGCGAAATCCCTGCAGCCGCGTAAGCTACGAAGTCTTGGGGATTACTGAGCGAGCCATAGCGCTGGGCTGCATGAAACGCTGCAAAGAATTCTCGTCTGTCGATTTAAGTTCCCTGCAGCTGCGTAAGCTACGATTTCTTAGGTTTTACTGAGCGAGCCATAGCGCTGGGCTGCATGAAACGCTGCACAGAACTCTTGTCTTACAGTGCGAATAGTATGCGGCTGCGTAAGCTACGAAGTCTTACGATTTGCTGAGCTCCCTATAGCGCTCTGCTGCATGAAACGCTGCACAGAATTCCCGGCTTATGGTGCGAATTGTATGCAGCTGCGTTAGCTACGAAGTCATACGATTTACTGAGTCTGTCTTAGCGTTCTGCTGCATGAAACGCTGCACAGAATTTGACACTTAACCATTTCAGCTTCAACTTTTTTAGTTGGCTGCATAAACTGCAAAATTGCAAGTTATTAGAGGACGGATATTTGATTAATTATTAAATGCATAAATATACTATATATCCTATAATATAGTATATATGATAAGAAATTTTAAAATGGATGAATATAAATTTTAAGATTCCTCTTTTATTATTATTTATTAATATAAATAAAATTAATGGAAAATTCATCTTTTACTTACAAATTATGTCATAGTAAAAAAAATAATTTCTTAGTAAATATTTAGAATATTGATAAACGTTATTTGTAGGCATCGACATTAGATTAATGCTTGAAATAAATAAATTATTTATTAAATGCATTTTGTCATTGAAAATTAAATTGATGCGGTAATCGATAAATTCAAAGGGCTGCAATGCTACTATCGATTACACTTTATATGAGTGTGTATCCCTGTCTTTGTGTATTTATTGCTGCGTGTCTATTGTTCTGCAAGCAAAGTGAGCATTTGTTTTTCAACAATAAATTGGAAAATGGTAAGTTGTGACTATTTATTATGCAATAATTATAATTTCCAATGTTTGTATTAAAGTAATACATTCTATTTTATACATTACAGTGTTGAAAATACATAAACGCATGCAATGTCGCTGTTTGCCAATATAGGAGGTAAGTTACTGCGTAAATAACTTCAATTTGAAATATATCATATTTGTAATTGTTATTATTTTCTTTAAGATCAACTGAATGGACATACAAAGTAAGTAAATTAATAAAATTAGCAAAAGTGGTTAATATATGAAACTAATGCATTTACTTTTACTTTTTGTTTCTTTTCAGGGATTATACTTATAAATATTATATAAGTTTTAGCTTAAGTAAATTTAAGAAAATATTATTGAAAATATAAATGTATAATTATGCAACTAAAAAGATTATAGAATATTTTATTTCAATGCCGCTGCGCAGATTTGCGCGGTCCCTGGGGTGGGAAATTTTAAAAGGAATTTCAGCATTCTTTCCAACTGGATTCCCAATACGAAATCCAACTAGAATATCAAATTTAATCCCAACCAAATTTCCCTACGCACGCATAGCGATCTGAACAATACGCAGCCGAGCGCTATGGCGCGCTCAGCAAACCGATCGACTTCGTAGCTGACCGGGCTGCATGCTTTTAGAGATTTCCTACCGAATTACCCCGGCCACGCATGTATAAAAGCGAATTAAACTTTTACGCGAACGGGCTGTACAACCTTGTGAGCGCTCATGAGCAAAAATGTATACTTTTCTGCACAAAATGGACGACTGGGCGTGCCGAAAGGCTTCCCAGTCGGCTTTTCGTTCAGTACGTCCCAAATTCGGTACAGAGCGAGCACGGAAAATTTCATGTGCTGGGGATCACATACCTAGAGCCGCAACCTTTAATTAGCGAGTTCTGTAATAAGAATCGAGCGCTTCTTGGTGCGAAATCCCTGCAGCCGCGTAAGCTACGAAGTCTTGGGGATTACTGAGCGAGCCATAGCGCTGAGCTGCATGAAACGCTGCAAAGAAGTCTCGTCTGACGATTCGAGTTCCCTGCAGCTGCGTAAGCTACGATTTCTTAGGTTTTACTGAGCGAGCCATAGCGCTGGGCTGCATGAAACGCTGCACAGAACTCTTGTCTTATAGTGCGAATAGTATGCGGCTGCGTAAGCTACGAAGTCTTACGATTTGCTGAGCTCCCTATAGCGCTCTGCTGCATGATAGGCTGCACAGAATTCCCGGCTTATGGTGCGAATTGTATGCAGCTGCGTTAGCTACGAAGTCATACGATTTACTGAGTCTGTCTTAGCGTTCTGCTGCATGAAACGCTGCACAGAATTTGACACTTAACCATTTCTGCTTCAACTTTTTTAGTTGGCTGCATAAACTGCAAAGTTGCAAGT
The DNA here is from genome assembly GCA_958299025.2 of Drosophila histrio. NCBI lineage: Eukaryota > Metazoa > Arthropoda > Insecta > Diptera > Drosophilidae > Drosophila > Drosophila histrio. The sequence continues at coordinate 1,524,076 of OY729166.1, forward strand.
AATTATTTATTTATTAAATGCATAAATATACTATATATCCTATAATATAGTATATATGATAAGAAATTTTAAAATGGATGAATATAAATTTTAAGATTCCCCTTTTATTATTATTTATTAATATAAATTAAATTAATTGAATATTAATTTTTTACTTAAAAATTATGTCATAGTAAAAAAAATAATTTCTTAGTAAATATTTAGAATATTGACAAACGTTATTTGTAGGCATCGACATTATATTAATGCTTGAAATAAATAAATTATTTATTAAATGCATTTTGTCATTGAAAATTAAGTTGATGCGGTAATCGATAAATTCAAAGGGCTGCAATGCTAAAATCGATTACACTTTATATGAGTGTGTATCCCTGTCTTTGTGTATTTATTTCTGCGTGTCTATTGTTCTGCAAGCAAAGTGAGCATGTGTTTTTCAACAATAAATTGAAAAATGGTAAGATGTGACTATTTATTATGCAATAATTATAATATCCAATGTTTGTATTAAAGTAATATATCCTATTTTATACATTACAGTGTTGAAAATACATAATTGCATGCATATGTCGCTATTTTCCAATATGTGAGGTAAGTTACTGCGTAAATAACTTAATTTCGAAATATATCAAATTTGTAATTGTTATTATTTTCTTTAAGATCAACTGAATGGACATACAAAGTAAGTAAATTAATAAAATTAGCGAAAGTAGTTAATATATGAAACTAATGCATTTACTTTTACTTTTTGTTTCTTTTCAGGGATAATATAAACATTATATAAGTTTTAGTTTAAGTAAATTTAAGAAAATATTATTGAAAATAAAAATGTACAATTATGCAATTACAAAGATTATAGAATATTTTATTTCAATGCCGCCGCTCAGATTTGCGCGGTCCCTGGGGGTGGGAAATTTCAAAAGGAATTTCAGCATTCTTTCCAACTGGATTCCCAATACGAATTCCAACTAGAGTCTCAAATTTAATCCCACCAAATTTCCCTACGCACGCATAGCGATCTGAACAATACGCAGCCGAGCGCTATGGCGCGCTCAGCAAACCGATCGACTTCGTAGCTGACCGGGCTGCATGCTTTTCGAGATTTCCTACCGAATTACCCCGGCCACGCATGTATAAAAGCGAATGAGACTTTTACGCGAACGGGCTGTACAACCTTGTGAGCGCTCATGAGCAAAAATGTATACTTTTCTGCACAAAATGGACGACTGGGTTAGCTCAAAATCCCACACCCCGCTCCGCCCCGCCCCGCCATCTGTCCAGCTTCTGCTCTCAAAAACTCTTTGTGGTATTTGATATCTACTTCCTCCAAAAACTCAATTGAAATTCAACAACGAAAATTGCACTTTAGCTGTGGCGCCCTCTGTTGTTGCTAAAACTTCAACTTGAAAGTATATTTTAAATTGCAATACCTATGCAAATTTACATTATAAAATTTACAATAAATATACATAAATTTCAAACAGTCTGTTTAAGCTGCACTTTGTTGGCTTAGTGGCTGGCGCCACCTGTCGGCGGTGGTGGTTAGCCTAAGTGCTCAGTTAACATAAATGTACACCGAAAATTCCATTGCAAAAAGATTAAGCTTCAATTAATTTTTGCATTACAACTTGACAACTAAAGTAGATGATGACGGTTTGGATAACTTCAATATGTTACAATTTAAATATAATAAAATTCAAATGTAACTATTCTTTATGCAGTTTAAGCTTCAATTGATTTTTAAATTGAAAACTGATAGAAGTAAAATTAAGTAAAATACAACTCTTTGGTTAGCTTCAATATGTTAACATATTAAATAGGATAAAATTGTAATGAAGATTAAGCTTGTGCTTTAAATATTAGTTAATCTTGTAGCGCTAGGATGAAAATAACTAAAATGGTTGACAACTAAAATAGCTGGCGACATCTGTTGGCGGGTAGTTTGCAGTCTATATTTGGTCTAAATGAATCACTAAATATTTTAAATATATATTGTTCTATTATTTAACACTTTAACTCTTAATTTCTAGACTTTTCAGTCTCTGTTTCCCTAATTGAGTCTCCAAAGGTGCTAAGCAATTAATTGTCTATAGTTCCACACTTTCTAGAATCATAATTTTTTTTTAATATTGTTCGTTAACATATTTTATTATTTCCTTTCTAAGAATCTGGTCACACTCTCTGCAGTTTCATACACAAATACTTTAATATAATAGGCATTTGACCAGCAGAAGAAAAGCGATAGGAATAGGACGCGTTCTACTTATTTCATCACATTTTCAATTCTCACGGCACCGACAATTTTTAATTCTCACGGCACCGACAATTTTGTTTCTTTTTAATGTCATTTCAGATTGTTATCTTCTTCTCAGTTTGTTATCTTTAAGTTCTTTCTTTAATAGTACTTTTTACTTTATTTTAAGTTGTTGCCTAGTTATTGTCTGATAGTTTTTACTATGCTTAACAACTAAATTGCAATTGTTTTAACTTGTTCTTCCTGCTGTCATTTACTGATCTCAGATTGTTCTCTATAAATTCTTTCTTTAACAATATCTATTTTTCTATATTTTCCCTAAGTTGTTATCCCATTAATGCTTGATAGTTTTTAGCATATTAAACCACTAAATTTGTTACTTTGTAGTCAGTTAAACTTGTTGTTGTATATTTATGTACATCTGGCAACCCACTAAATATCGTACTTTCTGGCAACTACAGAACTATCGTCTCTTAATCGATAGTTACCGATTGCCGATAACATTCATCAAGAAGAGATTGAACGCGGTGGTAATCATCACACTAAACTTTGTATTTCATATAGATCTAAGTATATATGATATTAACTCCACTGAATAAACAATTACATCACTTGTCAAATTATTTATTATTTTGAGCGTTGTCAAAAAGTAGAGCCAATTATTATAGATATTATCGTGTTGATATATTTGATATAGAATATTTGCTGTGACTGATATTTTTTTGTGTGTCACGCTTGCAACGCTGTCTTTTGCCTCTAGCTCACACTCTATCTAGCTGTCTATCTGTCTCTCTCTCTCTCCCTCTTTTTGGCTCAGACTGTGTCATGAGTGTGGCAAGGAAAATCTCATGAAATTTCAGTTGTCATTGTTACTTGCAACATTCAGTTGGAATTGTTCTTGCCGTAGTTGCACGGTTGGCATTGTGAAAGACATTTCACTTTTATGCAGTTGCACTTTGTGTATTATTATTTCTCTCCCTCTACTCGCTTGCTGTCTCGCTCGCACACAGCTTTTGTCTCGCTTGTTGTTGTGCAGCTTGTTCTTGTCTACTTTTAACTGTTTTATTGTTCTGCATTTCTTTCTTGTTGCAACGTCGCTGATTTGCATAAGCGGCGACGGCGACGGCGACGTCGACCCAAAACCAACAAAGAGTTGTGGGCACCAAGGGGGGGTGTGGCAGGCAGGCAGGCAGGGGTGTTGGGGGGAGGGACGAGGGGTTTGGGGTAGCTGCCAGGTGAGCGGCCAGCTGCTGAGTGCCAACATTGTTGTTGCAACCGCCGCCGCTGCCGCTGCTGCTGGCGTTGCATGCCCTAAAGATGAAAAATTTGAAAATTTCTTGAATTTTCTTGGCGCTGTGCGAAATGTCAACTTGAATTAAAAGGATTCTTATGTAACCCCCTTCCCAACCAACGCTTCACTTCCTGCCGCCTGTCTAGCCATATATATATGTGTGTGTGTGTGTGTGTGTGTGTGTTGGGTGTGTGTGTGTGTCACAGGCCTCAGTGTGTTTGTGTGTCACAGTGTTCAAGTATCATTAAATGAAGTGGGTTTCTGCCAGTTTCGAGCACACTTGGGTAAAGCATATCCAGAAAACAAAGTGCATTCTGTGGCATCTTTGCGTTTCTTTCTTGTCACTGCTCTGGCCCTGGTCTCCCTGCCCCTCCCTTACCTTCCTTACCACCCCCTCCCTCAGCTGTCTGCCTGTCTTCCATATTTTGTTGTGCATATATCCTTGATATTTTTATGCCAGCCCATTTCTGCTTTTGTGACGTTTATTGTTTGGTGACTTGCAGCAAACAAAAACAAGACCCAATAGGCCAAATTTAAACCTCCCCCCCGCCTCCCGCAGTTGCAACAAACCTCTCTCTGTCCTCCCCCTCAGCCCCTCTGTGGTCTCTATGTCAACATCTTGACAGCCACCTAGCAGTTGCATTTCTTCTACTTCTCACACACGTCTGGATCTTATGCTCAAAGCTCTACACTGCTCAAAAGCGGTTCTAAAAACCAGAAATGTTCTTGTATCTTGCGACTTTAAACTGTTTTACTTTAGAAATAAACCATTTGAGACGAATTTTCTCTCGACAACAGTATGCAATGCCGCAGATTCAAACGTTGTCATTCCCTAAATCTTCCATTCCGCTTCACCTGTGACCTCATCTCACATTTAAAACACTATAATGTATGTGACAGAGAAGGACATAACAGGCGATAGTTGGATAAGGTATCGGTCAGTGGTGGCAGCTCGATAGGCAGGTGGCTATCGATATCAAAGAGTCGACAGCAGTCGTACAAAAGTCTCAGCAGCAGCAGCAGCCGGTCGGATCGTCGTCAGTATTCAGTGGCGATATTCTCTTATTGATTAAGAACCACCAGCAGTCGTTGTTTTTAATTAGTAAACATTAAACTGAGATTATTCTCAATAACCCGTTTTACATATACTATATCTAGATATTAAGATAAACAATCATGTATAGTGCAAAGTAAATTTAGTTATTCTCTCCTTACTCAGACAGATTCTAAATAAAACTAAATTTTAATAGAATATAATATTCTTGATTTTAGAAACCCTTCTTTTAAAATAGAAAAACACATTTTGATTGTAACACCCACTATTTTTGTATTTTTCTGTCTATATTGTCTAGAAGTAGTCTTTAATTTACAAATAAAATATTTAAGGCGCATGTTCTTGATTTAATAGACAGGACTTTAATAGGCTAAATAATTTACATTTTTAAACTAACACAAAAACTTCAAAAAACAGTGAAAACATCTTGATATCAGCTTGATATCATCTTGAATCTATTTCTGTATTACTTGTAATGTTGTCCTCATATTTAAGACGAATATTCTTTATATTATAAAGCAATCATTAACATGCAAATAAATTTAAATGTTGGTCCTTACACAAAAACTCTAAAAACAGACGAAAAACCTTTTTATATAATTGTGATTTTTTTTGTGTATTTCTCATAATTTTGTCTAAATATTTAATACGAATAATCTATTATTATAAAGCCCTCTGTAATCGTTATTTTGTATTTAAGACGCATATTCTTGATTTAAGAAACAGCTATATTTTTTTTTATTAGTGTAATCCACTTGAAAGAAACACAGACTCGCTTACAGACTCTCTGGCAAATTTCAATTTGTGCACATTTCAATCAGAAGTGCACCGCATCCCAGTTACCCAGCTACCCCCGTACTCCACTTCCCACTTCCCACTTCCCCCTTCTCACATCTCTACCTATCATCCTCCCTTCCCTGCTACTACTATATTCCCATCTCGTGTTTGGCGCTCGTTTTAATAGTTTCCGTTTCCGCTCAGCGAGTTCAAAGCAATTGGAACTGACTTTAGCCGGAGCCCAGCCAAGTGCCAAGTTCCGTTCTTAAGTTGTATATTTTCTTCTTCTTCTCTCGTTTTATTTTTGGCAGCGGAACTTAATGGTAAGGGGGAACAGTTGTTTCAGGGGAGGGAGAGGGGGAGGGTGGGGAATTTAACGTGTTTGCGTTTTGTTTCTTCTTGGTCATGTTTATATTAAATATATATATATTCAGGTGTGTTCCACAAATCTTTAGGGTGTTTAATGATAATTTCTTTTAAAGGGAGCAAAATAAATGTTTTTATTTTTTAGACATTTTTTTGGAGGCACAAAAATCGACTGCCATAAATTGATTTTAAATTGATTAAAGTTTTGTATTTATTAATTATTTAAACTATATTTTATTCATTTTTAAATAGCAAGATAGCTAAATTAATTTAATTGAATAAGTTTTTCATATTAGAAAATCTCTCAGCAAATATTTTGACATTCATAACAAGTTTTAATACAATTTGTAATTTATAATCTTTATATACAAATTTAAATACTTTTAAAATATATTTTATATTCAATTCCAAAGTTAATTTAATTTAATTTAATAAATTTCAAATTTTATTAAATCTCTCAAAAACAATTTTAAATTTCAATAAGTTGTCAACAGAATTATCAAATTATTGATATATTTTGTGAAATAAATAAATAAATTTAAATTGTATTTAATTGCCAATTCCAAGTACAATTTAATTGTCAAATCTCCTAAAAAACATTTTAAAATTTATAAGAAAATTTAAACAAAATTTCTAATTTATGTACAAAATTAAATACATTTAAAATGTATTTTATATTCAATTTCAAAGCTCATTTAATATATTTTAAATAATACATTTTAAAAATTATATAAAAATTCAACAGAATTATTAAATATTGATATCATTTGTGAAATAGATAATCTAATTTAAATTGTATCTAATTGCCAATTCCAAACACAATTTAATTTAATTCAATATATTTTAAATACTATTAAAACTCTCAGCAAACATTTTTAAATTTATATAAATTGTCAACAGAATTATAAAATTATTGATATATTTTGTGCAATAAATAAATAAATTTCAATTGTATTTAATTGCCAATTTTAAATACAATTTAATTGTCAAAACTCTCAACAAACATTTTGACATTTGTCATTAAATTTCAATAAAATTTCCAATATTTGTCATATTTTATATGCTATAAATAAATCTCAATATATTTATATTTAATCAATTCACTCAACAAACATTTTGACAATTGACAGCATTTGTAGAAACATTTAAAACATCTCTGTTTTTTAAACTCCCCTTGACTTGTTACAGATTTGTGGAACATGCCTCTGATACTCTAGCAAAAAAGAGTTGTGAAAAAGACAGATATTTTTTTTGTTTTGTTTTTGGGCTTTGAGGGATGTGGGGGAGAGAGGGGGGCGACTTACTTGCTCCGCAGTCTTGAGCAGATTCTCAATTTCAAAGCTGCTCGTACGCGATGTGGGCTTTGCCACGCCCAGTGCCGAGACACCGCCAACGCCAACGCCCACAGACAATTGGGAAATTGTTGGCTCCACAAATGAAGGCGCCGGCGAACTTTCTGCCTCCGGTGAATACAAATCCTTGCCAGTGCCATCTGCAAAAAAAAAAAAAAAGAACAGAGAGGAGAACGAGTTAAAGATAACAGTTAGTCATGTTTTTATTATCATTATCGTTGTAGTTGTTATTATTAGTATTATGATTATTATTAGTTTCTTGCTGCTCATAATTAGTTGCCAGTGGGCTTCGTAGTTCTGCTCTGCTCGGCTTTTTGGCTGATTGTTTTTTTTTGTTTTTGCCAGTTTTAAACATCGATTAAGATTGCCATTTGTTTTGTTGTTGCTGCAGCTTGTTTGTTAATTTTAAATTCCATGTTTGCGCAATAAAAACGAGCAGCCGGAATTTAATACTTGCGCAAATGGCGCTACAACAGAAACAACAGAAACAACATGAGGAAATGAGCACAAAGTAAAAGCGCTGCAGCTGTGAGAGAGTGTGCTCGACTAGAAGATACTCTACACTCTATGCTCGCCATCAGTTATAGAAAAATCGAACATTATCTGTTGATTTTAACCAGTAAAATAATACATAATAATTACTTTGAAGCTTAAAATTAAATATATATAACAAATCTTATTATTTCCATCTGATCACATGTCGAAGACTTTTATACAAAAAGTACTGCAATCTAGTTGGCATATGCCCGACACAAATGATGGAAATAGTACGTGTTCTAGTCACTTTGTCACATTTTTAATTCTCACGGCACCGACCTTTTTTTTTAATAAAAAGTGTCGGTGAAAAAGGGTCTTCCTTAACGGAGCTAGCGATCGGTAATGCTAAACTATAAATTGTTCTATATGATGTTTTACCGATAACTTTGATAAGTACCTAATTTATATTTATATACAGGGTGCTGCAAAAGTAATCACCCTATAAGAAAACTCTATAACTTTAGCAAATTCTGCGCAAAAAAATTGTAACAATTATTCCGCGTTCTTGCGAAAGAAACTGATTCATGGCTTGTCGACTTTGTATTCTGTATTTGTTTACTTTACAAATGTCAAAACCAAATAGACAATTGGCTCCATGATAAGGTTATAGTGTTTTCCTATAGGTTGATTACTAGTAGCTGAAATCGACTTGATGAGGGAGATCTGCTGGCATCTCCTCAAACAGCTGTTTACCAAGTCAAACTCTTTGTCTTTTGGCAAGTACTTTTTTGAGTTTTGTTGTATGTTGATATATCTGTCATTTGGACAATAAATTAACCTCGAGTTGACTAGCTAAACTAAATAAATTCAGCTATTAAGTAGCTTACATTTATTGTTTTGATAAAATAATATGCTTTTAATGTTTAAAAATATTTAAAACTAATGCAAATTAATATTTCTTTATTTAAATTGTTCTAAAAATCATAAACAACTATTAAAGAATGTAAAGAAGTCGAAATAAAAGTATTAATATTTTTGTATATTGTCAAAACAATTAATTGACTAACTGTATATGTGTCTTACTAAATTAAATTAATTAATTCAGCTGTAAAGAATCATTTAGTAATTGTTTTGACAAAATATAAATGCAAATAAATGCTGTTATTTTTTAAAAATATTTAAAACTAATGAATGTTTATATTTCTTCGCTTAACTTGGTTTAAAAACCATTAACAACTATTAAAGTATGTAAAGAAATCAAAAATAAAATATTATTATTTTGGGATGTTGTCAAAACAATTACTTGACTAACTGTATATGCTTCACCGACTCTTGACTTGCATTTTCAAGTTAATCATTCCCAACACAAGCCATTTTCGCTTGGTACAGGGTATTTAAAAAGCACAGCAACAAAGCTGAATGTAATAACAACAACAATAACAGCAACAACAACATCAACAACAACAATAACAGCCACAACAAGCTGTAATGATTATTGCTGCGATGTGTTTGCCACAACGTCCGCACAACGCTCAACGAGCATAAGAAGTGTGGGAGACACACACACACACACACTCCCACACACACACACACTCCCACACACACACACACACACACACACACACACCGCACACACACACACACACCGCACACTCGCAGACACAGCGCAAAGATTTTACCCAAAAAAAAAAGAAGAAAATAACAGAAGCGAAAAAATTTATGGACCATATATGGGCTTGTATACAGATGTAACTATGAGTGTATGAGTGTATGACTGTATGTGTGTATGTGTGTGTGTGTGAGTGTGTGAATGTGTGTATTTATCTGTCTGTCTATTTGTCCGTGTGTGTGTTTGTTGCCAGTTTATATAGCGGTAGTTTTTGGCAGCGCCAGGAAACGTTTAAAAATCATGTCCTTGAATGCCCAGCTCTCTCTCTCTTTCTACCAACTTTGACCCCACTTTCTCCTCCTCCTCCTCACATGCAAATTGGTTACAACAAATTTTATGAACATTTTGCTTCAAATTTGACACCACACACACACACACACTGTATGTATGTGTGTGTGTGTGTGTGTGTAAGATATTGAAATTGCCGCCTTATAAATTTCAACTTGCGGTCTTCTTACAAATTGCACGTAGTCCCTTTGTAAGTGCCACAGAACAACAACAACAACAATAGTAGTTACAATGAAAATAACAACAACTATAAGAACAACAACTGACTAGGCTAATAACTTATAGACGTTGCTCGTTGTTTGTTGTTGTCGGTTGTCGTTTGTCGTTTGTTGTTCAGGTTGGGAACGTGCCAACCTAAATTTGTGCATTGCCCATAAACTGCCAGACTTTTAGTGGCTTTATGTAAACTACGTTTGGAAGCCAAAGAAGCTGTAGGGGATATTCAGTTTATGATACGTGCAACGAGCTAAGGAAAGCATATAGAAGGGGGGAACGTAGACGGAGACGAAGGCTGCAAACGTGTGGCTGTTAAGGGCATCGATTGCATTTGGACAGGTGAAGGACAAACAGCAGCAACTGCAGCGATAAGAGCAGCTTGGGAATCCCAACAAATATAGAGTATAAATATAAATTAAATTCAGTTTTAAATTAAATTATATTAAAGCCTGTGACTACATAAGCTGAGAGTATAAGTTGTGTGAATTATTATAAATATATATAATAATATGATATAAATATATTTGCAAATATTAAATCAAATTCTCATAGTAGAACAAGCCGAACAGACGCCACATCGACCGTAATATACCCTGTAGCTCTAAAGGGAGACCCGCTCAAATTCATTCCCTATGTAATTCTCTTGTAATTTGCTTTTTTCTCCTTGTGGGCGAAGGGGGCGTGGCATCGCAATGCAATTTTCTAGACACATCAACCCCAAGTTACTCATCATGTGTGCCAAATTTCAAGTCTCTAGCTACAAAACTGCTGATGTTATGGGGTTTTTCATGATTTGTGGGCGAAGGGGGCGTGGCATCCAAAATAAAAGATAAACTTGAGCTGCCTGCAAATATTAGCAGTGCTGGGAGACCAAGTTCAAGCTTCTAGCTCTTACCATCTCTGAGATCCTTTCGTTAATATGAATGGAAAGACAGACAGACAGGCAGACGGACGGACAGACAGACGGACTTGGGCTATATCGACTTGGCTATTGATGCTAATCATTAATTTTGGCTGAAGTTTAAAGCTTTAAGTTTTAAGAAAAGTTAAAGAAAACTTCATCTGGGTATAAATCAAACTTTCCAAGAATTAATAAAGATACGTAATATATGAAAACAAGTCTTCATATTTATTAACTTGTTTCACTTTTGGTTAAAGTGATAGAAAAACCACTGACAACTGACTGATAATAAAGAGTTCTTGGTCTTAAATAACACATTAATACTAGGCCATAATTTATACGCTTAAAATGGCAAAAACAAACAGAACTCTATTAAGAATTCAAGAGCTCTTCCATTTGACCCTTTCAGCTATAGTTACAATATTGAAAAAGAGTTGAAAGACCATCAAACAAACGAGCATAATAACTGATTATACCAGTTACATTCTTTCTTTATCATCATTTTGGGACTGACTGAATATTGAAGTTACTTCCTTTTGAGCTTGTTATCTGCCTGCTTGCCTTTTGTTATACGATTATATATGATAATTAAATCCTTTTGGGACTTTTAAATGAGCCAAGTTACGAGCTTGACCAGCTCCAGAGAGCTCCACATGAGTTTCTGCTGCCCATTTATGATTTTCTCCCCATTTTTTCGCTCATTTCTTTTTTTTCATCTTACGTTTTTCTTCTTCTTCACTGTAAAATTTCAGTTAATTGTGCATTTAATAAGCTAAGAGTGCTTCAACATGGCCCAGAACTCCAGCTGCCTGCTGCCCGAGTTTCTTCTTCTTCTGCTGCTGCGTTTAATTGCCAAAGTGAAATGTAATCCACTTTTTTTTTTTACAGTACTAACTGCCCTGCTTCCGCCCCTACTCTGTCTCCTCCTGCTTTCTCCTTCTACCCTTGTTTCCTTCCCCCATGCCATGCCTATCCTTCATTCATTTTGAATGGCAAACGCTTTTTTGTGCATATGCCGTCATATCCATAACCCATATGCCACAAATGTCCGTTCATCAGCAACCAGAGAGTGTGTGTCGATGTGTGTGTGTGTGCCTTTAATGGGGTATATGCCTTCTTATAGCCACCCAACCACACACAACTCACACACACACACACACACACACACACACACACACACACATACAGTTGCAAACCAATACGTGTGCCAGTTGCATGCGAGTCGTTTAATTTTTGCTACATTTCCTTCTTTTTTTTCTGTATTTTTTTATACCCTGTAAGCTGCTTATGGTTGACAAAGGCAGCTTACGTTTTATATACAGTCTGTCAATTAAATATCATATTTTGCTTTTTTAAATTTTATATATCTTTTCTACTTTGCTGTGTTTTTGTCTGCTGCTTCTTTTTAATTGAACAAATAATTAACTAATTAAATAAATTGCCTACATTTAACTAGATAATTCTTTGATATTTTGTCTATTTCTGTATTTAAAGTTAAATAAATAAATATACATTATAATATATATAAGTAAACGAGCGCATTATTGGCATATTAAATATATTTTCTATTTTTCTGTGCTTGTTAAATATGGTTTTTGTTTACTGCTTTTAATTTAACTTAAATAAACAAATAATTAACTAATTAAATAAATTCACTACATTTAACTAGAGAATTGTTTTATATTTTGTGTATTTCTGTAGTTAAAGTTAATTAAATGAATTTAAAAATAGTAATTTAAGTAAACAAATGACAACTCTAGTGGAATTTTTATATCACTGTGGACGGCAGTTCACGCTAGTGACGCAAGCAGATCCCAAAAAATCATATTTTTTCCTGTAAAATATTATATTTTTATCTACTGTATGTAGATGAGCTTGAAGAAATAAATAAAATAATGTAAAAATAAGTAAATGACAACAATAGTGGCATTTGTAAATATTTTCTCCATTTGTCGTAAATATTAAATATTATTTCAGTGTACTGCTTTTAGTTGAACTTAAATAAATAAATAAAACAAATGAAAAGCAGTTCTAGACGAATATTTATATCTTTTATACTTTTCTGGGTAGGTTAAATATTTGTTTTTTTGTTGTAGTGGACACTAAATAAATAAATAAGTGAATGACAGTTGTATTTTAAATATATTTCCATCTCTGATATGCATATTAACTATAATGCTTCTAGTTAAACTTAGTGTCGATTTTTCAATGTCCATAGAAAGTGATACATAGCTATGTGCCAAATAAAATTATCAATTGAATAAAGTGACCCATATGAAATGGCAAATGGCCATGTGAATGGCAAATATATATTAAAGGTGGCAACATTCTGTACAAAACAGCTGATTATTGCTGACGTGTGGCAACATCAAAGTAACTTTCAAATTTGATTGTATGTAGATATGTCATAGTTCCTAAATAGTTTCAAATATTTTAGTTACTCAGTTCAAAACAAACATTAACAAAAACAACTAACCTATTAGAACTCGAACTAATATTGCTGTATATTTCGAAAGCCGGACTCTTTTAATTAAATCCATATCATATCCATATCATTCAAATCCTCCACAAAGTTTGGTTTGTTATGATAAACTCATGTACTAAGTATAAAGACGAACTCATCGCTTCATCAAAATCTTCCAAAGAATGCGGATAAATCGCGCGGTTTCAATTTAGAAATATGTTCGTTTGTAAATATTTACACGCAGCAAACGGTTGTCAAACAGTTTGCCAACTGTTGCCATCAGCTGTTTTTATTTATGTGCCAAATATTGCTTATATGTCAGATCAATTACCCTATAGCGCTTATGTCTCACATAGCGTTAATGAAATATCAAAATTGTCTCTATATGTTAGTTTATCCGAAGTATAAGGTTTATTGAGACATTGAATCGGTTGTTAAACAAATATTATATAATATTTAGTATATGCCTTTACTCTACACCTATACAGGGTATCTGTTAGTTGTGTGTCTTTGTGCTATTTTTGCTGCTTGTTTGTTGCATATGTATTTTATTTTAATTCTTTTTTAGTTTGTTGTGCCTTTTAATTGTTTGGCGCATAAAAAAGTTTCATTTTGTGTATAAAATACACACACACACACACACACACACAGATGGAAGATGGAATTACAAAAAAAAAAGAAATGCATACACACATATCAGTTGTTGCTATTGTTGTTGTTGTTGTCGTTGTTATAGTTGTTGTTTTCTGCGTTTGTTGGTTTTTAATTGTTTTGTGTTCTTAGCCACTTCGGCTTTTTGAGTGCAGTGGTGGGTGTGTGTGTGTGTGTGTGTGTGTGTGTGTGTGTGTGTGTGTGTGTGTGTGTGTGTGTGTGGGTGCAGTTTGTAATCCTGTAATTATGCAGTTGTTGCTGTTGTTGTTGTTGTTGCACAACGAAACCAAACCAAACGCAACGGGGGAAATCGTGCCACAAAAACCTCATCTCATCTGCCATTGCTGTCTCCCTCTACCTCTCTACCTCTCTTTCTTTCTCCCACTCGCTCTGTCTCCCTCTCTCTCTCTGTGGCTGTTAGCACGCTACTTATTGATGTAATTGTTGTTGCTGCTGCTGCTGCTGCACGTTGTATGTTGCATGTTGTAGAAGCACTTGCAACATGCATTAAACGAAAAATATAAATTACTTTAATGAACTTTACAAATTCGCAGGCAGCGCCCGCGCCCGGAAATGCGCTTCACGTTTCCGCTCTACACACACACACACACACACACACACATACACACACACACACACAGAAAGACCGCACCTTAACCACAACAACAATAATAACAACAACAACAGCAACTAGCACAGGTTGAAGTCTCTGGCTGTGATTAGTTTGTTCTAGCCGGAGATGAATGTGCTGTTGTGGCTTTTAAAATGTTGTACAAAAATCCCAAAAAAAAAAAAAAAAAAATGTAGTAAAATTCCTCGCACAGTTTTCAGTTTTTTTTTGCGCCAAGGGAAAACCGCTTAGAAAATACTTTTATATTGTGGTTATTATTGTAGGCATTGTTGTTGTTGTTGTTGTTGCCTCTTGTACTACTTACTCCAACCGGGCGCTGGCACAATCAGTCCAGTTATCATCTCCTCACTCATCACCGGGGGATCTGAGGGCGGCGGGGGGCACACCAGGGAGTCAATCATGTCATCCGTGACACGCATGATGCCAACTAGATCTGGTGGCTCAGTGCGTGAAGAGCTGCAATAGAGGAAAATGGGGAAAATGGGGAAAAACAACAGTAGTAGCAAGAACTTTTTTTTTAAGGCAGAATTAACATAAATTTTATTAGCTTTGATTTGAAGTTGGGGAATTGGGTTTTATTTTGGTTTTTTTTCCCTGTAACCTGTGACCTTTTTCTATGTCAGTTTGCAATAAAATGGCTGCATAATTTGAATGGCAAAGGGGGAGGTGAATTTTCGGTGAGTTACAACAGTTTTGTTGCCTCGCCAAACGCTTAGCACAAAAGCCAATGCGGCAGCCATAAAGAGCAGCTAATTAGGCTATCAAAATGCTGAGCCAGGCTCTGGATTCTGGCCAGCAAAGGGTTGTCCAAAACGGAACAAGAGTGCCCCGCCTTCCACTCCCCACTCTCTCTCTGCACTGGTCAGCTTGTTTGTTTTGGACTTTTGACTAGGCAAATAGCAGCAAAGGTTAGAACAAACTATAGTCGAGTTTACAACTAAAATATATCTGATACTCTATTTAAATATATATTATAAGTCGATGGTCTTAAATATATATTGTATTCTTTTGTAAATATTATGTATAATAATTAATAAAATAAATATATAAATAAATAACTATGCATTAGTTGTAGCTATGAATTGTAAATATATGCAAAGGACCCCAAAGCCTTTCGTGCAGTCGTTGACACTTTAACGAAACAAAAGTGCGAATTCTGGCATCACCAGCTAAGAGAACACAAGCCTTACAGACTAGTAGTTAGAGATATTCATCCCAATGTGCCAAAAGATTTAATTAAGCAGACCTTTGCTGACAAGGGCTACACAGTTCTAAACATTTATTGCCCCCGAAAGCGCGATTGGCGCAACGTACAAATAAACGAGGAGGAAGATGAAGAACTGAGAAACGTCAAGACAAGACAAAACATGTTCTTTGTTAATCTGCAGAGTACCCCAAATGTCTCAGAGGCACTCAAAATAACTCAAGTTGGAAGACACAGAGTCACAGTTGTAAAAGCGAGGCCCAACAAAGAGTTGGTCCAATGTTTTAGATGCCAAGATTTTGGGCATACACGAAATTATTGCCTTAAAAAGCCCGTGTGTGGCAAATGCGCAGGTGACCATGAAACCGGGTCCAAATCGTGTGAACTAAATACTAGCGACAATTGTATCTGTGCCAATTGCGGTGACAACCACTTGTCAAGCTTTAAAGGCTGTAAGGTAAGAATCGATCTAGGCAAAAAGTTGATGCCAGCTGCAAGACTGCCAATAAATGGGCTGTCGAGCTCTACCAAACAGCAGAATCCGACAGCACAATTTATTCCCCACGCTGCTGTCAAGAGTGGCTTCACATATGCTGATGTAGCACGGCCAAGAAGTGAAGTAGTCAATGTTCCAGCAAATCGGGTCCCTTCTCGATCATACGATGACGCTGAGGATACTCGGTTCGGAAATAAACTAAATATCTTAGAAAAATCTATCCATGATATAAATGCTCGATTGGACCAGATGTTCAAACTCATCCAGGAAGCAATGGACGCAAATAAAGCCTTTCGCGAGATAGTACAGAAGCTTCTTGTCAAATGAATATTACAAGATTAAAAATCGGATTGTGGAACGCACGAGGATTGTCCAGAAATGCTGAAGAGCTACGGCTTTTCCTCAGTGCTAACGCGATAGACATAATGCTGATTGCAGAATCACATATTCGCCCCAGCCAGAAGATATACCTACCTGAATACGACCAATACCATGCCAGTCATCCCAGTGGTACTTCGAGAGGTGGCTCTGCTGTGATCATTCGTTCGAGTATTGCTCATACTCAAATTGAGCCCATATCACGGATAAATTTGCAGGCAGCTACCGTCAATGTGATGACGAACCACGGATGCGTTAAAGTATCTTCCTTATATCTCCCTCCCCATGAACCCTGGAGTAAGACTGACTTTAACCAGCTGTTTGCGACCTTGGGCAGTAAATTCATCGCAGGCGGTGATTTTAATGCCAAGCATCAATGGTGGGGCAATTTGCGGTCATGTTGTAGAGGAAAAAGGCTGCAGGAGGCCATAACAGCTAGCACTTGCCAGATTCTTGCTACTGGGGAGCCTACATTCTACTCGTACAATACACGGCTTACTCCCTCTGCCCTCGATTTCTTCATCTTCAACGGAATTGCTTCAAATAAGGTTTCTGTCCAGTTGCAGCATGAGCTCTCCTCGGATCATTTGCCAGTTGTAGCAACACTTCATCACGCACCCCAATTTTCTCAAAAGCGGCAACGTATTCTACCACGTGGCTGTAGAATTGATGATTTCAGAGTAGACTTGGAGAGCAGGATTAATTTAAACATGGAAATAAATAGCCCTCAGGACATAGAAGATGCTATTTCCATTTTTATGCACAATATATCCTTGGCTGCATCAAATTCTGCTACGGGGACATCACGTATATCAGGCCAACATCGTCGATCCCTGTTACCTGCAAATGTTGCTGCGCTTATAAGCTTGAAACGAAGAGTTCGAAAAGAGTACGTCAGAACTGGAGATATCCGGATACACAGAATCTACAAGAGATTGTCCAACCGCGTACAAAAAGTTCTCAACAAAGTTAAGCAAGACAAGATAGACGCCATTCTTGAGGATGCTGGTCCAGATGCTTCCACCAATTATTCACTCTGGAGGCTCACAAGCCGCTTTAAGAGACAGGCAATCCCAAAAGCTCCACTTAAGGATCCAACTGGCGGTTGGTTGTATTCCAGACATCAAAAGGCGGAAATCTTTGCAGACAGCTTGGAGAACAGGTTTAAGCCGTTCACTTTCACAAATGAGGTTATTAAACGAGCTGTAGTACTGAAACTTGGCATGCCTTTCCAAATGACTTTGCCGGAAAAGCCAGTTACCCTGCAGGAAGTGGAGCAGCTTATTAAAAATCTTAAGGCCAAAAAGTCACCTGGCGAGGACCTTTTGGACAACAGAACGCTTAAGCTCCTTCCTAGGAAAGCAGTGCTGTTTATAGTATTGATCTTAAACAGCATACTTAGGCTTGGGCACTTCCCAAGCGTCTGGAAGACAGCACTGATCACGATGATTCCTAAGCCGGATAAGCAACCTACTGACGTCGATGGATATAGGCCAATCAGTCTCCTTCCAGCCTTAGGGAAGATGACAGAAAGGATAATTTTAAATCGGATCCTGAATCTCAAATCCGTAGCAAAAAGTATCCCAAAATGGCAGTTTGGATTCCGGAAGAGTCATGGCACTCCGGAACAGCTTCACCGAGTTGTCAACTTCGCCCTGGATGCTATGGAGCGCAAGATGTACGCAGTGGCTGTCTTTATGGACATAAAACAAGCGTTTGACAGAGTGTGGCATGATGGCCTGCTGTTTAAATTAAAAAGTACTCTATCTCCACAGCTGTTTCAGCTTGCTAGAAGTTTTCTCCTGGGCAGAACTTTTAGAGTTGCTGTTGACGGGATAAAATCGACAATCCGGCCAATCTGCGCAGGCGTTCCACAAGGCAGCGTTCTTGGTCCGACGCTTTACAATTTATATACAGCCGATATGCCCACCTCAAGGGTAGTAACTGGATTGAGCGAGGACGATGTGCTTATAGCAACCTATGCGGATGACACAGCAGTGCTGACGAGAAATTCCAGCATCAATGTAGCCACAGAAGCATTGCAACAGTATGTTCGCAGTTTTGAAGAATGGGCTGCAAAATGGAACATTGGCATCAACGGCAGCAAATGCGCAAATGTAACGTTCACCACAAGGACGCTTTCCTGCAGAGGCATAAATATGCTGGGCTCCACGCTAACGCACAAGAGCTCACACAAATATCTTGGTGTTGTACTGGACAGGGAACTAAATTTCAAAGTTCATACAACCATGGTCCAAAAGTCTGTGATGGCCAAAGCCGGAAAGATGGCGTGGCTGCTTGCACCCAGAAACAAGCTGTCACTGTACTGCAAAGTCGCGATCTATAAATCTATTTTAAGCCCGATCTGGAAATACGCACTGCAGATTTATGGCATTGCGGCAAAATCTAACCTAAACAAAATAAGAGTTGCGCAGTCCAAAATCTTAAGGCGAATGTCCAATGCTCCATGGTACGTGAGAAACAGGGACATCGAACGGGATCTACAAATTCCTAAGGTGGGTGATGTTATGCAACGTCATGCATCTAGCTATTTTCAACGCCTAGATGGTCACCCTAACGCATTGGCTAGACGATTAATCAGATTGCCTAAAAAGAGAAGACTGAAAAGGTGCCATCCAGTGGATCTCCCCACCAGATTCCTACATTGAATACTTTCAAAAACACTTTGTAAATTCTGTAAAATTATACCTTAAATTTAACTTAACATAACAGTATTTATGTATCACTTGTGATCTATTTCTTTCCTTTTTCACTAATGTATAACTAGATTAAGTTGCCATAAATGGTAATAGAAAACCTGTTTAATAAATATAAAAATTTTTACCAAGAAAAAAAAAAAAAAAAAATGAATTGTAAACTCCAAAGGTATTAAACTTATTGCATACTTTTACGCTGATAAAAAAAGGAAACTTTTGTTATAGGAAAACTTTAAGGGGCAAATACAAAATATAAAATTGTACAGTGTGGGGCAAAAGTAATCAACCTTTTGGTTGATGTTTAATGTGTATACACATACGATTGTCTTGGCTTTCAAATGCATATCAAAAATAACATACAACAAATACAATTTACCCTTTGTACTCTACAAAAAGCAACGCGTATAAAAATTGAATGAAAAGCGAAATATATATTGAAATTTTGGCAAATTGTTGGTCGCTGCCATTTTTCGTGCTAAATTTCACATTTTTGATTTGTTGCCAAACAATTTGCTTATGTATTTGTGTGGTTTCAACAGTTTCCGGCAACTTCTTATTGGACAGCAGCGGAACAGCAGCTCGTCGAATGTTGACATTTTTTGGGTTATTCCGCATAATTTTGAAGTTTGAAATTTGTTGTGCGATGCGGTGTTTAGCATTAAGGCGGCGGGCGTGGCTTTTAGACATGGGTTTGACTATTTTTTTTTTTTTTTTATTTTATTTGAGTTGAGTTGGGGGTTCTTTTCTCTTTATTTTTAATTAATAAAAGTGGTTTTTGACCAAAACATAGAAAAGGAAGAGAAGTTAATGAGAATTTTGTGCTAGTATGTTGAATTTTTGATATTGGAAAAAAGTTGCTTGTTTATTTATAAACTGAGTGTGGGAAGCATATATTGATGGTAATTCTGAGTAAGATTAAACAGAAAGCGCATATGGTTGTAGAAATATGCGATTTAGTTTGATTGGTTGACTGACAGCAAAGCAGAGGGTTGCTATATTAAGTATACGCATGGTAGGACCACGATTTAACATTCTGTAAAGCTGATGAATAAGGTATTTATATTTCTAATAAGACTAAAGACAGAGTCTATAGAAATCTTAGTTTCTATGTAAAAAAGTGTCTATTTATTGCATATATCTATATAAAACTTTCTTTTTGGCTTTCGTAAGTCGAAAATTCTTAATTAGATTCTAATATCATATAGTTGCTGTAGCAGCCATTGTTTGAAAGGTTTTTGTGTGAATTGAATCTCTTATTGCAGATGTTTGTGCAAAATAAAATATGAGAAAAATAGTTTCTATCGCAACAATAAATAAGAGTCAAAAGATATTCCTTTTTTCTGCTTACTTATCAATTTTTACTATATCTCTTCTAATCTTCCATGATTATAAAATTGTGTATGCAACTGCATATTGTTTTTATATTCCTAATAAGACTAAATAACTGAGACGCTAAAGAAATATCAGTTTCTAAGTCTATTTATTGAAAATATCTGTAGAAAACATTATTTTTGGCTCTCATCAAGTCATAATATTTATAATATAATTTAATAATCTGAAAAATCTGATTCTAATATAATATACCTAATAGTTTCCTTGTCTATTTATTGAAAATATCTGTATAAAACTTTCTTTTTGGCTCTCATAAAGTTATAATAGAATATAGTTGTTGTGACAGCAATTGTTTTAAAGGGTTTCCTGCGAAATATATCTATATTTCTGCAGATATCTGTGTAAAATGAAATATTAAAGAAATAGTTTCTATTGGAACAATAAATAAGAGTTTAAATATATTCTTTCTTCAGATTTCTTATCAGTTTTTACTACGATATATCTCTTCTCATCTCCCATCAATAATCCATAATTGTCTAGTGTTATTAGTAATTGTCTAGTATTATTAATTTAATGAAATTTTATATATATCGAGCTTCCACCACTGACCGGTACCTTCTAACTAGTATCGCCTGTTGTGTCCTTCAGAGTTGTATCAAATCGTTCGGATTAAGATCGATTGAATGAATCACTAGTGTATAAAACGAACTAAATAGTAGTATAATGAGACTCGAGTCATTGAACTACTGAACTATATGAAAGATTAGTTCGTTTATCAAAAATTGAACTACTCAACTAAATCCTTCAATTGAACAACTCTAGTTGTCGACTCTCTGATATCGATATAGCCACCTGCCTATCGACCTTCCACCATCGACCGATACCTTCCAATAGTATCGCCTGTTGTGTCCCTCTCCGACACATATACTTATCTCTTCAGCTACACTCTCGCTTTATTTATATGCAGGCAGCACAGGAAACTTGTAAAATAAATCCTTTTGCAAACTAAATTGCCAAATTGTTATACTAAGAGATCACATTGTTTTACTTGTGGTAAATAAATCTGTTTATTAAGCCAAAGCTCAGGCTGGATGATGTGACAAAGTTCACTTTAAGCCAATGGGGGCAAATAAATATGTATGTATTTTGGAAAATGTGAAAATGGTTCGCAACGTAATTATTTTGTGAACAATGCAACAAGCTGACAATTATTATTGTAGCCGATCAACTGAGGCACGAAAATGGCGATAAATCGCATTGTAAGTTTAAACAATGCCACAACAACAACAGCTGGGCGACTAAAATACATAGTTAATTAATCTGTGTATCTGTTTTAAACAATGCAAACCGTATGCAAGACGTGCAACGTTTATTGTCAATAGAAATAGAAATGCGTTGAATGAATACAGACAGACAGACAGACAGCAAAAAGGGTGGGGGGAGGTGTGGAAGGGAAGGGAGGAAAAGCTGCAAATGGTCGCACTTAGTTGCCGTTGCATTCAAGTCAACAGATGTTTGCGGAACGTGCGATAGTTGGACAAACAATTGACAGCAGCAGCAGAGACAGTTGGAGTGAAAGGAGGGAGGTGGGTGAAAGGGTGGGGTAGTGGGGATAAACTTACCGCATCATCATGCTAAGGGATTGCTCCTCCTGCAGGACACTCTCCAAGTACATCATATCTAGATCAGATACAATCGCACCATTGATGACCATTATTTCGTCTCCTTTGATAATGCCTGCAACGAGAAATTGAAACCAAGAGGAGTATATATAAGTTACAGTTAACTATTACACAACTATTATAATATATATGTATAGTATATATACTATCTTTAGCAAACAAACAATGGATGCTGTCTTTACTGTCTTTGCTATCTCAGCCAAGTGAAACGTAAAAGATGCGCGTTGTCTAACGTTGATAGCTTCTGCTTTTCTTCGCTTTTTGTCTGTCTGACAGAGAGTGAGAGAGA
The DNA here is from genome assembly GCA_958299025.2 of Drosophila histrio. NCBI lineage: Eukaryota > Metazoa > Arthropoda > Insecta > Diptera > Drosophilidae > Drosophila > Drosophila histrio. The sequence continues at coordinate 1,546,562 of OY729166.1, forward strand.
GAGGGGGGGGAGGGAAGTTTCCCCAGAGCGGGGGGTGGGTGGGTGGTAAATACAACATCAATTGTGGTAAAGGCAGCGACATCTTTCCTCTATATAGAGATAAGCGCACATGTCTTTGCCAGTGATAAAACAATAACAGCATTGTGGCTTTTGCATTGTTCATACGCCACGTTGCCAGTTTTACGTCTTTCGTTAGCATTTTCTAACGTGTGTCTGTAACAGTGTGTGTGTGTGTGTCTGTGTGTGTGTATGTGTGTGTGTCTCTATCTGTGTATATTTTCTACAACATTTATTTCGACCAGACTGCTGCTTGTTTTCTGCTTGCCTTCATTTTGTTTTGCTGCGTTATCATTGTTGTTGCAGCTGCAGTTTCTTTTGCAAGCAACTTCGACAGATTACATATGCAACTACCTCTCTCTCCCTCTCTCTCTCTCACTCACTCACTCACTCCTACTCCAGCTATCTCGCTCTGTCTGTGTGTGTGTTGTTATCTGCCTGACAGTTGTGTGTAGTTTATTTCAGACTCGAGCACACCTTGAACCAACAGCACCTAGTGCACCTACGTGCAGCACACACAATTTTTGCATTTGTTATAAATTTCAAATGGATTTTGTCTTTTAAGACCCTGTACTTCAAATGCACAAAGGGTCTATGAAGTTGGTCAACAGACTAATGGGTGTAACAGTCAGTTTTAATATCTATGTGTGGTTTATAAATTGCATTGAGATCGGATTATGTAGAGCAAAGTTATTAAACTTGATATTTAGCTTAGTGTGGAAGAGTAGAAGAATTTCTAACAATTATTTACAGTACTGCCAACAAAATTACAACTATAGCAGACTGTAGATTCATTGATTTATTGTATAGTTTATTTAGGTAACGGTAACAGTTTATCTTAGGTAACGTACTCTTGTGCTCACGGTTGGAAGTTTGAAGACCGCTTGAGAAACTTTTGTGTTGTAATTTTGTTTTATTTATAGTAATATTTGTCTGTACATTCATTGACTTATTTATAGTTTATTTATTTAATCTAATCATTTTTTAGTTAAGCATTTCTGGATTTTTTCCTATTCTTGCAACAAATGTTGATGTAATTAAAAAGTTTTAAATTTTCCCAGACTTTAATACATTTTTTAGTATCCCTGCAATTTAAATCTTACTAAATTGTTAATTTAAAATTTAATTTCCATATTTTATTTTTAAGTAATATGTTGTCAACTGCATTAAGTTGATGTTAAGTAAATAAATATATTTTGTCTAACGCTAATACTTATAAATTAAGACAGCAGTCTTAGGTAACGTACCAGACTCTTGTGCTCAAGATTCAGAGCTCGAAGAACGCTTCATAAACTTTAGTTTTATAATTTTAATTTGTATAGTAATGTATGTAGGTAATGCTAATTATATATTAACCAGAGTTTATTATATTATAATATGAACTACGTGCTATTTTAATATTTTTTAATATTATTATTATTTATTATTTATTATTATTATTATTATTTCTTATTATATTATTATTAGGTTGTACATGAACGGCAGATCGGCTTATTTGATGTTAGACGGCTGACAACGAACTTCCTCTTTAAAATACTCGATACTTCTTTTAAGTACTTCTTGTAAATCCTTAGCTGCTCGGCTTGCTCACTAAAGATTCCGACGACTGATCTTTACGGCTGATATCGACTGACAGCTGCTGCTTTTCTCCGAGTGTTGACCCCGACCGATTCCGACAGCTCACTCCGACTGATTCCGACAGTTCACTCCGACTGATTCCGACAGTTCACCCAACTAAATGCGATTGCTAATATCGATAACGCGCCTGGTATCGATATTCCTTAGATGTTAATAATGATTGTCGCTGCTTCACCTTATACCCTATGTATTTTATTTTGTATTTACAAATAACTCTTTTAACGGCATAAGTGCAGGGTCTATTTTGACAGAGTTTACTCGTTTGTTACCTTTGCCACAAGTTATTTTTAGAGTGGAAAATGGGTGGCGAATTCGTTACGTTTACGTTTCGTTACGTTTGTTCGGGGATTATTTGGCTTTGGTATTGCGAGCATATGCATTAGACAAATATCAACTCGACTTGTATTTATATTGTTTATCTTGTGGTTGCGCTTTCCCTCTCCCTACCTCCCTACCTACCTACGTACCTACCTCCCTCTTGCCCTTTTCATGTGCCTTTTCCTACTCCCATTGCTGCTGCTGCTGCTGTTGCTTTTTTCGACTGTCTGCGTTGTCAACAGCTTTGTTCTTTCGGGCTTGAGCAAATTGTTATGCCATGTTTGCCAAATACTTTGCCACGCTTGTTCTGTTCATAACACTCGACTGTGTGCGAGTGTGTGGCATGCAACTTTTGTGCACATGCTGCCACACACAGTCGTGGCAACTTTAGCAGCAGCTGCTGCTGTTGCTGCTGCTGCTTGTGGCCGTCATTATTATGGATGGGCTCTCTCGGTTTTCTGCCGCTGCTTCATCTGTTTGTTAACTTGAAAAGGCCAAGCAAACAGACACACACACACACACACACACAGCGTGTTGCATGCTGCATGCTGCAAGTTGCACTTAAAGCAGCCATGCATTGATTTAAGCCAGTTACAAATGTTGTGCCTTCATTAAAGTGCGGGCCCAAAGATCTTTTGGGGTTTCAATTAGCTCAAGAAAAGTGGCATGCCACAGCATTTGCATTCGTATACGTTGCTGCAGTTGCACTTCCATTTGTTGCAGCATTTGTGGTGGCATTTGTTATTGTTTGCAACAGCAGCAGCAGCAGCAGTGAAAATGCCTTTTGGCCAGGCTCATGCCGAGCTTTGTTTTGTGGTTAACATAAATTGGTCTTTGGCACATACTAATAGGCATTAAGCTCGAGTGCTGTGGCAACTTTAAGTTTGCTACAACAACTACAACTACAACTACAACTAACTCTAACTAGCCTAGTCAATTCGACTGGCTTAATTTATGCACACTCACGCAATTGAGAGAAATATATTGCGTATACGTAATACGACTATTTGTATTAGATTCTATTATTGTCATTGGTTTCTTGCTGCTGCTGCTGCTTATCTTTGTTTTTGTTTTGCTAAGAAACTAGACAATGTTATTGATACATTTGGCATACTGAATTTATTGGCCTCGTTTACAAAGTCATTTCGACAGTCGACTCATTAATTTAGTTTTCATTTTAAATATTTGGTGGGAACTTCTTTTAAGAACTTTCGTACTTAATTCTAATAAATTAAGATTGTATGTTGTAAGATTTCTAAGAATTTATTTGCTCATTTTTTATTAATTCGTGGTCCTTCGAGCCAAATTTTAGTGTGTTCTTTTTCTCTCTGTGTAGCAACTATGTTATCGATACATTTGGCATACTGAATTTATTGCCCTCGTTTACAAAGTCATTTCGAAAGTCGTTCGTTGTTTTGATGTGAATAAAATCTATCTTTTAAAGATTTTCTTAACTATTTTCTACAATAATTGAACTTTGATTACACATACGATTGAAGTCTCTGCTAATGAAGCTAAATGCAAATGCAATTTACAGTGCCATCAAATAATAGTAGAAAAGAAAGTCATTAGCAAAGTCACTTGCCACTTGCCACTCTTGCCACTCTTTCCACTCGCTTTATTTGCTGCTCATTAAATTCAACACCCTGGCAGCAAAAACTTGTCCAGTGGCATTGTTAACGCAGTTTTAAACCACCAAAAAAAAAAGTAGAAAAAATCAGCAAACAAAGCAACAAAACATAGAAAAAAAAAGTCATAGCAAATTATAAACTAACCGCCAGTGGCAGGGCTAACTTTTGGCGCAGTGCGGGAAAACGCTGGAAAAAGGGGGAAAAGTGTCTCAGTTTTTTGCCAGCGATTTTGCTGCGCATTGTTTCATGGACTTTTGATTCGTTGTCGTCGCCGTCGCCGTCGCCATCGTCGTCGTCGTCATCGTTGCCACATTCGCACTCAACGTGCTTAATGAGTTTTCCGCTGTGAAATTTTCTTTCAGGTTCATCACTTTTGCAAGTGCAGCATTGCAGTTTTCCTTCTTATTTTACAGGTAGAAGGAGGAGCTTGTAACCTGCACTGTCAACATCAGGCGACATAATTTAAAGCGCTGCTCTAGTGGCATTTCGACTACAAGCACTTGACTTGCCCCAGCACGAGTCTTCAGCTCCCCTTCCGCTTTTCCTCCTCCTTCTCCTCTTTTATCCCCACCTGGAGGTTGCATGCAAATGCCAACTTAAGTTGATTTTAAGTGATAGAAAAACAACAAGCAGTCGACTCGGAAGGGAAAGCTAAGATGACGCCCGAAAACCCTTTAAGGACTCGACATGCAGCTTGGCTGCCATTGCAGGTGCATCCAGAGATAGACAGAGAGAGAGAGAGAGAGAGAGGGAGGGGGAAAGGTATAAAGGGAGAAAGAGAAAGAACGACTGGAGTAGTTAGATTGTAAAGGAAGACTTCGAGTGTGCTGCTCATCATCAAAGTTGTGATCTCTGCTCGGTTACAAGCGTTGACTGTTGAGTTTTTATGGAGCAGCAGCTACACTGATCAAAAAAGGGGCTGGAATTTGAAATACTCTCTCTAAACTAAGAAACATTAACTCTCATTTTAAATGGTATATTATGTAAACTACGAGTATTAGCTGACTCGAGTCACATATTAAGTGTAAGACCACTTATTTTTATGTATCGTAATCGTATGTATTTTTAGAGTTTGGTTCAAATATTAATTTGCTCATATTTCATTAATTCGTGGTCCTTCGAGCCAAATTCTCTCTGTGTAGCAACTACGCCCCGCAGGAGCAGCAGTTGCAACTGCAGAGCCACTTGACTCTCGACAACCATGCCAACCAAAGTGAGTTTGCTCAAGTTCCCTTTTCTCTCTTTCATTTCATGACATAAAAGTGAAAAGCATTTAAATATATAAAAGACAAGCACAGTTCAACATACAAAAGCGCACGCCAAGTGTGTGGGCGCTGTTGAACTGTGGGGCGTGGCACTTGATTATTGCCCCAGTCCAACAAAATGAAGCACACACACACATTGTTGCAGTAACTTAAACTTAAATTTTGTGTACAATTTCATGGATACTTACCATTGTGCATGGCCACGCTCTTGTCCTCGACGCGACTGACATAACAGCAAAGCTCGTCCTGTCGCTCGGCATTCTCGATCAGCTCCGCCTCGACGGAGAAGCCCCACATTTGCTCCAAGGTGGTGCGTTGCAGCTCCACCTGGTACAGTATTTTCATGCAGACCTCGACGAACTCGTGATTATGTAGCTGCAAAGTGCAAAAGTCCAAAAAATTAGCCAAAAAGCCACAAGCAGCATGTACTAGTAGTAGTAGTAGTAGTAGCAATAGTAGTACTAGTAGTAAGAAGTTTTCTCTCTTTTTCCCAGCGAGTTTCAATACACATTTCATTTCACTGCCTCGCTCGGAAAAGTTGTTGGTTTAATTCGCAATTTATTGAGCAGGCAAAAAGTTTTGGAAGGTTTTATTTTTTACTTTTATTTTTTTCATTTTGGGGTGCAGCTGCACTTTTGACCTGGCAATATTTACAGCTTGTTGTTCGGTTCAAACTTTTTACGGAGTTCCATTTGCCGTTTTGTTGAAGCACTTAGCGGTGGGGAGTAACAGGGGTAATGGGAGGCAAAAGGTGCGGCAACGAAGTGCTGACTTGAGAAATGGCATTCTCTGACTAATCGCCTGCTAAGTGGCAACATTTTGTGGATGCAACTGTGAAAACGTAGCTGCCATAAAGAGAAAACTAACATTACTTGCAGTAAATAAATATTTGCAGCAATTTAAGTAAATACTGCAATCGTTTAATTTGAATTAAACACGCAGTTATTCTCCATGACGTCAGCTTTACTCTCTCTGCATCAAACGAATGTCTCTCCCATTACACCGCTTTGTGTTTCACAACTCCCTTTAGAGCGAGATCAAGCTAGGTTGATCTCCGCTGTCTCAGTAGGTTAAAGCGAGATAACTAATCCAGCTGGATTATTAATGGCGGCAGGACACAATCTAGTGATGGTAGCGTATACAATCTAGTGATGATAGGGTTGACAGAGTATTGCAATGCTAACAGACTATCGGCCTGCTACATTATCAATTATTTAAAATTTAATTTATTTAATATTTGTACCTTCTTTTGTAAATTTGAAATTCGAAATATCTTTATTATTTTACTTTGAAATTGTATTCATTTAAAATCCTCACTTCTTTTATTTAAATGTCTCAAAAGCAGTTATTACATATTTAATTAAATTATTGATTCAACTGCAAATTGAAACGTAATTCCTTTTATGAGAATTACTCACATTTAACTATGAAATTCTGTATTATGAAATACAATTGCCTTTTGACAACTGGCACTGTTGAAACATTAAGACTGATTCTAGTAAATAAATCAATCAATTTACTAATTGATTAATTTAAATAAAAACAACATTTGTTCGCAGCAGAACACGCATTAGATAAGTTCAATTATTAATATATGTAAGCTGTAAACAGCATACCATCCTGGAACTATCTATCGATACTTATAATGTATCGCATACCGATGAGCTGTTCATCTGATCTTGTTCATGTTCACTTGATCTTGTTCATGTTCACTTGATTTTGTTCATGTTCACTTCACTTGTCCGTCGCCTCAATAAAGCGCTTTTTTTTGTCAATTAATACCAAAGATTAGCAAATCGGCCAAAAGGGAATACAAAATAGTATCTTAGTTTGAGTAATTACTATTTTTTTGTATGCTGAATAGCTAACAAAGACTTCAGTGTTCATTGAAACTAAACTAAACTTATTACAAGTTTATTTGCAATTCCATTTGATATTGAAAAGTAAATTAATGCTACTCTCTTTAATAACTAATGGCTTTGAAAGTTGATTTCTGTATACAATTCTGTCATTTGACTACCATTAATTAAATTGTAATTAAATACATCCATAGTATAACTACTAATTATCTAATTGCTTGTTAAGCTATGTTAATTGTTGAACTACTATTTGGCATACATTTAATTAAATATTGATTTAATCACTTATTCGTTCATTAACATAATTATACATTCGAAACAAAACAATGTGAAGTTTTGGCTATTCATTTAGAAAGTAATTAACATTAAATTCTCAACACTACACCTACACCTCCACCTCTCACCTTTTGACCCTTTTGCAACACTTGCACTTTGCGTTTGTCAAAAGGAAATCGCATTTAATCCTTTGAATTTGAGCACACAAATGTTCAGAAATCATCCTTAATTGCCCTTAATTTTAAGCAAACAACAAACACGTGCCCAAAGTTCAAAGTTCAATAGAAAATTGCCACTCACACAGACACAACGTACATATATGTATACCCTGGGAGGGTGTGTGTGTGTGTGGGGTACAGTTTACTTACATAATTTTCAATCAGATCATTGCGATGTGGCACAAAGTAATTGTGATCCTCCATGTCACGTCGCTTCTTGACGCGCACAAAGTGCTCCATGGGATTGAGGCTGCGACGGGCGCAGGCGCTGGCAAGGAATTCCTCCACAGACATCGCGTCACGTAGATAAACTGTCGAGTAAGCATTGTCGGGCATTGCAACTTTGAAGGTTTTTTCCGGCTCGTCACGTGAATTCATCTGGAAAAAGGCAGAAAATTCGATTGGATAAACAGGCGTACACACACACACACACACACAGAAAGAGAGAGAGAGAGAGAGGGAGAGGGAGATAGAGAACGACACACAGACAGTGTCATTAAGATTGTTGTTGCCCCACACACACACACACACACATAGATACATACATACATACACACATGCGGAAGTGAAAATTGAAAAATAGCAAAAACACATTTCTACCCGAGCAAATGTAATGAAAAACGTCAGCGGCAGGCAACCGGCAAGCAGACGACAGCGAAAACAAGAAGAAAAATTTAGTATTAGCACGCCGAAGATTTGATGCGCTTCCAGTTTGCTAAATGTATTTAAAAAGTTTGCTTCTTTCCTAAAATAAAACAGTTTTTATTTAATTTATAATCGCTTTCCTCGAGACTTAAGTTTAACTAACTTTTTCACAGTTCAATTTAAATGTTTTTGGTTAAATATAAATATAAATAAATAAATAGATATAAAGATGGATAAATAAATAAGTAAGTAAATAAATAAATTAAGAAATAAATATATTAATAAATAAATCGATATATAAATAAGTATTCAAATAAATAAGTTCATAAATAAATATATAAATAAATGAATAAATAAATAATAAAATATATATATTGATAAATATATAAAAAATAAAAATAAATAAAAAAATAAATAAATATATAAATAAATAAATAAGTTTATAAATAAGTGACTAAATAAATGAATACATGAATAATAAAATGAATAAATGAAAAAAGAACAAATGATTTAATGAAAAAAATGAATTAATAAATATATAAATAAGTTAATAAATAAATGACTAAATAAATGACTAAATTAATAAACAAATAAATGCATAAATAAATAAATAAGTAAATAAATTCATACATAGATAAACAAATAAATAAATAGATTAAAACATAAATGAATAAACAAAAGTTTATATAATTAAATAAATAAATAACACAACAAAGAAATATGTATATAGAAAAAAATATATAAATAAATTAATTAATAAATAAATAAATAAGAAAATAATTCAATAAATAAGTAAATAAAAAAACAAATAAATATATACACAGATAAAAAGGTGAATAAATAATTAAATGATTAAATAAATTGATAAATAATTAATTAAATAAATAAATATATGAAAAAGGATTTAAATAAATAAATAAACAAATAAATTGACAAATAATAAAATAAATAAATAAGTAAACAAATAAATAAGTAAATAAATAAAAAAAATAAATAAATACATAAATATATAGATAAATAATTAAATAAATAAATAAATATATAAATAAATAAATGAATAATTGAAATAAATAAGCAAATAAATATATAAATATATAAATAAATAAATATATAAATAAATAAACAAATATAAATATAATAAATAAATAAAATCCAGCCTCTAAACAAGTTTTATAGTATTTACTCGTACTATAATTAAACAAAACCATACAATATTTAAATTAAGTGTTTTGTAAACGCGATTTGCACAAAACTCAGATGATTCCCAACTGCAAATTAACATCTGATAATTCAGACAATTGGTTAATTTCTAGAATTTCGGGAGTGTCAAAAACCTGGATATAATATATCAGACTGCTCAAGAATCGACTTCATTAATTGTTATAAATTTCTAACCGATTCCCCATAAAATATTTGTAACCCATTCAATTGATGCGTTACATATTCTCTGGCAAAATTAAACTACCCCTCGTTTAGGGCATAACAAAAAAGACACAGAGTGAGTTTGAAGGAAAACTGAGTTAAAATGCTTAACGGCATCAGCTCGTCTGTGCCAGTGTTGGTTAACGAGACACAGCTCCAACTGTTGGCCAACTGCTAAACGAATCAGGCGCCCAGCTGCCAGTTGTTGCCTGCTGCAAATTGCATTTGTATTGGCAGCCATCGTCGATGGTTTTGCCGGCTGACTAACTTTGTCGCTGTTGCAAGCGCACCCTGAGGCAACGCCACAGACAGGTGCAACAAACACACACACTCACACATGCCGAGTTGTCAAATGTTGGTGCACAACAATTGAATTAGTTTGGCAGTTGCGAATAGAGTGAGTGAAAAAGAGAGAAACTTGCCACATTTACATGCGCATCCGTCAGACTTGCCACATGAGCTGCTGCTGCCACTGCCGCTGCCGCTGCAGGCAGCTGTTGCAGGGAATCTTCGCATTGCATAACAATTGAGCATGTCTTTTGCATATATAATAAAAATAAATATAAATATAAATATAAATTTATATATATGGCGTGTATCGCCTGGAAAGTCATTATGCCACACACAGACACAGTTGATGCCACACTCTCTGAATCAATAATAAATATGTAATGCCAAGCATTTTTGGCTGTCAACTTGTTATTCATGTTGAGGCGGCCAAAAAGGAAAAGCCAAAAATGCCAAAAGAAAAGCCAAAAGCAACACAAAAAGGAAATGAATTCAGTTGTTGTGTTGTGTTCACAGTTGTCCCTTTTTGTTGCACTGTGGCATTTACTTGCAATGTGCACTTTGGGACAACATCAACTAGAATTGCAAATGATAAGAGATGGGAATGGGAAGAGAACGGGAAACATTGCTAGGCTAGCAGATACTCTGTAATCGATAGAAGACGTCTTGAAGAGCATCTATTAATTTAATTGTATATTTATCTATTTATATAATTATTTATTTAACTATTTAGCTATTTATTTATTTAAAGTCAACTAAAAACAGTCAATGAATTATTTAGAATTAAATTAAATTATTTATAAGCATAAAAGAAATAAAATATAAATAAAGTTTATATAAAATAAATAAAAAAATAAAATATATATAAAGTTTATATAAAATAAATAAATAAATACACATGTAGAAAATACTTCTTTGATGCCTTGAAGACAATCTATTAATATAATTGTGTATGTATTTATTTATATAATAATATATTTAACTATTTATCTATTTATTAATTTAACTTCAACTAAAAACAGTCGACGAATTATTCATTTAAGTTATTTATATATTTATTTATTTATATAATTATTTATTTACCTATTTATCTATTTATTTTTTTAACTTCAATTAAAAACAGTCGACAAAAAGATTATTCAGAACTAAATTAAAATTTGTATAAGTATAAATATAAAATATATAAAATATAAAAAATATATAAAATATATAAAATAGTTAAAATATATAAAATATAAATATAAATGATGTAATTATTTATTTAGATGTTTATTTATTTAATGTCAACTAAAATCAGTCGACAACAAAATTATTTAGAATTAGATTAAATTATTTATAAGCATTTAAATATATATTTTAAATTAAATCTAAATACAATTTATATAAAATAAATAAATAAATACACAAGTAGATAATATTTCTTCGATTCTTACCATTTAATTAATAAAAGATACTCTTTAAACACAAGAAAATACTGAGAATAGCTTAAGTCTAATAGCAGATACTTTTTAATTACCACAAACAAGTTATGTTTGATTGGTAGATACTCTTTAAAGTGATTCAAAAATATCTAATTTCATAATCTCAGCTTTTTAGTGTTTTGAGTTGACATCTGTTGGTTTGATTACATATTAACTCAACCTCATAATACTCTTTTTATCGATACAGGGTATTTTCAAGAGTTACTTTATAGTGGAATAATTAAACATATTACTAAACTCTTTTCTTCTACAAACTGTTTAGTTTTGCGCTCGAAAAACATATTTGTTTAGTATTTTGAAACCTTTTTTCTCAATTTCTTTTACTACACGTAATTCACATAATTTACAAATAAATGAAAACATTTATAAGTGCAAGTTTTGACTTTTAACTTGACTAAATTTATCAGCTGCTGGCAATGCGCTGACTTTAAACAACTTTATGTTACTCTATTAAGTTACAGGGTATATGAGTGACTTGCAAAAAAGTTGTAAGAATTTATATTAAATTTCTGCGGGCATTTGGTTTAACATTTTGAACAACTTAAGACAACGCGTAGAAAGGCGCTATAAGACAAACTTTGATGACAAAATGAAAAGATCAATTACTTGACAATTTTTCCACTGACTTTAAGCAACTTTATTGCAACAAAATTGAAACTCTGCTGCTACTGCTGTGTTGCAGTTGCCGTTGCCGTTGCAGTTGCAACTATCCTCGGGCAGTTGTTGCCGCCGCCGCAGCTTTGACCAATCGATTAATGAACTTTGTACTGCTTAATGCCACACAACGACGACGAGTTGGCAAGAGAGTTGGCAAGTCAATTTGTCAGTTGTCGTCTCGTTGTTTAATTCAATTGTCGACTTGATGTTGTTGCCGCCGCTCACTTCGTTCCGCTATTGGCCAATTAAATGCGTCGTGGCGAAAATGGTTTAAAGCCGTAGTTTTTTCTCTTTTTTGTTGTGTTACCCCAACTGAGTTTTCCACGCCGGATAATTGCCAGTTGCGTGTGCTACGGGCAATGCGGACACCTTTAATTTGATTTCATTTCATTTTCAATTGCAATTTCTGCTGCATTGCAGCTGACATGCTGGAAAAATGAAAAGCTACACACACACACACACATGTATATATATATATGAGAGTTGACTGCGCAAAAATATATAAACCAAATCAAATGCACATTTTTCAAATTCATTGAATTTTCAGCACACATTCATGTCCTTACAACGACGTGTCTCATTTTGCCTTACAAACATTTTTGTATTTATGTTATATTCACTTGTTTTTACCATGCATATTTTTGGCTTCACTGACGACGTCGACAGCGACAGCGACAGCGACTGAGACGTTAACTGCGCCGTCGACGTTGACTGCAAACTGCGGCTGCAATTGTGCAGCGTTGGCAAATTTAATTGGAAATGAAGTGTACACGCCTCTGTGAACTGAGTGTGTGTGTGTGGTGTGTGTGGTGTGTGTGTGTGGTGTGTGTGGTGTGTGTATCGAGTGCAGCGCACAAGATTATTTTGCCAATAATCGAAACAAATTGAATTTATGAAATGAATTTCATTATAAAATACGAGTAGATGCAAAATTGGCAACTCTAATTGAAGTTTATCAAATAACCAACATCAAATACATAACGACTAAAAAAAAGTTTAATATAACAGCAGTAAAATAGTGTGTCAACAAACTAACGAAGTGTTAATGCCCTTACAAACACTAATTTAAAGTGATTTTTAGTAATTTTATTTAAGTATATTTTATAATAATATATATACTAATTATACGACTGCTTTAAACATACATATTTGATTAAAGGAATAATTTCACCTCTAAATAAAATAAAAACAAAAAAGAAATAATAGTAATAAACTTAGCTACTTCTATAAAGTTAATAAATTTGTTTCCGCTCAAATTAGCTTCCGATTAATACAATTGGTATACAGGGAAAATGTGCTCTTCTTCTTGCTTTGATTCGACACTGAGTAGTACTTTGTTTTGAATAAATTCCAAGTTTATTATACGATCGCAATGAAATTTGCAGGATACATTAGGAACCTGAGGTTTGTCCTGTATGCCAAAATTCACGACTCTAGCTTTAATAATTCTCGTTTAATGGGAGCTCAAAAAATTTGTTTCGATTTACGCGGGCGGAAGGAAGCGGCGCAAAAGTTTTAACACAAACTGTTGCTGCTAAGTCCGTAGACGAACAAACACACCAAATTTGGTGTCTCTAGCTCTTATAGTCTCTGAGTTCTAGGCGCTCATACAGATGGACGGACAGATGGACAGACGGACGGACGGACAGACAGACAGAGAGACATGGCTATATCGACTTTATGGGGTCTGTCGGACTTCCTTAGACCTGTTTAGACTCTAACTTTAATGTTTCTCATTTAATGGAAGTTCAAAAGTTTTGTTTTCGATTGACGGAGGCGGAAGGAGGCGTGGCAAAATTGTAATACAAACAGGTGCTGCTTAGTTCGTTTATGGAACAACATACCAAATTTGGTGTCTCTAGCTCTTATAGTCTCTGAGATCTAGGCGCTCATACAGATGGACGGACAGACAGACAGACGGACAGACAGACAGACGAACAGACGGACATGACTATAACGACTCGACTGTTGTTGCTGATCAAGAATATATATACTTTCAGACTTCCTAAGACCTGTTACAAACCTAATTGACACTTATACTTTTTCTAAGTAAAGTGTCTAATAATTTTACCAAAGTCCAAATACCCTACACAATTCTGCATACCCTTTCTGTACACACACACACACACACACACTTTGTCACAAGTTGAACAAATGTAAAAAATCCCAGAGCAAACAGTTTTCAAGTTGACTTTAAGAGTCCATTACACGAAAATTAAGTTGATGCAAAGTTTGAATGTATGCTTTAAAATGCTTCAGTTCAGGCAGAATATGCCAAAGCTTACACAGCGTACGCTGCGTATGCGTAATGCAAGTAAGGATAAATCTTTAAGCTATGCAAATAAGTGTATAGAGCAGCACTGCACTGGATTTTGGCCAGCTTTGATTTCATTTTATTTCAGATAATTTTTGATTTTAATCGAAAAACCTCAATTTGCATTGGCTATTGACTGATTGACTGACTGACTGACTGACTGCCTGACTGACTGATTGATGATGTTGATGGACGACAGACATCAAAAGGAAATCTGCATTTGCTTTTAGTTTGAGATACATTTTTATCAAATTGTAAACTGTGTACATTTAAGCCAGGCTATTAAAAACGTAGCTGCGTATTTTATGCAAATATTTATACAACTTTGGATTAGTTTCCTTTCCTCTCTCTACGTTTTTTCTCTCTCTCTGTTCGTTGGCCATTTGCCTAATGGCTTTGTAACGTGGCAAGGGAATGTGCGCCATCAACATATTCGTACTTCATAAATTTAGTGTTTTTGTAATTCTTGATGGCCATTAAATTTAAATTATCAAAAGCTGTACAAAAACAACAATTGGCAGTGCTAAAAAAAAATACATTAGACTGGACAACGCGACACATTTTGGCCATTTTTTTGGTGCAATTCAGTTTGGCTCGCATTAGCGTTCAATTTGGCTTTTAATGCCGTTTCCGACGCTGCCTTAAATACAAATTCAATTATTCAAGCACAAAAACACACACACACACACAGTGGGCTATAAAAGTGTGAGACACAGTTGCGTCATCAAATTGCGTTCTTTAAAATTGATATAATTTTATTACGCATACGAACTGTGGTGCCGAGCTCGAATCATATGATGACTCACCTGCATGGAACGACGACTGGAGCCGCTATTCGAGCGAGACAACATCGGTGGACGACGTTTGGTAGCTCCACGTCCGGCCAACAGATTATTGAGCAACGACGGCGACCGGGCACAGATGAAGGCATGGAACGAGGAGACCGTAAAAACTCCCAGCTTGTTTAAAGTGTTCTTCGTGGGACGTGACACATGTGTTAGCAGCGACTGTAATAAATAGAGAGATACCATAGAGAGTGAGAGCAGGAGTAACAGAAACAGATAGAGAAACTGAAACAGATATTCAATTTATGATAATCGAACATTAAAGTGCAATAAATTCACTTATCAGCATCATTTTGAACTGGAAAATATGAGTTGAGAATTTTGGGGGGGGGGGGAGAGGGAAAATGTGGAAATATGTAGACGACAGACCTTTTTGCCAGGTGTCTAATGTGGCAATGGAGGATTATGATAGATGAATATGTAGAGATGTAGAGAGGAAGAGAGATAGTAAGAGTTAGAGTAAAACAAACCCAAGAAATTGAAGAATATTCATGGGGAAATAATAACTAATAATAAATATAACTATATTTATATATTATATAAATAATAAATAATATAAATACTAAGAAATTTGAAGGGAATTCTCAGTTCAAGAACACTAAAGTGATAAAGGGGACTTGGCATATGAAAACATATGAAAACTTAGACATATTAATGAATAATTAGATTAATTAAATTATTTATTAATATGGCAGATGAGGTAAATTATGTATACCTTTTTTTGAAGTAAAAGACTGTCAAGAAAAGCAATAAATTAAGTGATATCATTTAAAATAAAACTTAAAAATTTCAAATAAATTATTAAAACTAAAATGAAGAAAATTTATTAATTGATTGATTGAGAAAATTGATTAAATGATTAATAATTAATTGGTTAATTAAAGAAAAATATAAAATAATTCATTAATAATAATATTAAGCAAAGTTTGACACATTAGATTTAAGACTTCAAATAAAAATGAGTTGAAAAACTTAATAGAGACTTTGTAAAAAGAAACGAACATCAAGTATTAAAATAAAATATTTATCAATCTTAAAATAAAATATTTATCAATATTATAATAAAGTAAAATTACTTTATTTATATATATATAAAATATAAAATAATTAGAAAACTCAATGGAAAAATTTAGAAAAATACCACAAAAGGGAGTTTAAATTAAAACACATTAATAGGTCAATGGAGGACGAGAATAGTTATAAAAAGGAAGTATAAAATTAAATTAAATTAATATAAAATTAAAATAATTATCAATATTAAAAAAAAGAAACTTTAGAGACATAAAATAAATAGAAAAATCCATAAACAAATTTATAAAAATTCCACAAAAGGGAGTTTAAATTAAAACACATTAATAGGTCAATGAAGAAATAGAATAGTTATGAAAAGAAGGTATAAAATTAAATGTATAGACATAATAAATGCATAATAATATAAAGAGATAGAGAGACAACTAAGAAAGAAGAAGATAATATCGAGTGAAATAAGAAAATCAGCACATTAAAGTGACAATGGAGGACAACAATAAGCTAGTCTAATGAGTATGCAACTTAAAATACTGCAGAGCTCACACAAAGACAAATGTTTGTCCATCAAAATAACAGAGTAAAAACAAAGGAATGTATATTATGAAAATAACAAATTTTAACACATTAATGTGACAATGGACTACAATAAACATTAGTGAAAATAGTAGCAAATAAGGTATTGCTAGACTAAGGCAAAAGAAGGAAAGAACTTTACACAGACGCTTAAAACTAAAGCATATTAATGTGACAATGGAGAACTAGAATAATTATATACATTAGACAAACAATTGTGTAACTAAAGTGGCTATGGAGGACAGAGTATATAAAGAGAAAGAGAGAGAGGGAGGTAGAAGGAAAAAAACCTATTAGCTAGCAGCTTGATGATTAATTTTGGACATTTTGAGTGATATGACATAATTAATATCTGGATAACCGCAGACTAAACCAAACCCCATTAAATAGTGTAGTGGCTGTAAGAGTGTGTGTGTGTGTGTGTGTATTGGTGTGTGTGTGTATTGGTGTGTGTGTGTATTGGTGTGTGTTTGTGGATGTGCTTCAGCTGCAAGTGTGCTGTGCAAATAGCCCACGGTGCATGCACTTTCTCGTGTAAGTGGCGTTGCTGAAGTTGTTTGAGTTTTGCGGTTATTAATAATAAATGTGGCTGCTCTTTATGCGAGTTGTGGAAGAGCTGAGTGCAGTTGCTACTACACTACTCCCTGCCCCTCTCCCTGCCCCTCTGCCCCTCTCCCATTTCCCCCTCTCACTACTCTGACAAGTCATAAAAAGCGCAATTAACTTGCAACCCTTTTCGTCACCCATCAACTTCTGGCTTGGCAAATCTTTTTAATGCCGTGTAAAGTTCGAGTTCGAGTTGCCTTCTTCTTCTTCAGTTTTTGTGGTTACAGTTGTTGCTGTTGTTGCTATTGCTAGTTTAGTGTAATGTCTGAAGTTGCCTCAACCTTCTGTCGCACCCTTTGACCCTTTAAGCTGTAGCTCATTTAAGGCGCTTAAATTGTGTTATGGAGATTAATGTTAGACGTTTTCACGATTCACGCATAGAGTTATATATTTAGTTGAGTTGCTATTCAACAATTCAATTGCCGTTGCTTTTGTGTAAATAAGTAGGTAAAAAGCAATTACAGACAAACAGGGCCAAAAGGTTTATGGCCAAACCATTCACAGTGTCTTTTAATCTCTGTTATGGCCGTGAATCTGGTTTTGATGTTTCACAACTCTCTCTCTGTCTGTGTGTGTGTGTGTGTGTGTGTGTATGGGATTAATCCCTATGGTTGGGGTTTTTAATCAATCTCAGCTGCCTTTGCTGCACATTGTGTGAACTTTAATCAGCTTATAGACAAGACTTTTTGTGTTGATTCTGCATACGACGTGGAAGTGGCAAATTCTTTGTTTTGTACGGCTTAAAAGCAACGTAGTAGCTTAATTAATTTTAATAGATAAAACAAATATATCTAATCGAATTGTGCATAATAAACGAGTGCATTTGTTGTGATTCTAAGCTGCTAAATTATATTTAATCATTTTAGTTTGTGCTTTTATGGCAAACTACGGTTGATAGAGGATTACCGTAAATATCTGCTATACAATGAGGAAATTTAGCTAAATTTGTATTTTTATGGCTTTAGTTGGCACTAATTTGGAGTATAATAATTAGTGTTGTGGTAGCTACTCCCAATATTTTATTTACTCATAATTTCTTCGCTTTTTCGATTGCGCGTAAAAGTAGGCAACACTTTTTGTGCAAGTAAAACCCGGGGAAATGTATATATTACTTTGTTAAATTACTGTGAATATCTGCAATACAATAAAACAATTTAACTAAATTTGTATTTTTATGGCTGTAACTTGTACTAATTGGAACTATAATGAGTAGTGGTGTGGTAGGTACTGCCAATACTTTGTTTGCTGATGATCTCTCGGTTTTTGCTATTGCGCGTAAAAGTAGGCAACATTTTTTGTGCAAGTAAAACCAGCTTCGCGTAGAAGTAAACTACGTAAAATGTATATGTATATTACTTTGTTAAATTATATTCAGTCGCGATCATGCATTCAATGCTGACGGTTGTGTTTTCTGCATAATTGTGCTTCAATTGTTGTCAAAACATAATCAGATCGAACGCTTATCTATTATCGCCGCCTAAGTGGCGCCTTATTCGGACAAAGCAAAAACAATACACATATCGGCTGTGCTTGCGGTTGCCCTTACGCAAGGTCGTTCTAATCTCGCTGCGCATGCGGCCTAGTGCAAAATCTCTTTTTGGACTCCGTCTCGTGCGGTGTCGGCAACGGTAGCGATAACAACAAAGACAATAGTTTGACTGCAAACGTAATTGTTCTTGCCCGCTGGGCAAGATAAAAGCCCCGCGCCGCGCTTGACCGTCGCCGGACTTCTTATCAGCAAACTTTTTGTTTTTGTTTTTGTTTTCGTTTATTCTTTGCGACTTACATTCGCAAACACACCTCTAACAAATAAATACGTAGTTGTTGGCAAAACAATATTTAATTGATTAAATATTGCCAATTTGCCTAGACATGAGTAATAATGCATCATCTCAATCTCAGCCTAGCAAAGGGCGGCCGAGTTTCGAGGCGATGAAACAAGTAGCTGGTCAATCGTCAACAGAGCTGCGAGCCCAGCTTGCTTCTGTGCTTCTTAGACCAGCACAGTTGGGTCTACCGCTATCAGCAAATGACAGCAACAGCTGGGCGGCAACAACAACAAGCACCACTACCACTGCTACTTTTTCAACGAGTGGCAGTGCTTCAACATATACAACAGCAACTGCTACAACTGGAACTATCTGCTCTGTTCCAATTTCGGCAAGTAAATCAACATCAAATAAAAATGTAGCTTCTGCTAAATCTGTAGTTCTGGATTGTTCGTTCCAAATGCCCCAGGTTTCCGTACGTAGAAAGCAGAAAACAGTAGGCAAAGTAGCTAAGTCAATACAGAAAACTAAGCTACCAACCATAAATATAGCTGATAGCAGAAAAAACGTATATGCAGCCTCAACCTCCGCAGCGCTTAGTAACAATCGGTATGCAGCGCTAGCTGAAGAAGCTGAAGCTATTATGCAAATAGACGATGAAATTGACGATGCAGTATCACCTGAAAGGACCAATGATACACAAATAAGAAGTCCCACCTGTAAGCCACCGGCCATTTGCGTACCGCATGTGAACAGATTGGACAAGTTGGAACAAGTGCTTGATGCCGTGGATCCTCCACTTGATTATTATATTAGAACATCAAAATTCGGCGTGTCTCGTATATATGCTAGTAACGCAAATATGTTTAGGTCCATTGTCCAGGTGCTAACACAACACAACTGCGAATACTGGCATCACCAACTGAGAGAAAATAAGGCATATAGATTGGTGCTTAAGGATATTCATCCCAATGTTCCCAAGGAGAATATCACAAAGGCATTCGCAGATAAGGGGTTCGAAGTGCTAAACATATATTGTCCCAGGAAGCCTGAATGGCGTAACATTGACATTAACGAGGACGACGATCAGCAAGTAGTTGATGCGAAAACGAGGCAGCACTTGTTCTTCGTTAATCTAAAGCAGGTTCCTAATGTGGCGGATGCCCTTAAAATAACCCAAATTGGTAAGCACAGGGTTACTGTCCAAAAGGCCAAGCGAAGCAAGGAGCTGGTGCAGTGTTTCCGGTGTCAGGATTTCGGTCATACTCGAAACTATTGCCTTAAAAAGCCAGTCTGTGGTAAATGCTCGGGCGATCATTCTACTGGATCAACATTGTGTGAACTAGGTCTTAATAAAAAGTCCATATGTGCCAACTGTGGAGATGACCATTTATCTAGCTTCAAAGGTTGTTCAGTCAGAATTGAACTGAGCAAGAAGCTCAAGCCAGCGGCAAGACTACCGGAAGATGGACTGCCAATCAGCAGAAATGGTACAAATCAGCCAGTTAAAACACAAGCAATTTCCAATGCTGCCGTCAGGAATGGCTTCTCCTATGCAGACATGATAAGATCACGTGAGGAAAAGCATAATAGCGTGAACATAAAGCAGGCTAGCTCCCGGTTGTTTGAGGGTATTGAAGATCAACAATTCAATAGCAAATTTAAGATGTTGGAAAAAGCTATTAACGACTTAAATTCCAGAATGGACCAAATGTTCAAACTCATACAGGATACGATGGAGGGAAACAAAGCCTTTCGGGAACTGGTTCAGAAGCTTATTTCAAAATTATGAATCTACAATTAAAAATCGGATTATGGAATGCACGTGGGCTAGTCAGAAACAATGACGAACTTAGAATTTTTCTTAGTGCTAATGCAATTGACGTAATGCTGGTGACTGAGACACATATGCGTCCTGGCCTGAAGCCATACCTACCTGGATACGACCAATATTACGCTAATCACCCCAGTGGAACATCGAAAAGTGGTTCTGCTGTTCTTATAAGATCGTCAATTGCTCACGTTCAGAATGAACCTATATCAAGCCTGAATATACAAGCTGCCAGCGTGAGTGTGCCGACTAATGGTGGATGCATTAAGATCTCTTCCATATATTTACCTCCCAACCAACCTTGGTCTAAGACCGACTTCGAAGAGCTACTTCTAAACTTGGGTTGCAGATTCATCGCAGGCGGTGATTTTAACGCAAAGCACCAATGGTGGGGTAATAATAGATCATGCACTCGGGGGAAGCGCTTGCAAGAGGCCATCACAAGTAATACATGCCAAATTCTTGCCACAGGTGAGCCAACGTTTTACTCATACAACACTCGGCTTACTCCCTCTGCTTTGGACTTTTTTATTGTAAATGGCGTTGATTTAAACAGGCTTTCAATCCAAATTAAGTATGAGCTCTCCTCGGATCACTTGCCGGTTGTAGCAACACTGCATCATGAGCCACAATTTAAAGCTAGAAAGCAATGCATTCTCCCGCGTGGCTCTTGTGTTGAAATGTTTAAAGCCGAACTGGATAGAAGCATTAATCTCAATATAGAAATTAACAGCGCAGAAGATATAGAAGATGCAATCTTAATCTTTATGAGAAAAATACAGCAAGCTGCATCGAACGCTTCCCCAGAAATTCATCGCTCAACAAGTCAACAACGACGAACAGTTCTGCCTCCAAACGCCGATGCACTCCTACGCCTGAAAAGAAGAGTCAGAAAAGAGTACGCAAGAACGGGTGATATTCGTATACACCAAATCTACGTAAGATTATCAAATCGTTTGCGTAAGGTTCTTGGAAAAATCAAGCAAAGGAAAATTGAAGACATATTGGAGAACGCTGGTCCGGATGCATCCTTCAATTACAGTCTATGGAAGCTTACAAGCCGCTTTAAGAGAATTGTCGTCCCGAAGACTCCAATTAAAAATCCAGCAGGTGGATGGTGTTACTCTAACCAACAGAAGGCTGAAATCTTTGCAGACAGCTTAGAGGATAGATTTAAGCCTTTTAATTATACATCTGCGGTTATGCGAAGGGCTGTCGAGCTACGATTGGAGATGCCATTTCAAATGTCCTTGCCAGCAAACCCAGTCACACTGCAAGAGGTGATGCAGCAAATCAAAGCTCTAAAGGCCAAAAAATCTCCTGGCGAGGACCTTCTGGACAACAGGACGCTAAAAATTTTGCCCAAGAGAGCCCTGCTGTTTATAGTTCTGCTCCTCAACAGCATACTAAGGATAGGTCACTTCCCAAACAGCTGGAAGATAGCGCTAATCACCATGGTACCAAAGCCTGAAAAACAACACACAGAAGTCGATGGGTACAGACCAATTAGTCTGCTCTCAGCGCTGGGGAAGATGACTGAGAGAGTGATCCTTAACAGGATCCTGAAGCTCGAGCCTGTAACTCAAAGAATTCCAAAGTGGCAGTTTGGATTTAGACAAGGTCACGGCACGCCGGAGCAACTCCATCGTGTGGTAAACTTCGCTCTAAATGCAATGGAGCAAAAAATGTATTCAGTTGCTGTGTTCATGGATATTCAGCAAGCTTTTGACAGGGTGTGGCACGACGGTCTCCTCTTCAAACTTAAGAACATCCTTACGCCGCAGCTATTCCAGCTTGTAAGTAGCTTTCTTAAGGACAGAAGTTTTAGTGTTGTCGTCGATGGAGCAAAATCTTCGAAACGACCAATCTGCGCAGGCGTTCCACAAGGCAGCGTTCTTGGTCCGACGCTATACTCCCTGTATACAGCTGACATGCCTACCTCAAGAACAATAACTGGGCTGAACGAGGACGATGTGCTGATAGCAACCTACGCGGATGACACTGCAGTGCTGACGAGAAGTCCAAGCATTAACGTAGCCACTGAAGCTCTGCAGCAATACGTACGAAGTTTTGAAAGCTGGGCTGCAAAATGGAACATAGGCATCAATGGCAGCAAATGTGCAAATGTAACATTTACAACAAGGACATTGTCCTGCAGGGGCATAACTATGCTGGGCTCCACGCTGATGCACAAGAGCTCACATAAATATTTAGGTGTCGTTCTAGACAGGGAGCTAAGGTTTAAAATTCATACAACGATGGTCCAGAAGTCAGTGATGGCAAAAGCAGGAAAGATGGCGTGGCTTCTTGCACCTATGAACAAGCTGTCACTGTTCAGCAAAGTCGCGATTTACAAATCTATTTTAAGTCCGATTTGGAAGTACGCACTGCAAATTTATGGCATTGCGGCCAAATCAAACTTAAGTAAAATTAGAGTTGCGCAGTCAAAAATTTTAAGGCGAATGTCCAACGCTCCATGGTACGTTCGAAACAGGGACATCGAACGGGATCTAAGAATTCCTAAGGTGGGCGATGTTATGCAACGTCACTCATCAAATTATATTCAACGCCTTGGTGGTCACCCTAACGCACTGGCCAGAAGATTAACTAGATCACCTAAGAAGAGAAGGCTCAAAAGGTGCCATCCATTGGATCTCCCCGCAAGATTCCTTCATTGATCATTTTCTATAAATTTGTAAATTTTTGTAAATAGTACTTCCATACATGTAACAAGAGTATTTAAGCATCACCTGTGATCAATTTTGTCCTATTCCCTAAATGTAAAACTAGATTAAGTTGCCATTAATGGTAACAAAAAACTTGTTTAAATAAATATACAAATTTTTTAACAACAAAAAAAAAAAAAAAAAAAAAAAAAAATAAATTATATTAGACTGTAAGCAATTAATACTGTTGTCTATTTCTTTATTAATTACGCAGCTCACACAGTTACTGTTTGTGACCAATAAAATAGTTAAAACACTTCGATTTCTTCAACAACGTCCGCTTTATTCTTTCGTTCTATCAACACTGACGCGCTGTCAACGAGCCGCTAGTTCCCTCGATTCCCACCAGAGCGAGACCATGCTATATATGTCTATACTTATTCTAATGAGCTAGAGTGAGATAGCTATAGATATGTGCAAATAAATCGATGCAGTTTATTATTTATGGGCCGATAATCAAGGTTAATGTTAACAGATTAGTGTTGGAACATCGGTAAAGCTATTGGTCTGCTACATGTTCCAAGTGTTTTCTTATAAAATAACATATTTAAATGAAGTTATTGATTTTTTAAGTACACATCTACAAGATAATTTCATTAAATTTATATATATTCCATATTAATACTGACTCTAAACACTTAAGAGTTTTTGTATATTCCCCTGCCTATTTTATTTAATTTATAAACAATTATTGTTGTTGTTTATTTCTTTATTAATCAGAAATTTCTTCTCATTCTCAAGTATTTTCTATTAAATAACCTTTTAAATTAAGTTATTGTCTTTCTAAGTACTGACTTTTATCTACAAGTTAACTCCTTTAAATTTTATATATTTTCCAACACTTCAACTGACTCTAAACCCCATTAATGGTTTTTGTATATACTCCTACATATTTTATTTATTAATTTTAACTTTAACTTCACACAGATTCCCCAACCAAATGCTCTCTCCATTAAATATTATGTTGTTGTAGTCTGAACTTTTATTGTCAATCTCAATGCTGTAATTTGCCATTCCCAAAGCCAAGTTAACTCCATAAAATTTATATATGTATTTTTCATGACTAACAGGATAACCTGTTACAGTCCTCCGTGCTTGATCCCTGTTACTGTCTGCCACTCGACAACTACTTTGCATTGAAAAGCAGTTTGGGAGCACGACGCACTTTATCACTTGCTTCGAGATACTAGTAGTAGTAGAAGTGGGAGAACTCAGCTAAGTAATTCAAATTGACGCAATCTCAGCCACGTAATGTGAACTTTGCTGTGGCTTCCGACAACAAATTACTGCAATTTCAGCATCAGCAGCAGCAGCAGCAATTTGCTCCCCTTCTTCTGTTGCTCTCAAACCGACACTCACCTTGGGATTGGGCAGCTCACCGCTCTGCAGCGAGGCCATATAGCAGCGTAGTCGGAACTGTTCACAATGCAGACGCTCCAAGTTCTCCTCCCATTGCAGTATCTGTGTCTGTATCTGATGTCGTGTCTCCTGATCGGTGACAACTGATTGCTGCAGCTCAGCCATGTGCTTCAGTTTGTGATCCTGCAAAAAAAAAGTGGAACAAAAACATACGTTAGACATGACCAACATACATATATGTGTATATATATATATAGAGTTAGATAGTTGGGTTAAGGGGAGCGGGGAGAGACAGTGTCGCACTCGTGACGGTTATGAAAGCATCTCTGGCATGGCATCATTAGCATTTCATTGCAGCTCCACGACAGCAGCAGCAGCAACTATTGCTGCTGTCTGTTGTTGTTGCTGCTGCTGTTGCTGCTGTTGCTGCTGCTGCTGCTGCGGTTGCTGCCATTTGACGAAAATACATAAATCACGCGTCATGTGCAGCAGCATTTTTCGTTGGCGCAATTCAAATATCTCTTTGGTTTTCCCCCCATGTCTCTGCTTTCGTTACTGAAGTGCGTTGGCAATGCACCAACTTTGACACACACAGTTATACGAGACTTTGGCATCGTTAGCCACACACACACACTCACACACACACACACACACACACACACATATGCAACACATGGCCCTGTTTTCATTACAAATAACGTTTGACTTCCGCCGCAGCGTGTCCCATCAGCAGCAGTTACAGCCAGGATACGCTTCCTAGTTTTCAGTCAGCCCTCTTTATACACAGTGAGAAATTTGATATACTTAATTTAAATTAAATTAAAGCAACAGTTCTTAAAATGGGCTTGAAATAAGTATTCCCTATGCTGTAAACCCATACTGAAAATAAGCATACAAATTCTTATACCAATTGCAAGGAATCTTTAGTTAATGGCAAAGAATCTGTATACAAGTTAAGCTAACGATTGACTAGAAATAAGTACGAAAATTATTATTTTTATTTATTTAACACGGGTATAACACTTGTTTTCACAGCGAATACTCGGAAAACAAGTTCGTATAATCTTAAATTAAGAATGTAAAAACTTTAAAATGTTGAATCAAGAATTAACAATCTTGAATCAAGAATTTTTAATATCTTAAATTAAGACATACTAATTTCTTAAATCATGACTTGCTTAAAACTTAAGTTAAGATTTTTAAATCTTGAATTAAGATTTTTAAAATCTTGAATCAAGAATTTTTAATAACTTTAATTTAGACATATTAATTTCTTAAATCAAGACTTGCTTAAAACTTAAATTAAGATTTTTAAATCTTGAATTAAGATTTTAAAATCTTGAATTAAGATTTTTAAAATCTTGAATCAAGAATTTGTAGTATCTTAAATTAAGACACATTATTTTGTTAAATTAAGACTTACTAAAAACTTAAATTAAGATTTTTAAATCTTGAATTAAGATTTTTAAAATCTTTAAATAAGATTTTTAAAATCTTCAATCAAGAATTTTTAATATCTTAAATTAAGACACATTATTTTGTTAAGTCAAGACTTACTAAAAACTTAAATTAAGATATTTGAATCTTGAATAAAGATTTTTAAAATCTTGAATCAAGAATTTTTAATAACTTTAATTAAGACATATTAATTTCTTAAATCAATACTTGCTTAATACTTAAATTAAGATTTTTTAAACTTAATTTAAGATTTTTAAAATTTTAAATTAATTTTTTGGGTAAGGGTATAATTATTTTGTTTATACTTTGACCAGCTCGTCTACTGATTAAACACCCACATATATATGCTATGCATTCCGGTTCATTTCCTTTGTTGCGTTGGCTTGCTTAGAATTCCCAAATGGTTCCTGCTTGTCTGAAGCTGCTTGAAGCAGTTCGATGGCCACTGCTAAAGTAAGACTATATTTAATAGGCTAATTTCTGTAGTTGGTCTGTACTTAATTTTACACCAACTGCATGAATTAAACCCTATGCTGAATATTTGCTTAAATTTCAAGGCTATGCGAAGATCAGTCTGAAAATACTTATTTCAAGAGTTACAAATTGCTTGTAAAATAAGTTTAAACGATTTGAATATAAGTCCACAGAATACATAGTCATACTATCTTCTTGAACAACCAGAAGGTTTGAGTTGCTCTAGCTACATTATTGTACTTTAGAATTAATTCTAAGTTACAATTAAAATAAATATATAAATAAATAAATTATCTTCTTAAAAATGTATTTTTACACAATTATAAATTGTACTTAAGTAAACAATAAACCGCTCATTTAAAATGCCTATTGAACTAAAGTTTAAATATTACTGAGATGCTGAAGTATCTATTTTTTTGGACTTAAGAAGTCTTACTTCAAATAAACTGGAAATACTCAATTTTAGTAATTTTAAACTTAGTGGGAAATCTAGTAAAAAGTACTGGATTTTTTCGCAATGTGTACTTGCTTTCCTCTCCCTCTTCCTCTCCCTTTCTCTCTCTCTCTCACTGTGCCTGTTTCTATCTCTATCATTGCAATCCCACTTTCACGTGCATTTATACACGCTTGCATAGATTTCATGGAGCACGTGATTGTTTCATTTTGGTTGCTAGATTTTTCCTCTTTTCACTCTGTTGTTGTTGTTGCTGTTGTTGTTGTTGTTGTTGTTACTGCATTGCATTCAGTTCGTGTAAGCTGACAATTATTTGCAGATGCAGCTGCCGTTGCCGTTGCCGTTGCCGTTGCAGTGGCGGATGCAGTGGGCGTAGCCGTGGCAACATCAACCTGAATGGGCACTTTCGATGTTCGACATTTTAATGAATGTGTACACATAAACAGCAGCAATGGTACACACACACACACAGATACTCACATGTGTGTGTGTGTGTGTGTACATATGTAAATGTATTTGTTGCCGGCTTATACAGGTGCGAGGACACACGCCACTTGCCAGCTTATGTGATGTTGAGCTTCGGCATTGTTTATTTTACGTGAAATAAATCATATTTGGTGTATTTTACTTTACGTACGTCTCTGCGTATACGTAATGCGTATACTTAATACTACAATCCACGCTTGCCACGCATTTGATTTTGATTGCACACATTCTGTCGAATTGATATAACAAAAGCATAAAGCGTAAACATCATATCGATCAAATGTAACGCCCACTTTAAGCATATGTTTATTACGCAGAAATTGCGTACGAGTAAATATAAAATTAGACCATCTAAAGCCAAACGAATGATGGCGACGGTAACAAATTGATATGAAGCATTATTTGGCATATGAATGAGAGTCTTAAAGTTGGAAATTACGGTTGTGAACGTGAATTTAAAGATACGCGTTGTAGTAACAAAGTAACGAGTGCTGGCGACGAGTTTGAGGAGAATACAACGAATGTATCTTTAAGTAACGAATGTTAAATACAATAGCGAGTAGTTTAGAAATAGCTTTAAATACTTTTACTAATTAAGTAGAAAGAAGAACAGAGATCAGTGCTAGTTGTATGAATGATTCTTAAACTAAACGAGTGCTTAAGACGAGAGCGCAATGAATTGAATTAGATGAAAACGAGTATATTTGAATAAATATGCTCTGGTAAGATTGATTATACTTTTACTAGAGATAAAGGCTAGTAGAATTTGAAGGTAATATCTAAAACAACGAGTGACAGCGACGAGAATCAACATAGTATGTGTAGCATCGATTACTTTTTGGTTAATATCTAAAGGTATCGTTTGATAAAGACAAGAGCGAATATATTGATGCGATAATACTTAAAGAGGAGAGAGAGAGATCGTAGAATATACGTAGATCGACAATACATAAAAGTAATGAGTAATCGAGTCACTGTTCCATTGGCCGAATGGCACTACGGTATGGTGTACCATCTGCTGTACCAGCTGTGGGAACGAAGAGGAAGAGGAAGAGGAGAGTATCCAACAACTTCTGTGTGACTGGCCTGCACTTCTTAGAGGGAGAACCCGTTTTCTCGGGAAGCCTTTCTTCGAGAAACTGGACAGTCTCGCAAAACTGCGACTGGAGGATCTGGGACTCTTCCTGGACTTCACTGACTGGTTCCAGAGGCGAATTCCGCCTAACAGGACCAATTAGGGCTTCCAGGACCAGGCAATTTCAAACTCCCTTTCCCACTCCCATCAACTCTTCAACAACCCTTTCTACTCTTACAGTCAACGGACATCACAATGGGCCGAATGGCCTCGGGGTGAACTCGACTTTCTGTTAAGCAGTCCGTCTAACCTAACCTAACGAGTAATAGAAACGAGACAGCGAGTGACAAATATTAAAATTGAGATTGTGGAGATATCCAACTCGCTGTTTTGATAATAGCTAAAAGTAACGAATGAAAAAGACGAGTGCGAGACGAATAAAAGCACAGATTGACAAATTGATTAAAAATATACTAATTATATTATATTCCTGTAGATCAGATTGAGTTTTTCAGAGTTTACCTCTTAGAACAATTGTTAGATCAATTATAATATATTGAATACTCCAAGCTTTAAGGCTTTTTTATATTTTCAGTGTTAGTTTTATATAATTTAATAGTATGGTAGTTTAAAAAATAGTTTCTTATTATTAAGGCCAAATAACAGCGACAGGAAAACATAAAAATTGAGGTAGTCGAGAGATTCTACTCGCTGTTTTGATAATACGTATACGTAAAAGTAACGATAGAAAAAGACGAGAGCGAATCTAGAAAATTGTTTAAACATAATCTACTTATTAATTGCATTCCTATAAAACAGATTGAGGTTTTCAGGGTTTTCCCCTCTCAACAATTGTTATATCAATTAGATTTTGCTAAATACTTCAGACTTTAAAACTTTTTTAAACTTTTAGTTCAAATTTTATATAATTTAATTGTCTAGTAATTCAAAATCTTAAACTTCAATGCCAAATAATTTGTTATCTTAAATAAATACATAAATAATAGCAAATATCAATTAAACTAGCTGCTTTTGACAATTCGATTAATGGCTATTAAATGATGTCCTATAATTTGGCTAATTTCCTTAATCGACAGTGAACTTTTGACTGTTTGAATTGCATGCAATAAACTTGAAATCTTTGAAAATGTTGAAACTCAAACTTGAGTTTAATGTTTATTTATGGGCTTGATGTCCTTGAAGTGGCAGGCAACTAAAACAGTAGCAAGAAATGCCATTTTGGCCACTTAATGAGCTCATCCAGCAGCCTCACGATTGTTGTCATTGTTAATTTAACGAGCAGTAAGCACAATAACTGGGCTTAGGATTTAATGACTGTATTTAATGTGCTTGCAATTTCCCATTATATATTACAGAGAGAGAGAGAGAGACACACAAGAATGTGAGGGAGTGCTTGCAACAAGCACAGTTGCGGCAACTGTTTTGTGGCAAGTTAAGGCAGTTGAAGTGCTTGGCGGCAGCCGCATCAATTTTATAACAATTGCAACAAGCAAGTTGCAAGTTCTTGTTAAGTCTCTGGCAGACAACAAGCAAAAGGGATAATTAATAAAGCAGCTTGCCACAGCAGAGTGTGGCAAAGAGAGATAAAGATAGAAGTATATATATAAATTTTGGCTACCAAATTTTGTTATTAATAACGGTCGACAGTCAACAGTTTGTTTGGGCCAAACACGTAGCAGACATAGCAGCCTTCAAAATAATATGAGGGCCATAAACATAATACACACATGTGTTTGTCACAGTCTGTCTGTCTGTCTGTCTGTCCGTCCGTCTGTCTGTCTGTCTCTCTGTGTGTTAACGAATTGTGCACACATTAATCGTGGGCATTGTTTGTTTATTGTCGTCGTTGTCACGTTGCGCACTTGAGTTGGCTTTAATGACATTGTTAATTGTCATGTAATTGCAAGCAATTGCAATGTAAATGCCACGTTTAATTTCAGTGCTTGCTATCGAGCTGTTATCGATTATATACATATCGATAGACACACACAATTTGTGACACCTGTCACTGGTAGTTGTTGTTGCAATCTTTTATACGTCTATCAACTCACAGTTCTCTACACTTAATGGCAATTTTATTATTGCTACGTTGTTGATTTCTGTGGTTTCTGTGGCTTGTCTTCCAATCTTTTCGTATCCGTTCTCTGTGCGTTCTCTCTCTCTGTGTGTCTCTGTTGCGCTTTCATTAAGCGGCACTCGTGTTCTTCTGACTCCCCTCAGAGACTCAAGTAGGCGAAGAACTGTAGTAGTAGTAGTAGTTGTTGTTGTTGTCCTGTTTGGTTCCTATTTGGTCCTAGTATTTCGTCCTGTCTCTGGCATTGCCATTGCCATCCTTGTTGTCGCCATTGTCGTACTGTCATTTCCGCTTCCTCAGTTTGGCTGCCTCAGTTCAGTTCAGTTGAGTTGAGTTGAGTTGAGTTCATGTCGTTGTCGTTCTTGTTGTTGCTGTGATATATGTTTACCCGAGAGTACAATTAAAAAATACATTTTGCCATTGTTGTCAGCGTCATCGTCAGCGTCGTCACATGACAAGCCAAAGATGCCGCAAATAGCAAAACCACAGCAACCACAGCAAAAACCACAACTACAACAACAACAACAACAACAACAATAATAACCACACACTCACACACATACAATGAGTGAAATAATAATAACGCCCAAACAAAAAGACAACTTCTCATATCAGTTTTGCAGCTGATAATGGCCTCGACTTGTTCTTCTTCTTCAGCTTCTTCAGCTTCGATAAGTCAACCGCTCTCAGAAACAATATCGATCAATTAACAGACAAGTTAGCGATGGCAAACGACAAGAAAGTATCGATAAGGTATCAACAAATGTCAGACATGTTGTATTGTATATATAGAGAAGCATAAGTATCAGAAATATAACAAGGAATGTAAATACAATCGATTTTATTTAATTAAATTAAAGCAGCTGAAATATGCAGTATTAATTAAATAAATAAGTAGCTCAAACTAATATTGAATAGAATATATATTGAATTCTTTTTAAAAAGAATAAAAGCCTTAGCAAAAAGTGTGCCTCTGGTAGGTTTCGAACTCCAGCAGCACACCGCAAGAGTTTGAAGCTCTAAGCATTGCGCCAATGTAGCCATATTCGATTATCTGGCACTCCTTGCCTCAAGTTGCTGCCGCCTCCAACCTTTGTATATTTGAAATCAATTCAAATCTTCGATGTTTATTGTCCGATTGCAATGAAATTTTCAGTACACATCGCAATTAAACTAAACTTTATGTATGTAGAATTTTGAACTTGTATCTTTTCAATTACTCGTGTTATTCGTATATTTCCGAATTCTGTGGGCGTAAGGGGGCGTGGCTAAATTCTAAAACAAACTTGACCTTTGTGGAGGCCTCAGGAGTATTGTCACCAAATTTTATTACTCTAGCTCTTATAGTCTCTGAGATCTAGGTGTTTATACAGCAGGACAGACGGAAAGACGGACAGCAGGATAGACAGACAGACAGACGGAGAGACAGACATGGCTATATCGACTCGGCTGTTGATGCTAATCAAGGATGTATATACTTTATGGGGTCTGCCGGACTTCCTTCAACCTGTTACGCACATTTTCTTTTGACAAACTTAATAGATCCTATTTACTTTTTTAAAGTAAAGGTTCTAAAAATATTCCCCAATATATCACATTAAATATGCTTTAGTTTCTTATTTCAATATATATATATATATATATTTGCTGTGCCAATACCCGTATCAATAACCAAATGCAACAAGCAACAACAAACTAAAGACAAAGACGATGCATTTTAAAGTCGCGATGCAACGCGGCGTATGCGCAACGTAGAATTTTTTGAAATGAACTGCAACAGAGCGTCATGACCTCATGGCAGGACTTTTGACTTTGCCTGTGCATTAAATGCCAGCCTCACAAAAAGTCAAATGTGAGGCCGACCAACCGCAAAAGTGGTTGGTTGGTTGGTTGGTTGGTTGGTTCGTTGGGTGGGTGGTTCGTTGGGTGGTTCGTTGGGTGGTGCAACAGGGTGGTGCAAGGCTGCAAATGTCAACAAAAGGCCTGCAAATTGTGCGCCCTCTCTTTCTGTGTGTGTGTGTGCACATGTCCTGCATAAATGCTGACCACAAAATGATGGCACATTATATAACATGAACGTAGGCGGCAAGAGGGGCGCATTTTATGCGTGAAACGATCTCAGCCTAAAACCCCAAAAACTGCCGCCTGTGTTTGTGTTTTGTGGTGTGTATGTACTTTTTATTTACCTCCCCCCAACTGCAGCTATTGCTGTTGACAATTGAATTGAATTTGGCAGCAGCAGCAGCAGCGGCGGCAAAAATGCCACGCCCACATGCCAGACGCATAAAGCATATTTTCTGCATGCAAAAACCAAAAATCCCAAAACCAAAAACAAATCAAAAGCCATAGCGCATTTACGAAACGTGGGATGGCATGAGGGGGGGGAAGGGGAAAGGGGTGAAGGAGTGGGGGGGGTGTGGTGGCAAGAGGTAACACCTAGCAGTGTCAAGCTGCAGGACCTGAGTCCGGTTCTACTAACTGTGAATGCCATATGCCTCGGCCAACTTCCTGTGCAACTTGCGACCAAAAGTTGCAAAAATATTCGCACGTTTGCTTCAAAACAAAGCCCAAAAACAGGGGGTAGAAGGGAGTGAGAGAGAGTGAGAGAGAGAGGGGAGGAGAGTGAGGGGTAGTTAAGGGGGGGGGGGGGGGTAGCAGCTTTGAGGGTTGCCCCGCAACATGTGTGCGTGCTTTATGACG
Organism: Drosophila histrio; assembly: GCA_958299025.2. NCBI lineage: Eukaryota > Metazoa > Arthropoda > Insecta > Diptera > Drosophilidae > Drosophila > Drosophila histrio. Next base: position 1,580,111 of record OY729166.1, read on the forward strand.
TTCAGAACTCTGCTTTTCTCATATTTCTTGCCATAAATTCTTGCCATATTTTTAGACGATTTTTTTTTGCTTTTTGCTGGTATTAGTTTATGAAATGCCACGCCCACAAACATGATATCCATGTGTGTGTGTGTGTATGTGTGTGTGCTTATCTATTTGCCGTGACCAGTTAAAGTTGCACTTGGCAACCTCACAAAATCGAGCACTAAATTTTACGGTAATTATAAACTTTATGCTTTCATTACGAGAAATTTGATTAAAAAAAGAATCTTTAATACTTGGGGAAGTTGCAGCTGGAAAAGTTCTGTTCACTCGCTGGTTGGTTGGTTAGTTTATTATGTTTCGCAAAAGTTTTCACAATGTTGGTGGGGAAATTGGGGGCTGCATGTGGTTTCAACTTGGCCGGCAAAGAAAATCAACACACTAATTAACCAAAAATTTAAAACTTAACTAAATATGTATTTCATTATGTGCTTTAGCTTTCAGTTCAGTTTCAGTTTCGCCCTGTAGTTTTCCTCTTACAGTTTTTTCTTTTTCATTTACTTGCTGGTTTCGGGAGTGTGTCTGTGTGTGTGTGTGTGTCTGTGTGTGTGTTATTTTGTGGGTGTGTGTAAAATATTACACTGCAAATGTGCATTTAAGCGGTGTTTGCCGAGGCAGAGTGGGAAGAGCGAGCGGGAAGAACGAGCGGGAAGGCTCTACAAATTTAAGGATTTCGTGAGCTTAAAATTTAAGCTTAATTGTAATCAAATTAATTAATGGCTTGACGGCTTTTTATAGTGTCTGCAACAATACAAATTAGTTGGCCAAAAATGTGCTGTGTGTGTGTGTTTGGCAGCAAACAAAGTTAAATAGATACGGAAATAGTTTACTTGTAATTTGCGATTAGTCTACTTTTGTTAGATGGTATTAAAGTTTAAATAGGTATATAATTAGTCAGAGAATTTAGAAACTGAAACTCATTGAAACTCTGAACTCTTAGAAATTTAAAATTTTGCATTATAGCAAACTCTATAAACTCTTTTATTTATGCAGTTATCTTAATAAAAACTCAACAAATTCCAGTTAAATGCAATTTTACATGCAAAACTCTTTTGTTATCTTAATAAAATTCCACAAATTGCATTTAAAGCTTGACTTATGTCAAATGAAGTGGGAAATGCTGGAAAAACTCTTTTGTTTATGCAGATATTTCATTAATTCTCAACTTAGTTATAGTTTGACTTATTTCATTGCAACTGGATGACAATAAAATTTACTATAGCTGTTATAAGAAGAATAGAATGAAATGGAATTTCTTTCCAGCAAGCCAAATCTTTAGCTGATTTTAATTCCAACTAATATTGAATTAAACGATATTTAAAACAATTAACAGAATGTTGTTCAATAAAATACTTGTTAAATAATTAAAATTTGTATATTTGCCAGGAAAATTGATTCATTTTGACGCTCAATTGAATGGCATAAATTGCGTTAAACAATTAACAGCCTAAACGATGAATGAAACATTTAATTAGCCCAATTATTCATACTATATATACAGATATATATATACATATATGTCGATGTCATGCCCTGAGAGTCAATGCAACAAGCAAAGCAAATGCATAAAAAATTTAAAACCAAACAGGCCAAACAATTTTTTTTCAAAAAAAAAAAAGAAAAAAACAGAGACCGCATTCGACCAAGTGTGACAGAAGGGGGGGGGGGAGGGGGGAGGGTAGCACTGCTATTGAGCTGAAATGACAGCCGCCATTGCAAATTGAAAGCAGCAGGCAAGTGAGCCTTGTTTAGACTGCGCGCCATGGCAATTGCACACGAGCCACGAGAGCCACTGGGAATAAAAACAGTAACAGCGGGGGTAGAGTAGTGGAAAGCAGGGGAAAGCAGAGAGGGGGATGTGTGTGTGTGAGGGGCGGGGTGCTGGTCTGTTGTAGGAGTCGTAATTAGAGCGTAAAAACCAGAGCGTACGAAAAACCAAACGCGCTCGGGCAGCTACTACCATTTTTTTTCATCTTATATATATTTTTTTACTGTACGTCTGCATTGTGTGTATAAGCGTGTGTGTGTGTGTGCGTGTGTGTGTGTGCGTGTGTGTGTGTGTGTGTGTGTGGGAGTGTGCAAGTGCTTTATGCGAAAAGAAAAATAGATAGCTGGCGAAAAACTAGAAAAGCTAAAGCAAACGAAGCGAAGTGCTGTCCCCCACTGACACATATATGATTATTTCCGAAAGGTGACAGCTATAAAAAAAAAGGACAGACAAACAGCCAGTGAAGGGGCGGGGGGGGGGCGCACGCCCACATTCACAAAGTAGAAGTCGAAGACAAAAAGCGTAGACAACACTGTTGCTCATTTCAGACACGCCTGCACATGACTATAAAACGTTGAACGGTGTGATACCGTGATACGATGATAGTCAACACACGTTGGGCGCCACATGGTGACACCTATTCATCGTATGTGCACGTTAGAAATGCAGCGGGTATCTGCGACTATTGTTGCACTTTTTTACAAACATTTGCAGCTTATTAATCACAGCTGATATCAAATCACTTGATATGATTGAAAGCAGCACACGGTGGGCGCCTTTTTGTTGACATCGCTTTGTTACACTCTGCACGCATGACAAACGCAGCTGGTATCTGTGTCTATTTCTGAAAACGGTTTGTAATTTCAGCTACGCATTTACGGGTAGCGACAGGTGAGAGCCAACCCACGTTGGGCGCCTCAAATGTGACTCATCATACCTCATAGGCATGCGAAATGCATTAGGTATCCGCATTTATAGACAGCACTGTTTTTAATTCTAGCAATGTCTCCACGACTATAAAAACAATCCACGTTGGGCGCCTTAAAGGAGACACCTTGTCCAGCATACCGCGTGGGTATGAAAAATGTAGCCGGCTGAGGCGAGTATTTGCAGAAAATCATAGCCAACATTGTCGCTAATTTTAGTCACGCTTACACGAATATACAAAGTTGATAACAACCCACGTTGGGCGCCACATGCTCCATCATACTACGTAGGCATGCGAAATGCATCAGGTATCTGCATTTATATCTGAAAATTCAAAGACAACACTGTCGATAATTTTAGCTAGGCATCCACGACTCTAAAAAACGTTGGGCGCCCTAAAGGCGGCACCTTATCCAGCATACCGTCGTGTGGGCATGAAAAACGTAGCAGGCTTTGGCGAGTATTTGTGGAAAATCATAGCCCACATTGTTGCTAATTTTAGCCACGCTTACACGAATATACAAAGGTGTTGGCCACCCACGTTGGGCGCCAAACGCTCCATTCCACTACGTAGGCATGAAAAATGCAACAGGAAAAATGCAGTTAATAAATTGCTGAAATACCAATTCAGTAAAAAGTCTAGAAATAGTACCTGTAAGGTATCTCGCTGTCGAGCAGTCTCCGCTGTAATATGCTCACTTCTTTAATTCCATTCAGGACATAAACATTTCGTCTTTTTTCTCCCCATTGTTTTTATGACTTTGGCAGCTCTGTTTATTCGGAGGCAATTTAATAAGTAGGAGCGTTTTCTCCGTTTTTTTTTTGCTTTCTTTGCACACAAAATTAATTAACAACAAATGCGAATGCAAATCCAAATTGTAATGCAAATGCAATTGCATTTTGTGGCCACTTCTGCAGCAGCTCATTTAATTAATATTCATGGCGCCCCATATTTTTACTGTGGGCGTGTCACTTGAAAACTAAACCAGCTGACTCTCAAGTGACTCTTGTGACAGTCTCGGACCGGACTCGGACTCGGATTCGAACTCGAACTCGGACCAAAGCGTGGTAAACAAAATGAAAACAAAAAAAACAGAAAAATAGTTGAAAACTTGCCAGTGAGTAAAAGTGGACAGAAAAACGCAGCGTTCAAGGAAGTAATTATGGTTTATCCAAAGGGACAGATATCCTTGGACAAACAAAAACAACAGGAAGTCGTACGACAAGAATAACGATGGCAGAAAGGAAAACGAAGACGGCTCATAACATCAAACTTCAAGTTAACGTGTAAATGAGAAAAACTAAATTAGAAAAAGGGGGCGAAACGTTGGGAAAATCCCAGCGACAGAGACGAATGAATGAAGTCAACGGTTGGGCAGCCAGGATATAAGATGGACTCTGACTGATGGACAGACAAAATAATTGTCTTTAGGAGTTTGTGTTGTGCTAAGAGAACAACAGCAAGGAAAAACAACCCAATCAGTGGCAACGTAGAAATAATGCTGTAAAAAGAAACTGCTCGACTTGGAAACGAGTAGCAGTTGTGGGTGGCAAGATTATACACTATTAATAGTGCTCTATTTTTAACTTAATACTCAAAAGAAAAGGGCAAAATTCTTGGGTAAAAATAAACTGGCCGCAAAATTTGTATGCTTACTTTCTGCACTGCAAATGACGTGATGCAAAAAATAAATAAACAAATCAGAAGGGAGAAAAAAGAATTGGTTTATTCAGAAGCAGCTGCAGTGTCATCCAACCCTTGCCACTTGCCACTTGCCACTTGTTATGCCTCTCTCTCTCTCTCTCTCCTAGTTTATCTAGCCATTTATTGTGTGGCAAGTGCAGTTTCTTGTACTCTCCAACGACTTGAGTTCTATTTGGTTTTGTGTTTCCACTTTTTGTTTTTTTTTGTTTTCTCATTTTGGCCGCTCAATTTTGTTGTTGGCCACAAAGATGTGCAAATAAATTGCACTGCAGTTGAGGCAAGAAACAAATGTTGTTGCTGCGAAGCCGCGACGCGAAATTGATGGGGAATTGATTTGAAAGCAAATACATAAATGGAGCAAAGCCAACAGAACCATCAGAGCCAACAACCACAAGGAGCCAACCGAGCAACCATAAGGATCCATAAGGAAGCCACCTAAAAACAGGCAGCGCATAAATCATTGGGGAACTTCACTGAGAAATTGGCTAGAAATGTTGGCTGCTGCCGCTTCAACTACTATTGCGAAATTGCGAAATTGTGGAAGAACTTCCTCCTCAAAAAAAGGGGGGGGAGAGAGGGAGAATGGGGGAGATTGAAGGGTGGTAAATGCGTTTGTTGTGTCTCTCTGGCACACACAAAAGTTGAAGTTGAGAAATCATCATCGCGAATTGATGTGTTCGTTCAATTTGGCTTTGTTGTTTGATTACTTGAACGAATGATTAGGTGCCGAAACATAGAAAATCCTGTTCTGAATATCAATGATGTGCCCAAGTTGCCAATGTTGCCATTGTTGCCATTGTTGCCTGCCTGCCTGCCTGGCAAATTGAATGAACACGACTAGCTTTAAGATAATTTTATTGATTGATTTAATGGTTTTACTTGGATTTTGTTGATCTTTTAGATTGCCAAGCATTTAGAAAAGTTCCCTTTTTGCCTTTGCTCCTGATTATTGCGAAAAATAATGACAGTTAACGCCATTGAGCTGCCGTTGAGTTTGAGCTCTGAGATATGAGTTTATATTCTAGCAGAAATGTCTGATTAACTGTCTGACAATAAACATAAGTGCTAGAAGACTGAAGATAGGGAATATTTGTAGAAAACAATCAGCTTTAAATGCATTTTGAGAGATGACATTGAAAGTTCTTATTGTAGAAATCTTAGGAGTATTGTCACCAAATATGATTACTCTAGCTCTTATAGTCTCTGAGATCTAGGTGTTTATACAGCAGGACAGACAGACAGACGGGCTTGACGGACGGACAGATAGATGGACATGGCTAAATATATAAGAATATATACACTTTATGGGTTCTTTACTTTTTTTAAAGTAAAAGGACTAAAAATAAAATTTAAAAATTCGCTAAGGGGCAAACTATTAAAAATGTATTTATTCCTCATTATAAATATGGAATTTTCGACTTTAATTAGCTGCTGATATGGAAATCAGTATTTTTATTGTAATAAATCAAGCCAAAATGCAGAACAAATTGCCAGACTTTAAACGTTTAAAAGTTGTTAAAACTGAGCGATGAAAATAATTAATTCAGAAAAATTAAATGCTAAAAAAATATAACCAAACAAAGAGCAACATAAAATGTATTTATACAACATTTAAAGTCTGCAGTTTTCACTTTTAAGCAAATTCTGCTATCAGAATTGTTTTAAAATAACACATTTAAATCTGATTCTAAGGCTTATCATCAAAATTTATGCCAAGTGAACTCAGTTAGTATATTACTTATTGTGTTGAATAGTAGTAGTTGAGTTCATAAATCAAAAGATTTAAATGTCTGCTGACTTTTTGCATATCATTCTATGGATAATAATGCTTGTAGCTTATGTTGGTTGGTTGGTTGAGCGGGTTTTTCACACCTCTAGCAGCACTTGAATTTATGCTGAAGCAGCTCAACAATTTCCTCAAGCCAAAAACCCGCTCTGGCAACAATTCAACTCAATATCCTTGAGTCACACACACACACACACACAGTGAGAAATATACTGCTTCAGACATACTCGACATAATCGCCAACAAATACTTGCAGACGTGTTACAGGTATGCAAATAGATGGAGAGGGGGGCAGGTAAAGGGTATAGAGGAAATGTTAAGTAAAACGTTGGCATTCACTTACCGATTCAATGGCCTTCTCCAGGCGAAAGATCTCCTCCTGCAGCAGATGCAGTGTGCCCGTTTTGCCGCGATGACGTGCGAATGCAGCGGCACAGGCGCTGTGTATGCTATTCACCCAATTCTCTAGTTCCACCTGAGTATGAGAGAGAGAGAGAGAGAGAGAGAGAGAGAGAGAGTGAGTGAGTGAGAGACAAATTGTAGTTGTTACAAATTGCAGAGCCAAATGCACCGCAAGCAATTTTGACGTTGCTCCCCAGCGCCAAATGTCGAATACGATGTTGTCGTTGTCGTTGTCGTCGTTGTTGTTGCTGTTGTTGTTGTCGCTGGTTGACTATCAGTTATGCAAATTTAATGACAAATCACTAAGGCGGCCAGGCTGAAATTCTGCCAGTCAGTGGGAGGGTCTTTGGGCCGAGATGAATGAGCAGCGTATGCCTTTGAGACATGTAACAGTTTAGGCACAAGGACCCAAATGCAACCAGCTACTGTTACTGTTACTGTTCCGTTCAAGGCAATCTGACAGTTTGTTGTTGTTGTTGTTGTTGCGACTACAGAGAGCGAAAAACTCTAGTATATCTATCTAAATCATCAGCTTGGGGTTTTAAAAGATACTTGATTTAAGTTTATAAAAAAAATTGATTTAAGATTTAAAAATCTTAATTTGAGATTCTTAAAATCATGATTTATAGTTTTAAAAATTATAGTTTAAGATTTAAAAAACTTGATTTAAGGTTTTACGAACTTTTTCTCTAAGTATGTGCAGTAAAAAGTCATTTAAAGCCAAATCCCAAATTTATATTTTAAGAATCTTAGTTTAAGATTTATAAAACTTGATTTAAGATTTTAAAAATCTTGATTTAAGCTTATAAAAATATTGATTTAAGATTTACTAAACTTGGTTTGACATTCTAAAAATCAAGATTTATGTTTTAAAAATCTTTGTTTAAAATTTAAAAAACTTGATTTAAGATTTTAAAAATCTAGATTTAAGTTTATAAAAAAATTGATTTAAGATTTACAAAACTTGGTTTGACATTCTAAAAATCAAGATTTATGTTTTAAAAATCTTAGTTTAAGATTTAAAAAACTTGATTTAAGATTTTACGAACTTATTCTCCAAGTATTTGCAGTAAAAAGTCGTTTAAAGTCAAATCACAAATTTATATTTTAAAAATCTTAGTTTAAGATTTAAAAAACTTGATTTAAGATTTTAAAAATCTAGATTTAAGCTTATATAAATATTGATTTAAGATTTACAAAACTTGGATTGACATTTTAAAAATATAGATTTATGTTTTAAAAATCTTAGTTTAAGATTTAAGAAACTTTATTTAAGATTTTAAAAATCTTTATTTAAGTTTATAAAAATGTTGATTTAACATTTAAAAATCTTAGTTTGAATTTCTAAAAATCTAGAGTTATATTTTAAAAATCCTAGTTTAAGATTTATAAAACTTGATTTAAGATTTTATGAACTTAAGATTGAAAAATCTTAATTTGAGATTCTAAAAATCTAGATATATATTTTAAAAATCTTTGTTTAAGTTTTAAAAAACTTGATTTAAGATTTTACGAACTTGTTCTCCAAGTATTTGCAGTAAAAAGTCATTTCGATCTTATATAAAGAAATTTCGCATTGAATTTGAGTAAATCGAGAACTTTACTTATATAAAACTTATTTGCACGTATAACAAATTGTGTTTGTGCTTGTTTTAAGTATTTTTATGCTAATTTTCAGTAAGTGGCACTTATATTAAGTATACGTTATTCGAGGTCATTCAAACTGCACTTTAATACAACACATTTCTCGTTGTGTACTGTTCGCTGTCCCAGAGCAACCTCAATCGCACTTTAAGCCTGGCGATTTGCATTTGAGCCATTTGCGGGGCTGCATCAGTTAACGCCTGCAAGTCTTAAACTGTCAGTGTGTGTGGGTGTCGGTGTGTGTGTGTGTGTGTGTGTGTGGCACACATTTTGCATGGCGATTACGTGTAAGGTCTGTTGAAAGGCCGCGAGCGCTGAACTCGACACCACACACAGAGCGCAAAAGGAGAGAGAGAGAGGGAGAGAGGGAGGCTGATAGATATCCTTGGTATCGTTGCGCAAACAAACCCACACCATGTCGTCCAAGTCCAAGTCTTGTTTTGTCAATGTTGCAGCCTGGACAAGGACAGCTTTTATGCTTATGCTTATGCCTTGCCCGGACCTGTCCTGGCCCGTCCTGTCCTGGCCTGGCTTGGCCTTAGGCCATCTGCATTTTTTTCTAATTGAAGCAAGCAAGTCTTGCGCTTGAAGGACTTCCAGGTATAGCGATGGGTATCGGCAAGAAGTATTGACATCGGCAAATGTAACTCACAAATTATTGCATTGAATATAAAGAAGCAATCTTCTTAATTAATAGTTGATAAATTAATCAATTAAATTAAAAGATATATAATATGCGGCCCAACTTAACAAGTTGTCTACAAAAAAATTAATTGAATAAATAAATAATTGGGCAAATATATTGGTCAAATCGCAAAGTTCTTCAAATATATCGATATTATTCATTTAAATAAAAACATATAGAATCTGCAGTATAATTAACTAATTTTGTTTAACAAATATTGAGTATAATGCAATATTTACTGGGATTTATATTAAGCATTTAAATTAAATTAAATGTATTATATATTATATTAAATATAAAATTGTATATTAAATATAAAATGGAATATCCTATTGCAATAAATATCGATCACATCGCAATAAATTTATATTATATCAATATTTATCGCTTAAATTAAAACAAATAAAATATACAACTTTATTAACTAAGTATCTCAAACAAATATTGACCAGACGAGTTAAACAAAAGTAAAAGAAACCCATTTTGTTCAAAAAAAGAACAAGCACAAGCAGTAATTCAGCTTTTCACACAATGTGTAGCTTTCAGTGTAGCCTTCAGCTTTTTTGCAGCACAATGTATTGCCCCAAAGCGGCCGATAAATATTTATAAATATTTAACATATTTAACAATACAGTTGGAAAACTTGCAGTGCGCAGAGAAGAAATTGATGCATTTAAAAGAAATGTCAAATTATGTCTTGCTTGTAAATCTGTAAATAAATGTTCAATGTGTTCTTGCTTTTCCACAATATTTCCCAACGCATATCACATTAAATGTCATCTAGTTTTTCCTAATAAAATATACCCTTTATCGATACCCATCGCTACTTTCATTCCTATTACTACTAAGGTACCAACAATGTAACTCACCTGACAAGGTGCCTGGAACAAATAGGCATCACCGAATGCGGTGCTCAGACAGAATATATAATCGCGTTTCGGATGCTCCGGTATTGGCTGCATAATTGCCCCGTCGACAATAATTAAATGCTTGGGCGCCGCCTCCACACTGCGACCCTCCCGCGAGTCGCAGGGATAGAAGAGTAGTGTGGTGCCCTTCAGGCAAACCCAATATCCCTTCCAGCCACGTTTGCGAGCCAGCTCGATTTGATGCTTCTTGCGTAGTAACCATTTCTTTACCGATAAAAAGCTGCAAACAAAAAAAATGTTATGGAAAATGTTGAAAAATCAATCAAAGCTTGTTAAATAACACGCGAACACACAGATAGTACTACAAACTACTAGCTGGCAAAAATGTGATTAATGGTCGTCCCACACTATGGAAATTCATTGCATAACTCTGCTAATTAGCTGCCAGGCACTTGCATAATCATCATCATCATCAAGCTGACTTTATAAGCTGCTTATCAGCAGCAGTTGAGAATTGTAAATGGAATATCTAATTAGTTGACTTATAAAACTATCAATTAAAGTTTTCAACTACGAGATTTTTTAAAGTATTTCTTGCTTTTGTTTAATAGAATTTTTGTTTTAAATTTAAATAATTTGCTGGAAATTGCAAAGTAATAATTTACTAGATTGTTTTGTATAAATTTCTTTATTATAATCATGTGTAATATTTAATGTGCATGAGCTTTTTATTATGATACTTGTATGACTAGCAGTAAAAAGAATTATAAAATGCATAAGTAATATGAAATTCTATAGAATTGTTGACTTAACTAGTTTCTTTGGATTTTAGTATAATCTTAAATATTTTTCTTGTGGGAAAAAGTAATAGGAAATTCCTTAGAATTGGTAGCGAAATTAGGTGGAAATGTTCCTTTATTTAATATTAATATTATTTACTTAGTAATATTCTTTCTGTAATCATTTCTCTTTGTAGTTCCTTGAATGAATCTTATTTGAAAGAGTTTTATATAGGGGAAAATTTAAAATAAATTGCAAAACAACTGCTGACAAAACAAAGTTGTTTAAATCATAAAAATATATAGAAATGTTCAGCATTAACTCCTATATTTGTTATTATTTGACTTTATTTTTCTTACTAATATTTCTACTGTAGTCATAAACAATATTTTAGTTTCTTTTATGAAAAGGGAACTCGAAATTTCATAGAACTGGTAACTGATTTATATAGAAATGTTTAGCAACTTCTTTATTTAATATTGAAATTAATTACTCAGTAATATTTTTCCTTCAATCATTACGCATTGTAGTTCCTTCTATGAATTGTACTTAAAAGAATTCTATATAAGGGAAAAAGTAATTTGAACTGCTAAAAAACTGCTGACAAAACTAGTAATTTTATATTTACTTAATATTATTTTTCTTGTAATATTTTCCTTAAATCATTTCCTTTTCTAGTTCCTTGTATGAATCGTATTTAAAAGATTTATATATAAGCGAAAAAGTAATAAGAAATTAACTACTTTATTTGGTGTTACTTTATTTAATTCTTCATACTAATATTCTTCCTGTAATCATGTGTAAATTTGAGGAATATCCCTCTCAGTTTTTTTATTTGAAGTATTTCTATATAGATAATATTAAACTAACACTAACTGTTGCCTAAACTAGTTGCTTAAATTATAAATATAGAAAAGATATACCGACTTCTTCAAGTCTTAAGACATTTAAGTCGCCCTTTAAGTCTACTTCAAGTTTCTCTCTCAGGGAAACATTCTTAATAGATCATAAAATACCCTCAGATATCTGCAATCTTTGCTCTAATCATATTCAACATTTACTGCCCCCCCCCCACCCCCTTTGCTGCTATCATATTTATCAGGTGTCTAATAATCTCTTGCCACATACTCCATCATACACGTGATAGGTGAATGGATGGGGAGTGGCGGATGGAACGAGTCCCATTTGCCACATTATTTATGATGAAGGAGTTGTGAGTGGTGGCGCCGCACACGTGCCACTCGTGCAACAAATCTCTGGGGAAAGGTGGCGGCGGCGGCGGCGGCGGCATGCCACAGATTACAGATTACAGGGCTTACAACTTACCCAGCTTTGCGGACAGCGCCGGTGCAATTGAAGGAGGATGCAGCGGTGCCAGTGGCCTTTGCTTTATATGGTGACGCCATGACACTTTCGCCATCATCTTCGTCCGAAACGGCAGTAGTTAGGCTCATTCGATCATCGTCCGAAATCTGGAAAATAACAAATGCAACAAATTAAAAGACAATCGAGCTAATGAATCAACAAGTGCAAGAACAGTCGAGTATGCTCGACTTTTGACAGCCTGAGGGCTAAGTAAATTTCAATAAAATCTAGTGACGAAAGCATATTCATGCCCCAAAATTAACGGATATCAAATTTTGTGACGAGTAATATAAAAAACTATTTATTTTTATATTAAAATTATATTGGTTATATATTAGTGACGAAAGCATATTCATGCCCCAAAATTAACGTATATCAAATTTTGTGACGAACAAAAATTCATTTTAATATATAAACTATGACAAACTATTTGTTTTTATATTATAATTATATTAGTTTTATATATTAGTGACGAAAGCATATTCATGCCCCAAAATTACTGATATCAAATTTTGTGACGAGAAATATTCATTTTAATATATAAACTATTCCGCAATGTGTGGATTGCCAAACTATTTTTTTATATTATTTTACTATTATTTGTATTATTTATTTATATTAAAATAAATATTGTTTGTCAAAAAATTTAATATTTGTTATTTTTGGGGCATGAATATGCTTTCGTCAATAGTTTATATATTAAAATGTATATTTTTCCTAACAAAATTTGATATTAGTAATTTTGGGGCGTGAATATGCTTTCGTCACTGGACTTCTACCTCGTGTGTGGATTAAGGATTCATTCAAATACATATTCCTGTAAATCACAGATTAAATGAAACTTTTTTCTTAAGAAAATAAGATTCGGTTCGTAAAAATAATAATTACACATATTAAATAATTGTTATTACATTTTAATATCCCCTAGTTTATTACAGGTATATATTTAAAGCCTTTGAAAATAATTATACAATTAATATGTTAAGTTTGGATTCTAAATATGTGAGCAATATAAATATTTTATAATTAAAGGGCTTAAAAAAATCAAGTAATTCTTTATAAAAATTGATTAAATACAATTACTGTTTTGTGGAAGATTAAAGCAAGTTTCTAACTAAATTCTTCAGTTCAGATATTTCTGAAAACAGTCCGCAAACTGAGCCGAAGTCTTGCTCAATGATTTGAACCATCAAACAAAATATTCTAGAAAATATTGAAAGCTTGCAGACTTGTGTAAACTATTGAAATTTTAGGCCATTAAAACTAGCCTTCTGTAAAATATTATACTATTGCAGCCTTGTTTGAATTACTTCATTTAATTGTGTTGAGATTCTTAGAAATTTTATTTATTTTTTAGTTAATTTATTAATTGTAGACAGTATAAGACGGGTCACAATTCTAAAACAATTTTAGAATATCCAATTCGCATAGTCTCTAAGTTTTAAGTATTCAAAGAGACAAACGAATCTTGCCAGCAACTTATTAAACCCTTGTACACACTTCAGACACCGGGTTTAATAAAAGAAAAATTAAAGCAACAATTCTCTTATGTTGTAGGTTACATATCGTATATCTCGCTGTGTTGTTGGCAACGATAAAATTGAATTGAAGTTGCAGAGAAATAATAATTGAAATAATTAAGTCATAATTAGCAGTGCCAGTGACGGACCTCAACCCGATTCCCAATCTGAAGCCGTAAGCCATTTGAAACCAATAATGGTTGACTGGCTCCTTGTTGTTGTCCCCGTTGTTGTTGTTGTTGTTGTTGCTGTTGTTGTTGTTGCCGTTGTCACTGCCGACAGCAACATTTGTTACGTATGTCGTCGATAAAGCAATTTGTCTTCTCTCGCCTGCATTTTTAGTGAAGTTGGCAACAAGGGACAGGCAACGGATGAGGCTAACAGAGAGAGACGGACAGCGCACAACAATTGACAACAACGAAGCAGCCGCAGTAGCTGGAGAATTAGGAAGAGAGAGTGGCAAATGGGGAGTGGGCAAGTAAAGGCAATGCCAAACAGTTACTTGGCCATGTTATCGAGCGAGCATTCCATCAAAAGCCGGGTCGACAGCGACTACCAACTGGCAACGGGCAACTGGCAACTTCTCTGTCTCCATCTTTCGACTTCCTTCCTTTCGTTCTCACCACAGCACCCAGTGCGCCAATTTTGCTTTCGCAACAGGAAAACAGACATGCCAGTTCTGCTGCTGGGTAAGGCAGGGAAGAGTTCAGGGGGTTGGGAGGCTGGCAGTCCGTGTGGGAATCAACGGCAACGCTACGTGTCCCGCGTGGCAATAAAAATTGGTTTGCCCATTCATTCGTTTCAATTGGGTGGTGCCACGCCCACACACACACACACACACACACACACAGCCCAGAGAGCCCACAATGTCGTCGTCGTCGTCGTCGTCGTCGTCGCTCACTTGCTTTTCATGCCATTTTTATTTGAGTTCCCAAGGAAATCAATTTACAATGTGTTTATTCGTTTCGTCTTCTCTTCCTGCTGCGACTCGTCAATGCCTTGGCCCCAATTTCTTGGCTTTGGTTACTACGTTACAGCAGCAGCAGCAGCATTTCCCTTACCTTTCTCCCTATTGCTTTCTTTTTTTTTGGCAATTTTCAAACATTTTTGCTCATATGCATGTTTTACAAGTTATTTATTTGACTGCCCCACGGGGGGGCAGCAACTGGCAACTGGCAACTGGAAACCGGCAACTGTCAAGTGGCGTGTGCGTTTATGTTTGCACAGCACAGCACAGCCAACCATGCTGCCTTTTCTGCAGCAAAGTCATGTGTGCTTAACCCACAAGTGGCGTTCCCTTTTTACCCCCCTCCCACTCATCGTTTGTCGTTGGCCAAGTTTAATCAAATTTTATATTAATCGAAGGAGTGCAAAGGCATGCAAATACCCAAACGTGAGCTGATGTAGCTTCCTCGACTCCTCGGGCAACATAAATATTTTCCCAGTTGAAATTACAACAAGAAAAAAAGAAGAAATTTATATATATATATATATGCAAGAAATAAAAAAAGAGACAGACGTAGATCAAAGTGGCACCTCTGTGGCAATTTTATTGGGCATACGGGTGGCAGGGGGCATATGCCACATGCCACATGCCACATGACATCCAACTCCATTGAGTCGCAACGATAGGTGCTGATGACACATCGCTTGTAGCTCTGATTAATTGGGAAATGTCGCACAAAAAATGTGCGGGAACAGCTGCAAAAAAGCTGCAGCTACTATTTTTTCAGCGTTATACAACACTATATGTAATTAATTCAATCGTACAGCACTGCAAATACTGTTAATTACATATGACAAAGAAAATGTGATGGAAACGCTTGTCAAAAGTTTTATTTTGCAATTGTTTGACGTGAAAAGACTTTTCTGAAGTTGAACTCTGTCTTTTTAAGCATTTTACTACACTAGTAAAAATTTAGGAATTTATGCAACTCTTTAATTAATTGCAGTTTCATTTGTTAAACAAATTTGTAGTTATAAATGAGTAATAACATTTATTAAAAGTAATGACAAAGTAAATTTACTCTTCTTGAAGCATTTCGCAACACTGCATGGCATTTATTTAATTGCCTGACAAAGAAAATGTGATGGAAACATTTGTCAACCAATTAAAATGTTATATTTTGCAATTTTTCTACTTGAAAAGGTATTTCTGAAGTTAAACACTGTCTTTTAGGCATTGTACAACACTAATATAAATTTAGGAATTTATGCAACACTTGAATTATATGCAGTTTCATTTGTTAAACATATTTGCAATTAAAAATTGGAACAAATGGAAAATAACAGTTGTTAAAAGTTGCGACAAAGTAAACCTACTCTTTTTAAAGCATTTCCCAACACTGCATAACATTTATTTAATTGCTCAACATTACAATCAAAAGTTTCTACCAATTGAAAGGTTATATTTAGCAATTGGTATACTTGAAAAGAGATTTCTGAAGTTAAACTCTGTTTTTTAAGCATTATACAACACTAATTTTAACTGAGGAATTTATGCAACACTTCAATTATTTGCAGTATCATTTGTTTAACATATTTGCAATTAAAAATGGGAAATAACATTTGTTAGAAGTTACGACAAAGTAAATATATTATTTTTAAAGCACTTCCCAACACTGCATTGTATTTGTTTAATTGTTTAACTTTACAGCTCCTGCAAATTCACTTTATAACTAATTTCCCAAAGTTAGACAATTGAAAAATGTAGCCAATTTGAAATAATAAACATTATTGCTTTTTTGTTCGACTTCAACACAAATTGCAATTTATGTAATTTTGCAACACTAGTTTAGTTTGTCAACCATTCTGACAAATTAAATTGCCAGAATGGTTGACAAATTAAATTGCAAAATAACATTTGCTAAAAATGGCAAAAAAGTTAAAGCTTCTTTTAATTTCCAACATTTTGCAACACTACATGAACTTCAGTTGATTGCACAACACCAACTACTTCAACTGCTGTCAGCTGCATATGCTCAACATTTAGTTAATTAATTATGTCAACCCTTTTGTCTATTTCTAGTTTTCCAATTATCTCTTACACTGACTGCCATCAGTTAACGTTTGAGTGTTCTATTTTGTAATAATTTTGATAAAATTCAACTTACACAACATTTTCAACTATTGAATTTTCATTTTCATTTTCATTTGCGCTTAAAATAGCCTCAGCCCAGTGAGCCCAAAGTGGCCTCAATCATTTTTTGGGGGCAGTTTCAATATTGAAAACTTCAAAAACACTCAAAAAGCAACTCGGAAAAACACCCTACAACACGCCAACAACTTCCACAATCGCCTTTCCCATTCACTTACTCATTTTGCCGCCACGCCACCGCCCACCGCCCATAGCCGCCCCGCCCCTTTTTGTCCGCCCAAATGGTCCACCTGACAACATTTATAGCAGCAAATGAAATAGTTTCCGCTTGCTCAATGAAGTTTTCCATGAAATCATCAAGCCGAACGGAAGCTGTCGAGCGGAACTGTTGAACTGTTCAACAGGGCTGGCAGGCAACACTGGCAGCAGCAACCCTGTTTGGTCATTTGCGAGGTGTACTTGGTAAATAAGTGCGAAATGAGCTGTGAGCTGGTGACAAAATTTGAAGTAAATCACAAAAGATACTTGTGTACTCAATTCTTACTAAAATCTATAAATTTCAATTTACATTTTAAACGAACTTTCAAATACCAAGTTAATTTTAAATTTATTATCTTTACTTATTTTTAATTTAGAATTTATTAAATTACTTCATTATTTGCTTACAAAATTTAATTTAATTTTTATGTCAATTGTTGACAGTAAATAAATAAATAAACAGCAAATTCTGTCAAGTTGTGTGTACTTCATAAATAAGTAAAAATTCAATTGCAGCTGCAGGCAGAAACTTTAAGTATAAGTCAAAAGATACTTATGTATCTAAGTATCTGCAATGTAGCAATCTTAAGTTGCAAGTTGTGCTCCACAAATAACTGAGTTGCAACTGTACGTAGACAAAGCTGGTCAAAAGATACTTATGTATCTAAGTATCTAGTATGCTTGCAGCTTAACAAACATAAGTATCTACTATCTACTCATAGTTATAACAGCTTTTAAATCTGTCTTCTGTCTATCGTATACGCTCTCTCTCTCTTCAGTCTAAAAGGTCACTTCATTAGTTTCACAGCACATCAAAAATACGGGGCTAATGTAATGGAAAACCCTTTAGAATGTGCGAAAGTGGCCAACACAACAAAAAAAAAGGGACAAAACTTTGGGAATTTACGTGTTTTCTACCTTTTACTTACAACAGATTACTGTGCATTTACAATTGTATGAGACTGTATGAGTGATTGAGTGTGTATGAGTGTGTGTGTGTGAGTGTGTGTGTGAGTGTGTGTGTGTATGAGTGTGTTTTCCCTGACAAACAATGGGTTTGTTGGCTGACACAAAAGCGAGACCCGTAAAACGAGAAATGGTAGGCATCAAAATCTCGACCTCGACTGATTGGCCTGGCGAATGGCAACAATTTGCAGGACCCCAAAGAGTTTGTCAAATGATTCATGAATTTTTAATTGATATCACCCGGCAATAGGCAGTTGGGACTACAAACTACCCCAACCCCCCACAATTCCCACTTTGCACAGTGGCAAATACGAGTAGACTATTTGATATTAACTCAAAATTTTCCATCACGATTTAGTTAATTTTGTATAACCTTTTTGATGAGTTTATGTTTTATTTTAATAAATATATTTATTATGAATATTCTGCGATTTTTTTTAAATTGCCTTAAGTTTCTTAATTTATTTTTGTTTAATTCTTCAAAGAGTACACCTTTTTTCTGATTTCGGATTCCAATATAGAACTTCCACAAAAAGGATACGTATCTAAATTTTATTTAATAATTTTTTACATATTTTTAAATGTAAAATAAATTGCTTAAATTGTATTTAAAAATGTTTCTTTATTTTTAAATATAACAAATTCATTATACAATATTTTTCTAATTTTTAATGGGCACAGGTTATAAAATATAAAATTGTAAACTAAAATAAAATACGTAGAAGCAAAATATTAATAAAGTTGCAGAAAAAAACATTAAAATGTATAGAAAAGGGGTCAAGTTTTAATTTTAAATTGTATTTAAAATAGTTTTCTTTATTTTAGAATATAACAAATTCATTATACCCTATTTATCCAGTGTTTAATGGGCACAGGGTATAAAAAACCAAATTTATAACTAAAATAAAATGCGTAGAAGCAAAACTTTAATAATTATGCAGAGAAAAGTATTAAAATAAATAGAAAAGGGGCAAAACTTTAGTTTTAAATTGTAATTAAAATAGTTTAATTTATTTTAAGAATTTATAAAATTCATTATACCCTATTTCACACATTTTTAATGGGCACAGGGTATAATAACCAAATTTATAATCTAAAATAAAATGCGCAAAAGCAAAATATTAATAAATATGCAGAAAAAAAAGTATTAAAATAATTTAAAAAAAACGACAAAAGATTTAAAAATAAATTCTATGATCTCCATAATACACATCGAAAAAAGTAGTCAGAGCTTATTAACTTTTACACGCTTGTCTAGCCTATTTCCCCCACTGTGCTTTTGGGGCTAAAGTGTTGCTGAATTTCATCAGTTTGAAATGGGGGCTGACAATGAGTTTGGCTTCGTCGTTCCCCTCCGCCCCCTCAATAGTCGTTTCTCTCACATGGGTAAGCCTAAATGGGCAACCCGAAACACGCACACACGCACACTCACTCACACTCACACACACACACAAAAGATTAAATGCCCTACCCCCCGTCGCTCTGTTTCCCTCTCAACTGATTACTTTGGCCTAATATGCCATATCTCAGCATCAGTGCAAAATCAAAATTCAATTTACGCACACACATATAGGAGCAGACAGGCACAGACACGCCCACTTAGACAAGCACACCCTTATCCAAACGGGGACAGGTGCCTCACCCCCCCCCCATCCCCTATCGTCCCTCCCCTTTCACCACCTGCCAGTCGAGCCTGCGTTTTCTAATCAAGAATTGATTGTGATCCCTCGATGCGGCTGTCGTTCACGTTTCATCCATAATTATCAATGACTTTTGAATGTCAAATGTGAGACTGTCGACTGCCATTGGCACCTTTACACCCCCCATCCCTTACACATCCCCCGTTCTACCCCCTTGGCAACACAGTGCGCAGAAAAATCATTTCATTTGTCGTTGTCACTGTCAAAAATTACAATATTTGATAGAGTGTTTATATGCACGAAGTCTCCTCCTCATTCCCTCTACAGTCTCCTGTTTTTCGACAAGTTTTCCAACTTTAACATTCACACAATTTCACATATGTAAGCAAGCATTCGCTTATGGCTTTTGCCAGCTGTCAGCAAACACCTTAAAATTCCTGGCACGTTTGTCACGAGCTCAGCTTAAGTGAGACATTAAAGAGTCGGAAAAGAGAGACAGACAGACAGACAGACAGACAGACGAAGTGTTTAAATGGGAACTCAAATTGATGCAAAGTGTGGAAAATCTGCAATGCATTGCAAGTCTTTTCATGCGCTTTTCCTTTGGGTTTCTCTGACTCTGTCTAAGGATCAGCTCAAGTCGAAATCTTTTTTCTCAACTTGATTTAAATTGCTCGACACTGTGCAGCGTGAAAAGCAATTTGGCATTAACCGTAAGTTCGGTATTTGGCAATGATTAAAACGGAAATGGCAAGAGTAGAGAGGAGGGAGGGAGTAGAATGGAAGCAATGGAACAGAGGGAGAAATCTAGGGAACAGTTGCCATGTCATTTGGATTTGATTAAATATGTGCAGCAAACTGAGCGGCAGACAGAAGATGCTTAGCATTAATTGGCTTTAGCCAGAGGGAGTAAAGTGGTGGCTGGGGGGGTGTTAAGCGGGCGAGGATCAGATCAATCAAAACTAACAAGGATTTTAGTTGCGACGGGGAAAATGGCTGAAAGGGATTGCAGGTTGGGCAGGATTTTAGACTACGAACAATAGCTGTAATTGATATCAATGTTTGGGAATTAATCTCGGAACAATCTTATCTAAAATGTGAAATTAAGTTCATTGGGAAGGCTTCACAGGTTTCCCAATATCTAACATATTAAAGAAAAGGTAAGGGACTAAAAACTATGGAATAATGAACTTGCTACTAAGGAGCTAGGCAACTAGGAACTAAGAAGTTAGGATGTTCTTAAATAGATACTAAAGAACTGGAGACTAAGGAGTTAGGGAAAGAGGGACTAAGTAACTGGAAACTTAGGAGTCAGGGAGTAATGAAATACGGACTAAAGAACTGGGTACTAAGGCACTAGGGACTAAGGAATTAGAGAGCAACCGCAAAGGGACTAAGGAACTTGGGACTAAGGAACTAGGGAAAAAGGAACTAGGGACTAAGGAACTAAGGACTAAGGAACTAGGGACTAGGGAACTAGGGACTAAGGGATTAGGGAACTAGGGACTAAGGAACTAGGGACTAAGGAACTAGGGACTTAGGAACTAGGGACTAAGGAACCAAGGACTAAGGAGTTAGGGAGTAATGAAAGAGGGACTAAGGAACTGGGGACTAAGGCTCAAGGGACTAAAGAAGTAGGGACTAAGGAACTAGGCACTGAAGAAGTAGGGACTATGGTCTAAGGAACTTGGGACTATGGTCTAAGGAATTAGGGACTAAGAATCTATGAACTAAGGAAGTAGGGACTACGGAGTTAGGGAGCAATGGAAAAGAGACAAAGGAACTAGGAAAACAGGAACTAGGGATTAAAGCAGTTTGGACTAAGGACTAATGAACTAAGGACTATGGGGTAGGACTAATGAACTAGGGACTGGGGACCTTTTGTTTATGCTCCCAAAGTCTTATCAAACATGTCTAAGACACTATAGCAACTTCTCTAGATAAACCGTATTTCTTAGAGAGTAAAGACTAGATTAAAAAGAAAATAGGACTCTACGTTAGGAATCTGTTGAAATTCTCCCACTGATGTATTAACTTCTACTCTACACCCAAAACACACATCTTTCTTCGATAGAATAACTTCATCTTCTAAATTCTAATCGAATACGCTTAAGACCCTAAAGCGATAGCTACTTCGTTAGATAAACTGTACATACATTCAAGAAATAACAACTTAATTAAAGCTTTAATACCTTTTGAGAAGGTTAACTGATATTATCTAAGCACAGAGAGAGAGAGAGGAAAGTCCCATTCATTTGTATAAACTCGTGCTGTAATTCGAGTTAAGCCAAAGCAAAGCAATATCATCATCATCATCATCATCATCAGCGTGCTCTCTACATCATTATTCGCATTGCCGTTGATCTGGCAATTAATTAATATGCAGCACATTTTGTCAGACTATCGGACTATCTCTGACTATTTGACTAATGCGCCGCCATTCAGACTCACTCATTTGTATATCCACGAGTGTGTGTTGGTGTGTGTGTGTGTGTTGGTGAGTGTATATGTGAATACTCATTTTGAATGCAATCAGCTGACTTCAATGTTATTTCTTTTTTTTTTCTTTCTTGCTGTCCCTTTGCAGTTGGTCAAGTTGAATTAAGTCAGCTGCATAGCTGGAGATACAAGATACTAAAGAGAAGATACAAGTGCTTTACAGTTGAATGAAATGAATGCAGCACTCATAGATTATGCCACGCCCATGTGAACAACATACAACATACAGTGGTCGACAAAAGGACTCGCACATATGCTATGGCTACAAATAGCTTTTATCACTTTGAAACTGTGATTCATGCGAATTCCAATCAATGCCATTCATTACTCCAAAAACTAAATACGAACGGTAAATGAAAATGTGAGCTATACTTTCCACCCCCCCCCCCCCAACCCCATTTCCACAGTCTTCTCTTTATGTGTGTGTGTGTGTGTCTGTGTGTGCTAAGAGCTTTTTCGGCTGGGGCTAATGCTTTAATTTATTGCCTGCCTCCTTTGTAGCAACAACAGCAGCTAGAGGTACAGAAAGCGGCAGGGAACAGGGGGACAGGGGAACAGGAGTCGAGCAGGAGCTCGAGCGTGAAAAGGATGCTTTGGCTTTGATCAACGTTTTGTTAGGCAACCAAAATGAATTTGTAGCAGACAGACAAATGGACAGACGACAACGAGAACGTTGCGACAATACATTTAAGTCATTTGAAGCTGCCGACAAGAGGAACCAGTCTAATGGGGCATCCAGGCAGAGATTGGCACAGGGACAGGGACAGGGACAGGGACAGGGACAAGGCCATGAGCCATGAGCCATGAGCCAATAGCAAAGCTCAAAGTTAAAGCATGCTGAAAAAGAAATCAAGTTGAATTGTATGCGAGAAACTGCTCAAGATTGTGTTACAAATTTAAACGAATAAACAAAGGAGTGGTCATAATAATAAGAAATGTATTTTTGGGTCGTAATTAAATAGAGAGGAGTCAAGTGATTTTTTCTTAAGAAATTGCAGCGTAGATTTATTTAATGAGCTGATAGACAAATATATAACTGTTCGCTGAATTAGAGCATATATTTATGGCATTAATTGAATTTTAACTCACAAATTGTTCAATTCAATGCGAATTTGATAATGTAACATGTTATATATCTGATTTCAATTGTATTCGATGAATACAATCAGAGAGAGAGATATATTTCTTTAGTATTGTGTGTTATTTAAAATATATCTGATGAATATAGTATCTAGTAACAGACACAGTTATGTATCCATTGCCAGTTGAACTTCGCTGCGGAAATATATCAAATTATTCCACATATAATTTGAGTTTTCATTACAACTGATAGATAATAATAATGTCATTCAAGATTTGTTATTTATTGTGACTTTAAAGACATAATAAAATATCTAAGAATGTATACTAGTATCTTATGACTCTCCAAACTGCCTGCATATAAGAGTTTAATATATTTAAATGCATTCCACAGATACAACAACTTGTAGATAATATTAATTTCATACTGACATATAAATTAAATATCTGGGAATGTATAGTATCTGCTGACTCTCCAATCTATCTTCAATCAATCACAAAGATACATCAACTGATAGCTAATATTAATGTCATTATAACAATGAAATTAAATATCTGGGAATGTATACTAGTATCTTAAGTCTCTCCGATCTATCTACATATATAAGTTAAATATATATTCGAATACATCCCACAGATATACATCAACAACTGATTAATATATATTCCAATTGATTTTTACCTTGCGAAGGAACATTTCGTTGCACTGCTTGGCCGTGCTGCGCCAGTGTCGATGTCGATAGCGCGAGTTGCCCAACTTGAGGGTACCCTGTAGATCGGCGGCCTCCTCGACGACACGACGAATGCACTGATAACGCAACCGATTGCAACGATGTATGGGCTGGAGGGCGACCAGGCCATGTTCTGGCTCCGATTCGGCACCCGAACGCACCTGATCCTCATCATCATCCACCCAGGCGCTGAGTACACCCTCGACAAAATTATACAACATCTGAATGTTGGCCTGCATGGGCGCCGATCCAGATGGCACCTGTTCCGTCTTGATCAGCTTTCGATTCTGACAGACTTCACGCAACAGATTCTCACCGAAGTGTACGGTTTTATGACGACGTCGACGGGAATTCAACGAGGCAGCCGAGGCAGATTTCATCAGTTTGCCAGCACCATTGCCACCACCACCATTGGCAGCAGCAGTAGAATGCAGAATATGCTGATGATGATGATGAGGATGATGTTGCAGTGGTTGTGGCTGCTGATAATGCGGGACGGTCTCCACCAGCCAGGCTAGATTTGTGGCCAGGCCACACTGACTGGAGGCAGTCGAGTCGCCGCGTTGCAATGTATTCGGCTGTGAATTGCTGCGATAATGTGGCAACGATTGCTGCGGCAACATTGGCAACGGCTGCAACTCCAAATCTAAGGGCGCCGGCTCAATGTCATCCAAGGTGGCTGGTGGTTGGGCGAGAGTGGTGCGCAAACGATTAAAATCGGCGGCACAGCGAGGCAGTGAGTTGCACTTGGCGGCATTGAGGCATTTGCGATTCTGACAGCTCAGCAGTGGTGCACACGAGCGACACTCGTGGCAGATGATTAAACGGCGCTCGGTGGTGCCTAAGAGTGTTGCGGTTGTTGCTGTTGTTGTTCCAGCTGCTGCTGCTGCTGCTGTTGGTGGTGGTAGAGGAGCTGCTGGTGGTGCCACAGTTGGTGGCGGTGGTGTTGCCGTTGTTGTGGGCGTTGTTGCCGTTGAATCGGCCACCAAATGCGCTGGCACCGCATGCAGTTGCACCTGTGCCAACTGCTGATGTCTTGCCAGATTCACCGAGCTTGCCGAGGCGGTTAAACAACGACGACGCCGACATTCCTGATACCGACAATGCGGATCTGTGCAAATTGGCAACAGCGGACATGCGGGATCGGTGCAGGGCGATGGCGAACGTGAGCGTGGCGCACGCTCTGCACTCGAGGATTTGCGTTTGCTACCGCTGCCACTCGAACGTTGCACAAACATATCAGTGACGGTGGCGCTGCGTTGCGTCTGATGGCGACGCGAACGCTCACGTTTCGATTTCTCCTTGGGCACATATTGATAGCGTTCCTTGTGCGGTTTGGCATAGAGACGTTCGAGGCGCTCGAGTTGCGCTACCGCGGGCGTTGTGCTTGTGCTGGCCACCACCTCGCTGGCCGAGTGCCGCAAACGACGCTCGCGGGCGCGTTGTTCGCGTCGTCGCTGCTCCTGACACAGCTGCGTGTGTGTGGCAAGCACAGGCACATCATAACCGCTGGGCACCGCGGCAGTTGTAGTTGCAACAGCAGCTGCAACTGGCGTTGCTGTTACTTGCTTGCCCAGCTTATGCAGTGGATATGCAATCCAGTCTACCTGCTGCCTTTGCTGCTCCTCCTCCTCGCTGTGGCCCAGCGAATGGCGTTTACGTTGCAAGCTTGCCGCCTGCTGCTGGTGCTGC
Source organism: Drosophila histrio (assembly GCA_958299025.2). Taxonomy (NCBI): domain Eukaryota; kingdom Metazoa; phylum Arthropoda; class Insecta; order Diptera; family Drosophilidae; genus Drosophila; species Drosophila histrio. Next base: position 1,605,567 of record OY729166.1, read on the forward strand.
TCGCCCGCCTGCTGCTCCTCCTGTGAGTTGGAACGCGGCGCGGCAACGTTGCGTCTTTGTTGTGCGCGTTGTCGCGTTGACTTGCCGCCCATGGTTGTCTGCATCTTCGTCAGCCATTCAACAATGTCGGTCTTCAGCAGTGAGACTTCACAATTGCCAGAGCTTTGACGGGATAGCGGCTTTTTTAGCAATTCCGCCAAGGCTTTGGCATAGGCTGAGCTGACGGGTTTCTCGGACGCCTGACGCCGTGGCAGATGTTCAAGCAACCAATCTGGCAGCTCATCTTTTAACACGGTTATTTCACTTGGCCCAGAGGCTGTACGTGCTGGCGTTTCTTCTCTTTTCTGTTGTAGTTTCAGCCATTCCATAGTCTCCTCACGCACCTGTCCACCCTCCGCGGATCTTGCCGAGTGACGCTGTTGTGCCTTGCGGTCAAACCATTCTAGTTGCTCGGGCTGAGTTTGCCGCAAAGCGCTTTTGGGCATTGCCACCTCCTCGGCGCTTTTCTGTCGCCGCGGTGGCAGCTGCGGCGGCACGCGCACATAATGCGGCTCGGTGAGACGCACCGAACCCTTGCGTTTGGTAGTCGTCGACGTCTCCTCATCTCTGGCTCTGACGCGACGCGTTATCTCAAAGATGTCGCCATTGATTTGATGATAGAACTTTTCCACTTCCACGCCACGTTCGAATTCCTCACGGACGCTATGTTTGGCGGTTGCCGCGGCATGTCTAGCTGGTGGACGTGGTGGCGTATCCTCCAGCAACTGTTGCTGCTGTTGCTGTAACTTTTTCTGTTGCTGCTTCTCCTCACTTTCATCGGAGCTGGCATTAAGCAAAGCTCCAGCACCAGCATCATTCACCAGCCAGCTTATAGAACGTTCTGCCTGCTGATGCTGCTGTTGCTGCGATTGCAGCGGTTGTTGTTCCTGTTCCTGCTGCTGCTGCTGCTGTTGCAACAGGCGATCCAGCGAGCCATGATGCGCTGTTGCTTGCAATCGACACTGGGCATTACAAATGCAGACACCAGTACGTTTCTTGCTGCCAAAGCGAAACAATTGACTTGCCAATTGTGAAACATTCTCGCCAAGGCCACCGCCGCCTCCGCCACCGCCACCGCCAGCTGCGCCACCCCCACCCGCATCCCTTCCCGAGGCCGTTGTTGCTGATGTCAGTCGTGCCACAGGATGTGAGACGGGTGTAATGTCGACGATCACGCAACAGCAGTGTAGCGAGAAGGATTTCTTGGGATCGGTGGCAACGCTGCTGTTGTTGCTGCTGTTGCTGTTGCCACAGCAAGTGTTGCTGCTGCTGTGACCAGTTGTTGTTGCTCCTGTTGTTCCTGTTGCTGTTGTTGTGCTTGTTGTTGCTGTTGTACCAACAACTTCGTTGTTATTCGCCTCGTTCTGTTCGTTGTTCGTTTGTTGCAAATGTTGCAGTTGTTGCAGTTGTTGTTGTTGTTGTTGTGGGGCGGCCAGAATGAATTACAGCAACAGCGGCAACAACAATGCCTATGGGCGTTTAAAGTGGGCGTGGCTAAAGTGCGTTTTTCAGGCGTTCTTGCTCTCCTTGTTGTCGTGGTTGCTGCCATGCATGCAGTACGGCGCTTAATTGTTGTTATTTATTTAGTAATTAATTAAACTAAAAGCTCATTTATATAAAGCAGTTCATTTATTAAACGCTTGTTATTTTTAGCTGTGTTTTTTTTTTTTGTATATCTATCTCTATCAGTAACTGTCTGTCACACAGTCTCCTTCTTCTTTTTTGTTTTGGCAATTTATTTATATTTATCTCTTTCTCGTTCTCCTTCACTCTATCTATCTGTATCCGTAGCGCTGTCTCACTCTCGTCTGTCTGTCGCACACACGCCGCACACACATTTATCTATAATTAATTATTTTACTTGTTGCGTTGGCACCACAGACAAAAAAATTCGCTAAATTTGCTGCACACATTCGTATTTTCGGCGTTTACATTTATTTATTTATACATTTATTTAATTATTGTTGATTTCGCTGTTTAACAGTTTAGCTGTGCGTGTGTTTTTTTTTTATTATGGTATTTCACATTTATTTACAATTAATTTAATTATATTTACGCTATAAATAGCATTTGGTGTTGTTGTTGTTGCAGTTGCAGTTGTTGTTGTTGGCGTTTTCTTCTTGTTGTTGAAGTTGTTGTTTTTGGGGTTTTCCTTGCTGTTTTTTTTTTGTATTTTTAATTCGTTTATTTATTATTCATTGCATTGTTGCTGTTCATTTGTTTGCCGTTGACATCAGCTACAAAAATTTAAATATTTAACATAGTTTGTTGCCTACTTTTCAGCTTAACTCAAATATCAGCGGCTGGATGTTTGATAGCATGCTTTCTAGCATAAATTAGTATTTAGCTATATACATTTTTGTTGTCTACTTGCAAGCGTGTTCCGAATATCTCTAATGATTGTCAGAGTTCCTAAAATGTTTGGAATTCAATTGACAAAATCGGTAATGTTTATTTTATTTTAAATTCCCAGTAAATTATACAGTATTGGCATATTATATACAAAATATAAACTAATTCAATTGTATTTTATGCCATTTTATTTAATTTTAATATGCATTTAATTGAATTAAGCAATTCGGCGTAAACTTGTGTTGCTGAATTGTTTTTGCGTTGGTTTAAAATTGTACATTTTAGATAGTAATTCATAGCGATTTGCTGATTTCATTTTATTTGTTATTGGAATTAATACAAGATAAAATGTTAACAAATTTTAAAAGAGAACTGTATAACATGGCTGTTTAGCTTTTGTTATACTGTAATTGTGTCTATAGAATATTTATTTATTATTTATATATTTATTTATATATTTCTATTTGTTTTATTATTACATTTTTAGTTTATTCTGATGAATTCAACGTATATTTATTGTTGCCCACTTTCCAGCTGAACTCAAAATTCAACGTTTGCCATTTTTTTGCTGCCTACTTTCGAGCTGAACTCAGTACTCGCTCTGTGTGGTTTTTTTTTGCCTACTTTTCAGCTGAGCAGCCTTTCCTGCTTGCGAGTATTTCAGGGTTAGGCTTTTGTGTGCAAATTCGACTTTTTATAGTATATATATATATATATATAAAAATGTTTTTTAGGCACAAGGACACACACACACATTAAAAACCCAAGTCTGTCTGTGTGTTGGCTGCCTTTAATTAGCATAAAAAACGGCCGAAAAAATGAAAAAGAAAAATAAGCACAAGTTTTTTTTTTTTTTTAAATTTCAACTTGTGATTGCCCTAAAATATATATTTTATTTTGTTATCATATTTTCATATTTTTCTCTGGTGTTGTTTTAAAGTTTCGCCAGAACTTGCAGCGTCGGAGGGGCAAAAAAAACTTTTTGCACGACTCCTCGTGCGCAAATATTTTGTTTGTTATATTGCTAGCATAAATTTGCTGGCTATCTGCACACACACACACACACACACACACACACAGATAGAGAGCTACACATGTCGAGAGAGAGAGATAGGAAGGGGAAAAGTACAAGATGTGCATATATTTATAAGCGCATACATAAATACTTTTCTGGCCTGGCGAATGCATAAATTTCTCTACGTCATGTAGTATGTGAGAGACTCCAAGTCACATCCTGTAGCCCTGCTTGCTCCTTTCTCCACCGCCTTAACTTGTGTTTATGCAAAGCACAACATAGCAGTTGAAAAGCAGAAGAAGTACGCAAAGTTTTTCGGTCTGTTGCCAAAAGTTTGCTTGTTAAGTGAAAGGATTATATGATCCAGTATGTTTTTTTTTTCTTCTTTTTATTTTGGCTTGAGAAAACTTGAAAAAAAAAAGAAGAGAACTCAGCAACTTTTCCTATTTTTATGTTATGCTTATGCCAGTTTGTTGTCAGATTGTTGTTACTGCAGCTTGAAGAAAGCAAGCAACTTGCCACAAGCCTTCAACTCTTATGTTGATAGTTTTTATAGCCTACTTTTTGGGGTTCAGCGGCAAAAACAAAACACAAACACAAACAAGAGTTGCGAGTTGCGAGAATCGTGAATTAGTGCGTCTTAGTTGCCTTTTTAGAAAACTTTTGTAGCCTTAAGATGCGAGTTGTCGATAAGTTTAAGTTGCCATGTGTTTAGCTAAGATCTCGTACTCTCTCTCTCTCTCTCTGTCTAAAAACAAGCTCAACTAGTTGGCTGGCAACTGTAAAAGGTGCTCCAGCGCATTTGCTTAGCAATTTTCTCTTGATTCGCCCAATAAAGTTAATTTCTGCGAAAAAGTTTTCACCTGCCTTCTTACCCCATAAATGACATTTTTTCTATAAGTGTATCTAGGCAACTGTAATAAATTATTTCGATTGTTTCTGCACTGCCGAAAACTTTGCCAACTTCATGTTTTCTTTTCTTTCGTTTCTTTTTGTTTAACTCGTTAAAGAGTTGGCGCTTCTAACTAAATTAAGTCACAGCTACGGGCGTTAAGTTCAAGTTTGGCACAAAAGCATTAATCCTATAAAGTTTTCTTGATTTTCATCTATTTTTATGAGGGTTTTGCACTTGGAAATGGTTTGTTTCCTTTGTAAAAAGTAGCACATCTTTAAACTGAATACATTTATAAAGGCTGTAAAGTAAACAACATTGTTTTGGGCTTGAAAAGTTTCAAATTGTGCTGATTTTATCTATTTTTCACTTGAAATTTGATGCAGAAAAAGTCAATAAATTGGACTTATTTTAAGTTGATTTTTATTAAATTTATGTGGATTTTCTGTCACTTGGAAATGTCTATGGCATAGTAATACTGTTTTCCTTTGCAAAAATTACACTTCTTTCAACTAAATAGATTTTATTTGACGCTGAAAAGTAGGCAACTCTTTTTAGTATTTCCCATACGCTTGCAGAGTTTTAATTTACGCACATTTAAATACGATTTTTATTAATTTAATGCATTGTTTTTACTTGGCAATAAGTTTAAGTAATTTTATATTATTAGAGAGTCACTTCTTTTAGAACTATATGCATACTATTATTATTTATTTATTTGTTATGCATATTACGCTACAAAGCAGGCAACATTTTAAAGTAGCGTCTTTTTAATGCGCTGAAAAGTAGTCAATTTTTTTTTTTATTTCCCGTACGCTTGTAAAGTTTTAATTTACGCTAATTTTAATACGATTTTTATTCATATTATGCGAAGTTTGCCGTAGCAAATTAGTTTAGGTGTTATTTTTATCTTATTTAATATTATTTATCTATTATTCATTTATTATTATGTATTGCTATGAATTACTATTTATTATTATTTATAATTATTTGTTATTATTTATTTATTTAGAATGCTTATTCCGCTACAAAGTAGCCAATATTTTTAGTAGCGTTTTTGAATGCACTAAAAAGTGGGCAACATTTTGTCGAGTAGCGTCCTTTTAAATGCGCTGCAAAGCAGGCAACGTTTCTTGGCGTTTGAATGCCTTATTGCTTTGGCTTCTTGTTTTAAAGTTCTTGTTTGCCCATTTCCGCGTAACTCGCATAATACATGAAATGCGTTTCCTAGAAAATTTGTGCTTTATTTATATATTGCCAGGCGTTGTCGTTTCAGTCGTTGTTGTTGTTGTTGTTGGCAGGCAATTTGAGATCAACTGACTGACTGCTTGGCTGGTAGAAATAAATTAGATTTCCGCATAATTCGATGGGCAGCCACAGGCACTAATGAAAGGCAGCACGAACATGGGCAACATGTGTGTGAGTGAGTGTGAGTGTGTGTGTGTGTGAGAGAGTGTGTGTAAGTGTGTGCTGTTGTTGTTATTGTCGAGCAACTTCATTTATTTTTAGTTAAATAAATTCTAATGAATTTATCAACATGTTTTTAATGCATTTAATGTCAGCAGCTGCAGTCATAAATACAAAATACGTTTAATGTTAGTAAAAACAACAACAACAGCAGCAGCAGCAGCAACCAAATGTATTGCTGTCTCTGTCTGTTTGTGCTTTGTGTATGTGTGTGTGTGTGTGTGCTTTGGCAGGCATGACGTTGATAATATCCTTGCACATGCATGACGTTGCTGGTTATCCTTGCAGCTGCTGCCGACGCTGCTGCTGCTGCTGTTGCTGTTGCTGTTGCTAGTAACGACAGCAGCAATATGCCAGAGCAATTGCTGTTGTTCCATCGCCCATTTTTGCTTGTTGATATGTATTATATTAGCCAAGCAGCAAACTTTTAAATTTCTCGTGCTAAAAATATGAACAACAACAAAAACAATAAGAACAACAGAACAACAAAACGAAGCCTAGAAAATCTCAAGTCTCGTCGCTGCCGCTGTTAAATGTCTCTGTTTGTTGTTGTGCTGCTCTCGCTGCTGTTGTTGTTGTTATTGCGCTCGCTCTTGTTGTTGTTATTGCGCTCGCTCTTGTTATTGCGCTCGCTCTTGTTGTTGCTCTCCTTGTTGTTGTTGTTGCTGTTGTTGTTGGTATGTGTGTTAAGTGCGTTGGTATTTGCGTGTTTTTCTTTTCTTTCTTTCATTTTTCGCTGCCCCGCAGCTGTGGCATTTGTTCAACACTTTTTTTGGTGTGTTTGTTGTTTTGTTTTGCATTTTTATTTATATTTTTTAGTAGTTTATTTCTTTTATATTGCATTTTTACTAGTTTATTTCATTTATTTTGTATTTTTTACTAGTTTATTTCTTTTACTTTTGTTAGATTTGTTAATTTGCCTTTAATGGCAATTGCCTGGCACATTTTTCATTTGATTTCTGCACACACACACACACACAGAAACGCACACACTTGTATTTTTTTTGGGCGGCTGCGTTTTTGTTCCTCTTTTTTCGCTTTGCTTTCGTTTTTTTTTTTTTGCTGCTGCTTTCTGCGTTTAACTTGTGTGCTAAATTATATAGCCTGCGTCGATTTCAGCGCTGCGTGTGTCTGTCTCTGTGTCTGTGTGTCTGTCTCTGTGTGCGTGTGTGTGTGTGTTGCTGTTTTGTAATTTGATTTCTTTGCCGCCCGCCTCCCGCTGTGGCTGCTGCTTTTGCTGGCATTGCTTCTTTTACTTTTTTTGTATTTTTTGCTCTGACGCACTTTTCTCACTTGTAATTTGTTAATTTACTACGCTTTATTTATTTTTGTTGCTCTGCGGTTTTCAAACTGTAATTTTACTGTGTTTTGCTACTATTTTGCTGGCTTGTCTTCTTGTCTTGTCTGTTGTTTCGCCTCTCCGCTACAAACACAAAAGCATGAAGCGCGCTTACAGCTCGCGACGACGTTCCCGTTCTGACTGATTTTCACCACGCAGCGAAGTCAGCAACTAAGCGACGCTGTCCGAATATAGCAAGACAGACGACAGCCGACAGCAGACAGACGACAGCCGACGGCACGAGAGACAGCTAGCGAGCGAGAGCGCGCGAGCAAGCAAGCGGCAGAGAGCAACAACACAGCAGTTTACTCTCTGATTGGCAGCAAACTCAGCCTCGTTAGCATTCGTTTTGTTTCAGTGTTGTTGTTGCTCGTTCGTGTTTCGTGTGTACAGGCTAAGCTAACACACACGCTTCGTAAAGCGTCGTCGTCGTCGTCATCATCCTTGTCGTCGTCGTCGTCTTGCTCGCCTTGCTTCGCCTTTATTTACGTAATCAGCAAAATCACAAAAAAAGCTCTCACAGCATGCGCTCGCTCGCTCGCTTGCTCTCTCTGCTGGCAGTCACATGAGCGCGGTGAAAAGCTACGCTTAAGCTTACGCTCTCTTCTCGTTTTGGTGCTCGCTCTTTGCTTTAGTTAACAGCACACGTTAAGCAAGCATAATTTACAAATCAGACGACGACGACGACGACGACGACGACAACGTTGTCGACGTCATCAAAACCAAAATGCAGTTATAATGCACTCCAAGGAGCGGGCGTAATAAGTTTTGTGTGGGAGGGTAAGTTGACAGCTGCCAGAGGGCGAGGCATATCTTGAAATCTCAAAGGTGTTTAGTCAACATGAGCAACAAACACAACAACAACCACAACAACAAGTTGAGGTTATGGTGCGGTAGGTCGCAGCTAAAATTAAATTTATTCATTGTTGTCTTTGGAGTAACAACAGCAGCAATAACAACAGCAACAACAACAGCAGCTGCTTCGGCAGATGTTGCTGCTGTCGATGTTGCTGTTGTGTTTGTTGCTGTCGATGTTGCTGTTGCCACTGTTGCTGCTGTGTGCATTTAGCCTTTGGCTCAGGGGCGTATTAAAGCTTTTACAAATCGTAAGCATAATTTATTTTGTTAGTCTCCGTTACAAGTTTTCTGTTGTGTTTTTCAAAAAAACTCGAGTTGAGACTTTTATTAATATAAAAAAAATGTATTTAATGCAATTGAATGCATAATACAATTTATATTAATTTATTTAATGCCAAAAATGTATAGTTTATGGCAAATCGAAGCTGTAAACAACTTTTTTTGCCTTTAAATAAACAATATCTAATTGTTGAGAGATTTAATAAAATTTAATTTAATTAAATACATTTTTAAATGAAATAAAAGGGCCTAAAATACAACTTAAATTTATTTATTTATTTTATTTACTATATAAACAATTTCAAATTTATTTAACAATGAAAGAATATCTGTTTCTTTTTAAATTAAATAAAAATAAACAAGATACTCAACATGTGGCGCAAATCTCAAGTTTCTAGCTACAAAACTGCTTTTGTTATGAGCTTTTTCATGATTTGAGGGCAAAGGAGGCGTGGCATCCAAAATGAAAGATAAACTTGATCTACCTGCAAATATTACCAGTGCTGGGTGACCAATTTCAAGCTTCTAGCTCTTACCATCTCTGAGATACTTTCGTTCAAACGGACGGACGGACAGACAGACAGACAGGCAGACGGACGGATGGATAGACAGACGGACATGGTTATATCGGCTAGGCAGTTGATGCTGATCAAGAAATTTATCCCACTAGGTAAACCTTTAGTTACAAAACATAAAAGCAGATAATTAAAAAATTTCACAAAATATACAAGGTGGGGCAAAAGTAATCACCCTATTGTTTAACGCTATAACTATTGTATGGGGTCAAATGTCTATACGTTTTTGACATTTTTGTGAAGTAAACAAACGCAGAATACAAATTGGACAAGTCATGAATCGTTTTACTCCGCAAGAACGCGTAATAATTGTTTCCATTTATTAGCGCAACATTTGCATTAGTTAAAAAGTGATTACTTTTGCCCCAGCCTGTACTTATTGTTTTTTTCTATTATTTGTATACAAAATACTTATCTTAAATGTATTTGCCAGTATAATACTTATTGTCTAAACTCCATTTTATAGCTTATTTAATTTTAATATATATTTTGTTTGGCTGTTTGCAAATTGTCAACAAAATCTCTAGAGATTTGTGGCATAAACCTAAAAACATTTTGTATAGCAGCTGAAGTTGTTGCTGCCTGTGTGTGTGCGTGTTTGCGTGTGTGTGTGTGTGAGTGTGTGAGTGTGTGAGTGTTGCATGTGTGTGGCCAGTTGTGCTTAACGTGCGACAACACACAAGATAAGACGATTGCCACGTGGCTAACTTCATAATTGTTTGGCCGAGTTTTGTTTGCCCATAAAAGTAGGCACACATTTATTGCACGACTTTTGCGCATAAAAGTAGGCAACACTTTTTGCTCTCTGTCGCCATGTTCTTTTGCTGTTTTGCTGTTTTGCTGATGGCGCCCTAAAAAGTAGGCAACAGTTGTGATTTGCGTTTAACGGGCGCGCATAAAAGTAGGCAACAGTTTTATTTAAATTCGGTATTTAAACACTTTTGGCTTAATTACGTGTAAACAGTGAGAGAGAGAGATAAGTACTACGTACGTCTAAACACTTTACGACCACAAATGGCCCATAAAGTTAACACCTACATACATACATACATATATATGTATTTTATTTGATATGCACACATTTGATTTTGGCAACGCCCCCGCAATGTGCATAGGTAATCACAGTTATACGAAAAGTTGCTTAAGCGACGCACAACTCAAGTAAGTCACATGGCCCACATGGCCACGCCCACACACACACACAGACAGCGACGTTTCAGTTACAGCGCATAAATATTTGGCTTGCATTAAGAAAATATCTTGAAATATGTTAATCATGAGATGGGCGCATATTATTCATATATATATATGTATATTCCAGCAGCCGATGACAGGGGAAGGCAAAGCGGACTGTATGTGTGAAAAGTGTGTGTAAAAAGCAGTCAGTAAGCTGCAGAAAATCTACATAAGTCGGTCAAGGACACTGCAGAAGGCTGCGGCTGCCACCAAATTGCCTTTAAATAAAATTATTTTCCTTTATGCGTCAGTGACAGGCACACACATACACATACAGCGTGTGTGTGTGTGTGTGTGTGTGTGTGTGCCTGCCAGCGACATTTAAATTTGGATAGGCATACAGAGAGGCATACGCAGAATAACTGTACAGAGAGCGATAACAACAACATCAGCAGCATCAGCAGCGGCATCATCCATCGCATTTCGCTTGTAGATACTCAGCCAGATAAGAAAAGACACTTTTATGACGTCAGTAAAGCATTTGTGGCCCACAGTTTGCAGCCTGACACGAAAATGTTGCCGCGCAAAAATACGGCCAACAACAACAACAAACAATAATAACAAAAAGAGTGAGCGAATAACACCAGCAGCAGCAACAACAACAAATTGTTCTCTTTACTGCAAAGAGAGCGTGCAAGCTTTAAATTCTCTTCAAACTAATCGCACTCTCGCTCTCGCTCTCGCCCTCTCGCTTACTCCCCCGTCTGCCCATCTATAACCATAAAATCAAATCACAACAATAACCATAACCATATAGCAAAGATTTAATAACTGTGATTGGAATTTGAAAAATGAATTTTTCCTCTGTTTCTGTTTTTTTTTCCTTTTTTCGTTTTTCGTTTTTCGTTTTTTTTTCTTATTCATTTTTTTTTTCTGTTCGTTTGCTACAAAATTGTTTGTCTCTTGTTTATTTTTCTTTGCCTCCTGTAACTCTCGTTACATTTTCGTGTCATTTCGTTTCGTTTTGGTTTTGATTTTGCTTTTGGTTTATTTACGTGGATTATTTAATGGATTTTCTGTCCCTCTGTCTGGTTTTTGTGGATTTGGCATTGAATTTCCTGTGCGTAGCCAAAAACGAAACCTTTTTGTAAATATTGTCAATGTAATTGGAGCGCGCCGCACAGTTTTATGGTTGTAAATAAGGACATAAGGACATAAGGACATTCCTGGCATCAGGAATTATTATTATTATTACTGCCATTTCGGGGGTTATCAAATTTAGCAGAAATATTGCCACAGATATTGAGTTGATAGAGGGAAAATGCAAAGTGAACGGGATATGGTTTTGACAATTCGCTAACAATTTAATATGGCAAACTAATTTGTTATTTATTTGTTGATTTACGCAGAAAAATTTTAGAAAAATCAATTGATTGGGAAAAACTATTAAACAATTCGATAGATTTTAATAGGCAATAAATTTGTTATTTAATTGCTGATGAAATATTATCATAAATATAAATATTACAAAAATTATTTGACTGGGAGAAAATGCAAAATGAACTTGAAACTTGCTAAGAATTCAATAAATTTGAATAGGAAATTCATTTGTTATTTATTTGTTAATTATATATTATTAAATTAGCAAATTAATTGTTTAAGTCTTCTTGATTGAGTGGAAGTGAAAAATTAACTTGAAACTGCTAACAATTCGAAATAATTATATAGGAAACTCTTTTGTTATTTATTTGTAAATTATATATTTTTAAATACACAAAAGAATTGTTTAAGTATTTTTAATTTAAGGAATACTAATAAAAGTATTCAAATAAATGTTTAAATAGTTTCTAAAAATTACTGACAACTATAAATATTATTTATATTTCATTTTGCAACTCATAATGCTATCATCCCCTCAATAATTAAATCACAAAATTAAATAAATTTTAATGCTATCAATAATTAATATTTATTATAAATAAATAAGCAAAAATAGTATTTAAAGTCACTTTATGAATTTTAAACGCATTCTATGCCTCAGTGATAAATTGCAAATAGTTTGCAAAATGTTTAAAACCTTTTGGATAAGTTAACAATTTATTATAATATTAAGTATAAATATTATAAGCAAGAATTACACTTAAGGTGGCTTTTGGGAGTCTTAAACGCTTTTCTACCCCTCAATTTTTGTTTAAAAATGTTGTAAATTGATTTAAAAACTTATAAGCTTCAGAGATAAATTGGAAATTGTTTGCATAATGTTTAAAGCATTTTTGTCAATTTGTTTTAATTTTGTATAATATTAATTATAAATATTATAAGCAAGAACTATACAGAAGAAGACTTTTGCGAGCTCTAAACGATTTTCTCCCCCTTCAATAATTATTTAAGAATTTTGTACATTGATTTAAAAATGTATATGCATCATTGATAAGTTGGAAAATGTTTCCAAAATGTTTAAAACATATTTCTGCATTTGATAATTTTATATAATATTAATTAAAAATATTATAAGCAAGAACAACATCAATATTAAATATTTATTGTACATAAATGAGCAAGAATTGTATTTAAAGTCACTTTCTGAATTTTAAACGAATTCTAAGCTCCAGTCATAAATTAACATTTTGTTTGCAAAATGTTTAAGCTATTTTTGTGAATTTTATATTTCTTATAATATTTATTATAAATATTATAAGCAAGAATTATACATTAAGAACACATTTGCGATTCTCAAACGCTTTTCTACACTTTAAAAATTGTTTAAGACATTTGTAAATTGAATTAATAATTTAAATGCCTCAGTGACAAGTTGGAAATTGTCTATAAAATGTTTACCACATTTTTAACAATATAATAATCTCAATTTAAATTTTTTTTACAAATATTATAAGCAAGAACTACACTTAAGTAGACTTTGGCGAACCGTAAACGCTTTTCTACACCTCAATAATTCTTTCAAAATGTTTTTCTTTGATTTATAAATTTAAACTAAATATCTGTAAGTTATAATTTAAATTATATCAGCATGAAATCCACTTAAATGCACTTTCCCAACTCTTTACTGCCTTCAAACCTGAAAATTTTAAATGGTCTTTTAACTGTTAATAAATATTCTAATATTGTTATTTAAGGAGGAAATACTTTTGAGTTCACATTTCCGACTCAACAACAATAAAAAATGGCTGCGATTATCTGCGCTGCCTGCAGGCAAACCAATCAAGTTCTCAGTAACCGCAACTAACAAAAAAAAGAAAAAACAGAGGAAAAATCGTATCTGCATTTAAGAATATTTTATAATTTCCGGCCTTATGGGTTCCGCTTTCATTTCCGCTTGCCTTCTGCAACAATTGCAATCACAATCAGAACAACACAACATGACAAGATTTATTTGCTTGCCATAATTATAAACTGTGCGTCCTGTTTGGCGCTATTTTTGGCGTGCTTTTGTTTACTTTCTGCGCCGCCCGCTAAATTTTTGCTGGCCAGAAGAAAAAATAAAAGGGGAATAGCCGCTGGCAACAAAATTTTTGCGCCTCGAGCTACGCAATTTGTAGTTGGCAGACGAGTTCGAGTGCGATGCCGACACGGTTTTGCATTTTCTAGACCAAAGCTCTGTCATCAAGCTGAGAGTAACATGACAGCAGCAGTAGCAGCAGAGGAGGCACCGGTGCTGGCCACCACTGCCAACAAGCAAAGTGCTGGCCCAGAGCCGCCTTTGACAGCTCAACATCAGCGCGACGTCTGTTCAACTGTCCAAACTCGTGGAAAATCGCCGAGTGTGTCTCTTTTTTTTTTTCTTTTTCTTTTTTCTGGCGGGTGCAAAAGCTTCTGCGGCTTCTGTTGGCGGCATTAAACACAGACGCCGTCGTCGTCGTTGTCGTTGTAGTAGAAGTGTTTTGAAATCCAATTACCAGCGTAAATTTAATTTGTTGCTGCACTCGAAAAAGTTGCCAACTTGCCGCCGCCGCCTATGAAAAGGGGAAGAAGAGCGGCTGAAAAGCGGCTGAAAAGCGGGTGAAAAGCAAGTGAGACTGTCGAGTGGATATCACAGCTTTTACTCCTGTTTTCATTTTAGCTTGCGGCTTTATTGTTGTTCTTGTTGTTGCTGTTGTTGTTGGTGGCATCATCAAGTGGTCAGAGTGCAAAGTTTAATTTGAAAAAGGTTTTTACATTATTACGAGCATTATTTTCTCTCTTTTTTTTTGTTTTTTATTAATTTTTATTACTGTTGTTTTTGTGTTGTTTTTTAGGTGTTGCTGTTAGGTGTTGAATTATGAGCAAAGTTCATGACGCATCTCAACAATTTATAAGCCAAATAAAGCCATGTTATGGCCATAGGCGGGTCAGAGCTGGCCAAGACCAAGAACAGGGACGGCTCTCGCACGTGCCGTGTCTGTGTGTGTGTGTGTGTGTGTGTGTGTGTGTGGTGAATAACGTTTGCGCAGTGGGCGTTTGCTTTCTACTTTCTACTTTCTACTTTCTGCTTTCTGTTTTCTGTGTTTTTCCGCTTTTGAGAGCGTATTTTTGGCGCGTTTCAACTTGTTGTTGGCTGCTCTGTTAACTAACAGCGCTGTTAAGCAGCTCGCATTAACAGCCGCTGCTAATTGCCGCTGTTTAGAATCTGTTGCAATGACCGAGCAGAAATATATAGTACATTTGACCGGACATGACTTGTGAGTTTCGCAAAATGAAATATAATCAAGAAATTGCTGACCTTTTTTTTATCTTGCACACAAAACTTGATCCCTCCATTTTTTTTTTTATTTCTGGTCTAAAAGGTTGATTTAAAAAGCAGTGCAATATTCATAAAGGTTGGCCAATTGCATTACATTGTGGCACAAATTGTTATGGCTTGGAGTAGGGCAAGTTGGAATTAAATATATGAGTTATAGTTTATTTCTTAATAGGCTAATTTAAAAAAGAAGAGAAGTGATTTGGTTGATTCTTATTATTAAAATAAAATAGTAGAGTATTATTTGATTGTTAAATAAATATTGCAAATTTAAGTATTATTTATATTTATTTATTTTATTTATAAATAAGCCTTAACCTTTATTTTCATAATTAAAATCAAGAAGTACTTTCAATTTTAAAGGTATAAACAATTGCTTGAGTTATAGAAATTAGCTGACAATAAGTGTATTTAATAATACTCAAATTTGTCAGCAGTTGGACAATTTTAACTTATAGATGTCTTAAGAAAGTTCAGTTGCAATTGGTATTTTAGTAAGTTAAACTTTGTAAGTCGATATATTTTAAGTAAATTCAATAAATACTGTTTGTGTAATTAATTCAATAATAATAATTGTATATTTAATTATATATAATTATATATTTAATTGTATATAATAATTGTAATATTGATAAAATTGTGTTAGACAAATTAACTGATATTTTGAAGACAATTTCTTTTAATAACAATTGATAGAAATATCAGAGATATATTATTATTGAGAGTCACAAAAATCGACTGATTGTATATATTTTATTTAAAAATATATATTTTATATTTATATTTTATTTAAATATATATTTTATTTATATATTTTATATAAATATTTTATATATATATTTTATCTATTTTAAAAGCATTTTTGACAATTTATGTTATTTATTTATTTTAAAAAGGAATTTAATTTCAATAAAAACCATTTAAAATTATATTAATTCTGTCATCAAAAATATTATTCGGAGGCACAAAAATTCACTGATTGAATATATAGTATACCCTGTGCGTCTGTCCGTCCGTCCGTCCGACCGTCTGTCCGTCTGTCCGTCTGTTCGTCTGTATGAACGCGTGGATCTCAGCAACTATAAGAGCTAGAGACTTCAAATTTGGAATGTAGGTTCCTGAATACCCTACGCCGATCAAGTTTATTTTCAATTTTCGATATCAAGTCCCGTTGGTTTTAAAATAAGAAAAATCACCATAACACAGGCAATGTTAAAGCTGGAGACTTGAGATTTGGCACACATGATAAAAAACTTGGGATTAATGTGCACAGAAAATTTCATGGCGATGCCACGCCCCCTTTGCCCATAACTCGAAAAAGCGGATAACAAGAGCAGTTTCATAGCTAGAGATTTGAGATTTGGCACACATAGTAAGTAGGATACTCTCAATGTGTGCTACAAATTTCAGTACGATCGCATATTGAACACAGAAGTTATACGTTTTTCTTTTCTAAATTTCTATAGGACTCTGCAAGTGTATTAAGTCTTCGGCTATGGAGTTGTTGGCGATTTTGTAGACTATGTTATTTATTTGGGAAGAAGTTAGCTGCTCTTCGCTATTTATTAACACTTATTATACATATATAACATAAGTAGTATTTAAGAGTTAAAAATATCAATTAAAAGTGTAAGTAATGTTTGTTTCTTTGGGAAACTTATTAATCCATTTAATTCATTTTTTTCTAAATTTCTACAGCACTCTGCAAGTGTATCAAGTCTTCGGCTAAACTTTCTAGCTTCCTTTTATTGTTGCAGAGAAAAAAAAAAACAAGTTTTCTTTCATTGTTTTTGTTGTCGATTGCAAGCGAGAGAAAACTGCGCCTTGTTTGCCTTTTGCCTATTTGCGTTAGTTTTGTTTCGCATATGTGTGTGTGTGTGTGTGTGTGTGTGTGTGTGTGTGTGTGTGTGTGTGTGTGTATCTGTTGGCCAGCTGCTGCCATCTAATTGTTGGCCGCTGTGAAAACTGAGCACTTGTCCATTGAAGGCAATGAAGGCAAATAACAATTGCCTTCACTTCGAGACTTCCCGCAGCGTTTTGACCAGCACGAAATGCCTCGTGTAACTTGAAACTTGCCACGCAAGGGGGGGGGGGGATGGAGGGCTGAAGGGATGCTGCCTCTTACAATGGGGCACATAATTTGAGAGACGCTGCGAGATGCGAGACTCGGACGCTTAAGCACAATGCCCCACTAAATTACAGTTAATGTTTATTTCTTGGCCCCAATGTCGAGTCGAGCCCAGAGTTGTCGAGTCGTGCAGCGCCGTCCATGGCTGCCGCCCAGAGTTGCCGCCTCGCCTAGGGCTTTGTTTATTCTTCTAATCTGTCTGTCTGTCTGTCTGTCTTTTTCCCATTCCCTTTCCTGCCCTTACGCTGCCCTTCCCTTTCCTTTCTTTCAGAAGTTGTTACTGCATTTCGATTGTATCTTTGACTGGATTTTAGTTTTGCTGCCTTTTGTTTTATGCCCTCAACTCTCTACTCTCTACTTCTATCTTCTATGGCTTTGGCTCTAAGGACAATGCTTATTGAGTTATGGCTTGCATTGCGGATATCCGCAAAAACAGAGCGAGACAGATAGAGAGAGAGACTCGCAACTGACCAAACGAAGCTTGGTTTGTTATTGGCTCCACATTGAGGTGTCTCCGCCAAAGATTAAGTCATAAATTAGCTGCATTTTCAGTGGCCTCATAAATTCCACAAAAAAAACCGAGACTCTTACAAATAACATAATAACAATAACAATAACAATAGCAAATAATAATACTTACCAACTTATTCATCTAACCGACACAAACAACAACAAAGGAAATTGACATCGAAACTTACCTGCAAGTAGAAAAAAAAGGAAGAGAGAAAGAGAGAAGAAATTTGTTTAGTTATGTAAATTTATTATTTGTTCTTAATCTATGATTTATGGACAGTTTGTTTATTTAGCTATACAAATTTATTATTTATTGCTAATCGAAGATAAATGGACATGGATTTGCTCAACGAAATTCCCTTTGCAAACTAATTCAACTTTAAGAACTTTTATGCTTGAAAAACCTCAGAGAATAGACAGTATTTGAAATCGAATTTAATTCTGCACAAGTGAGTGTTTTAATTGTAACTATTATAATGACAAATTCACAGCTTTAAGCTACTCAAATTCTATAAAATTGTATTAGTTTTGACACTTATTATTTATATATATATTATTTATTTATATATTATTTATTTATGTATAATTTATACTTATAATATTATTTGACACTTTAATTTATTAAAACTACTTTTGTACGCACATGTAAATGCTGAAAACACCTCTACATAATGAATTCAATTAACTAAACAGACAGTTGCTAAAGCACATGAAAGTTTGAAGCGAAGCTTTGAGCTTTTACTGTTTATTGAAAGTTCACCAACTCTTCCAGAATCTCAGCTTCTCTCTAATTATTTTTATCATACCCTATGTCCGCCTGTCCATCCGTCTGTCCGTCGGTCTGTCTGTCCGTCCGTCGGTCTCTCTGTCCGTCCGTCCGTCCGTCGGTCTGTCCGTCCGTCCGTCCGACTGTCCACTCGTATAAACGAAAGTATTTCAGAGATGCTAAGAGCTAGAAGATTGCTTTTGGTCTCCCAGCACTCGTAAATTTTGCAGGCAGATCAAGTTTATCTTATATTTTGGATGCCAAGCCCTCATCGCCTACAAATCAAGTAAAAGCTCATAACAAAGGAAATTTGGAAGCTAGTGACTTGAAATTTGGCACACATGATAATGATCTTGGGTTCGATGTGTCCAGAGAAAAATGTCATCACGATGCCACGCCCCATTCGCCTACAAATAGAAAAAAAAACGATTTACAAGAGACCGCGTGGCTATTCCAAGACAACCCGAATCCAACAAAAGTTGTTCGTGGAAGAAGCACAACGAAGCAATTGGTCGCCTATTTCTACGGACGAATGGGAAATACTATGACCACTATTCGGCTTGAGAAATGCAGGAGAGTCAATTCTGAGTGCACACGATCATTTGTTTGCCGGAATTCATCGAAGAAATTCGTTAAACCAACCGAGAAAGACGAATCATTCTCCATCATGACACTTGCACCGTTTAAGCAAAACTTTGAGCTTTTACTATTTGACAAAAGCTCACAAATAATATCTTAGCTTATCTCTACCTAATTTTATTTATTTTTAAAAGCTTAAAATATCAGACGAGCTTTAAGCGAGCTTTAGAATTGCTTTAAACGATTAACTCTTGTCTAACTACAATAATAGCTTTGGTACTTCAGAAACTTTTAACTTTTCAACCAATCAAACAACTTCTATGAACACATGCAAGTAAAAAGCGAGCTTTAAGCTTCGACAGTGTAATCAAAGCTCATTAAATGGCAGACGTGTATCAAATGTATTTGATTCTTGTTGAATATTTATCGTTTCCAGAAAGCAAAACAAGTATTGTCTTCTAAATAATGTTAATTAATCATTTTTAATATCTTCAACTCATTTTGAAAGCTTTTCTCATTTAAAGCTCATTTTATTATATAATTCTGCTTGACAATTGAGTCAAAAATAAACATTAACTTGTGTTTATTATTTGATTTGTTGAAATTACAATATTTAAATTAGAATTTTAGTTTAAAACTTGTTTAGAAATCTTTTTTCGCATGTTTTTTCTTAATTGATTTTTTTTTTGAAGTTGTAATTTTTGTAGTTTTCAGATTTATTTAGAAATGTTTTTGCTGTTTTTTGCGCTGTTTTATTGCCACACTTTCTTGCTTTGTTCTTGTCTTTACCAATTAAGAAACTCATTCAACGCATAAACTTAAAAACTTAATCTCAACTGTGATAACAACAACAGGAGAGAGGAAGTGAGAGAGTGAGAGAGGGATATACTGACAGAAAGAGAAAGCAAACAGAACAAGAGGCAAACGCGCTACATTTCAATTCAACTTAATTTCCAACTTTGGACTAATCTTTTCTTGTCATTGCCTTAATTGTTGACCAACAGCAACAACAACAGCAACAACAACAATTTAGCCGTCAAGTTTTATACGTTTTCGGGGGCCCAAGCAATTTAGTTGATGGCTTTACGCCGCTTTTGGCCGTCTTGGCCATAAACACCTGAAGATTGGTAGGGGTAGGACGAAGGGGAGGAGGAGGAGGAGGAGGAGCGAAGGCCACAATTTAAACAGAGCTAAAAATGTAGTTGTTACATTTAATTATATTCATATCTTTTGCCTGCCAAACGTGCCGACGTAATCCGACAAGTTACAAAGCGGATGCTTTGACTTGCCCCCCCCCCCCTTTTATCTGCCCCGCTCCCCCTCCCCCGTCACACTTTGCATCCCCGTCTTATTGTGGGCGTGGCGCGTAAACTTTCGTTTCTTGCAAACTGTGCGAAATGTACAAAAATGCTGAACACATGCCAATTACCAGGCTCCAAAAGTGTCGAGGTGCCAAAATGAGGCCTCTGTCGTTGCGCTAAAAGGTGCAAACATACACAGAAGCAGCAGCAGCAGTAGCTTGCCACGCCCCCACACCCACAGCTTCCCGCCCATGCCACAGAGCTCGCACGGTTGCCAGGCACAAGCTTAAAATGCGCGAATGCCAAACGACATTTACATTTACATACAAAATGCAAAAGGAACTCAACAAGGGTTGAGGGGAAGGGGTAGGGGTAGGCAAGGGGTAGGGGTATGCAAGGGGTAGGGGTAGGCAAGGGGTAGGTGTGTGCAGGCAGAAAGGAAGGGTCATGGTCTTCATATTTGGATGCGCTCATGTGAGCAACACGGATTCTGAACTCAGATTCTCAGCTTGCCGCCGACTTCTGCCTCCTCGTTGTTGTTGTAGTTGTTATCGTTGTTGTTATTGCTGCCACAGTTGTTGTTGTTGCTGTTGTTGTAGTTGTGCGTTCGCACATTTTATTATTTTTTATGACTTTTGACGCAGGTGCGAAAAGCATGTGTGGAATTTGCAGCAAACGACTAACAAATGCCCTGTAAAAGGCAACTATTAAATAAGCCAGCCTAAAAGTAGGCAACAAAAGTGAAGTAAGTGTTCTTTGTTATTTAAATATATATATAAATATATATGTATATAATATATTAGAAATTAAATGAACATCGGCTTAAACAGCGACATGTCGGCTAATGTCTGCTATACTCATCGAGGGGGTCCCTGTCTTACGGACCAACACAGCCAAATTCCTTACTCGATCGCAGGCTTACTTTCTCCAAGCAGTTAACGGCGATCAGAACTCGCATACTCGCATTTAAGTTAAATGTAAAACTGCATATCATTTATTTCTTAATTAATAAGCTAGTATTGACTTAAAACCCGTTTTTAAATACTATTTTTAATGTTTAATTGCCAGTACAAGGCGATTTTTAAATAGGCAAGCTTAAAAGTAGGCAACAAAAATGTAGCAAAGCTGTATCTATAATTTAAATAATACATACATATTTCTTTCTTTGCTTTTATAAACTGCAATCTTTTTAAATTGAAATCCAACAATTTTACATAATTAATACGTTTTTTAATGAATAATAAAACCCCACCAAGTCGATTGCCCTAGTTGCTAACACTAAAATATATCAAATAAAAACTCCCCTATAAATTGAATATAAAAATAATATAATATATTAATATAATAAAATAATTAGCTTGTTGTTGTAGCTAATACAATAAATTGCCTATAAAAACAATACAATATTTAAATAATACAAAAATAATTAGCTTGTTGTCTTAGCTAATATTTAACAACATTTTTTCTAGCTCCGTTTCTTTACTGAGTATCAAATGTAATAAGCCTCTGTCAAAGAAAAGAAAATAAACACACAGAAAAAAAGCTGGCGAAAAAGGATTTTTTGGTTTGAATGCTCGACGACTTACACGTCGTTTCGCGGCAACTCCGGCGGAAGGAAGAAATCAAGGAGCGGCGGGTCAAAAGGCAGAACGAAACAAGCCATTTGCCATTTGCCAGGACGTCGTGGCTGTCGCCCCCTTTTTTTTTCTGGTAACTTGATTTGCAACTCGTATGTGCGCGGTTTGATATGGTAGTGGTAAAAAGAAGAGGGAGGGAGGAAAGGAATTGCTGGGAAAATAGCAGGAAAAATAGCAGGAAAAGCACAGTGAGGGGCAGGTGTTTTTGTCCCATCGTCAGCTTGTTCAATTGTTAAAATGTTTGTCATTGATGTTTGGCTTTTGTGCGAGTAACATTTAAGTATTTCTCTCACTTTTCTTTTTTTTTGAAGATTGTCATCTCGAGTTGAATTTTGCATTTTCAGTTTTGACTTAAGTGTTTTGCCAGCTTACTTTAAACTGACAGGCCCCTCACACCCCCTCAACTCTCTGCAATTGAAATGGAAGCCAGACTGTTGGCACATGCCTCATTCCTCGACCTGGCCTGTCATACGCCTGGTTTGGCATTTTCTTGTATTCAACCATTTCATTCATTCATTTGACTTTATTAAGAGCATAGCTTCTCAAAATAATATATATATATATATACAGATATTTGTATAATTTGTTTAAATGCCAACTCATTAAAGACCAGACTGAGACTCACACAGCCAGACGACGACGATGAACAAAACGTCAAAACTCAATTGAATTGAAGTTCGTGACGATTTCTTTGTTTTTGGTTAAAGGCATATAAAAGTTTTGTTTGCACTTCAACCTCTCTCTCTCTGACTGTGAGTGAAAAGTTGTGTAAGCATTTTAAATCTACCACAAGAGAGATCCATAATGGGACTGGGCAAGGGGATAATGGAAATGGTAGCGGAGTTTGCCAAGGGGGAAATTGCAGTGTACGCAGTAGTTTCCAAGCTATTTCGCAAGTAATTGAAGTTATCTACTAAAGCATACACTTAGGCATTTGCTTTATGCCTCTTAGTGATGGCATATTATCGATAACTACACAACTATCGCAGCTATCGATTATAGAACCAATAAAAAACCTATTAAAAGTTTTTTATTTGAAGGGGAAAATGCTGTAGGGAAAATGGAAGTGAAGTTAACCAAAGTATTAAAGTGAGTGCAAATGTTTGACAATTAATTAAAATTATGCCTTGCACTATCGATAACTATCGATACAATTAAAGATTGGGTTAAATACAAATCAAACTCTATTCAAAGTTAATTCTTCGCGTGGAAATGACAATGTTAATTTAAGCGTGGAATTTGCCAAGTTATCTATAAGATTTGCAGTGTAAATTTAGAGCTGAACATTAATAAATATCGATAGATATGAAAGGAAATGCAGACGAGTTTCCAGCTGTACTAAATTTTGAATTATCGACAGCTACAAAGAACTAAGATATTTGCGACAAATAACTATCGATTATAACACAAAAGAAAGCGCCTTAAATTGTTGTAGTTTACTGAATAGTTTTAATGGAATCAAACTGATCTACTTGCGATAAATATCGATAGCTTAAAATCCATTAAAATACCAGTCGTAAGGGCTACAATCGAAGTCGACTATTAAAGAACGATTTACTTATTCTTCAAAAACTAAATAATAGTACAAACCTAAGTAAATTTGTAAATAATAAATAAATTTTAAAAATAATAATAACCTTAACAAAAGTGTGCTTCTGGTAGGTTTCGAACTTCAGAGCCACAACGCAAGAGTTCGAAACTCTAAGCATTGCGCCAATGCAGCTATAGTCGATTATCTTGCAAATTAACAGTTTCCTTGCCTCAAGTTGCTGCCGCCTCCAACCTATGTATATTGAAAATCAATTCAAATCTCCGGTGTTTATTGTCCGATTGCGATGAAACATTCAGTAAACATTGCAATTAAACAATACTTAATGTATGCCGAATTTTGAACTTGTATCTTTTCAATTACTCGTGTTATTCGGGTATTTCTGATTTGTGGGGGCGCAAAGGGGCGTGGCAAAATTCTTAAATAAACTTGACCTTTGTGGTTGCCTCAGGAGTATTGTCACCAATTTTGGTTACTCCAGCACTTATAGTCTCTGAGATCTAGGTATTTATACAGCAGGACAGACAGACAGACAGACGGACAGACAGACGGACAGACAGACGGACAGACAGACGGACAGACAGACAGACAGACAGACGGACAGACAGACGGACTGACAGACGGACTGACAGACAGACAGACAGACGGACTGACAGACGGACAGACAGACAGACAGACAGAAGGACTTACAGACGGACAGACAGACAGACGGACAGACAGACAGACGGACAGACAGACAGACAGACAGACGGACTGACAGACGGACAGACAGACAGACGGACAGACAGACAGACGGACAGACAGACGGACAGAAAGACGGACAGACAGACGGACAGTGTTCAATGATTTTAAACTGTAATATACGCTTTAAGAGCAAACAGACTGCAAATAAAGTGGACGCAAAAAGAAATGAGATTGTTGATTAGTTTTAATGCAATTAAAATTATCTCTAGCATATTCGTGAATGCTGTTTAGAGCTAGACAACTTTCGATAGATATCGACAGCTTAAAATCAATTAAAATACAAGTGAAACTCTATTAAAAGTTTGCTTCTTAAATGGGCAAAAAAGAGAATAATTATCAAGACGTGTTAAACATGTGTTTTACTATCGATAACTATTGTTAACACACACTTTACTCTACTACAAATTAAACTGTATTAAAATTACTACTACTACTACTACTACTACTACTTCTACTATTACTACTACTACTACTCCTACTACTTTAATATACGCTTTAAGCGAACACAGACTGCAAATAAAGAGCAGACCAAAAAATGGCAAGGAAGAAGTAAAGTACACAACTTTTTGGAAAACTTCTAGCTTTAGGCCAAGTTGATATTAAGCAAAGTCGAAAACACATTAAGTTGCAACTCTCGTCGTCTGTCTGCACATACATATGTATGAACGATTGTAACTCACAGTTGCTGTGGCAATATATATTACCTAACTCGCAGTTTCTTTTTTTTTTATCCAATATTGCAGCCTAAAAAGAACGATGTGTCACTTCACAATCCACCAGC
Source organism: Drosophila histrio (assembly GCA_958299025.2). Taxonomy (NCBI): domain Eukaryota; kingdom Metazoa; phylum Arthropoda; class Insecta; order Diptera; family Drosophilidae; genus Drosophila; species Drosophila histrio. The sequence goes on from OY729166.1 coordinate 1,630,292, forward strand.
TACTCCCCATCATAGATCAGAGACGGACTAACACACAGTTGGCCACAAAACTTTGGTGGGCCATAAACTGCAGGGAAAACCAAACCAAACCAAACCAAACCGAACTGAACTGAACTGAACCAAGTTGAAGAGGCCGCAATGAAATGCATTGCAATGCGCTTAAGTTTCATAAGCTGTGGCCAGAAAAATCTGTGCCATGAGTAGTACCGAGAGCTCAGATTGCAGATTTGTGAAATGACCACGCCCCAAATGGGAGGACCAACCCCCCCTCCATGGTGTCCATGTGTTACATACGACCAACACACACACAGAGAGCGAGGAATTATCGAAAAGTGAATTCAAGGCAAATGGCTTTGGCAAAATTTCAAACTCTTTGCTCGTTCATGACATGAAAAGGATAGCAAAAAAAAATATGAAGATAGAGCAAGTGAAAGAGGAAGGGATATTAGCAAAAATCGTAACTGGCAACTGGCAACTGGCAACTGGCAAATACGTGTAATAGTTGAACAAAACTCTCGTTTGGTCAACTGCAAAACTGCAAACTAAAATAGAAGAAAAACTGTTATTTTTGTGTCAAATAGTTGGACAACTGTCCACGTACACGTCGAACTTTCGCTGACAGCTGCCAGCCACCGTGGGGCATGCCCCCTGCCCCCCTACCCTCACCTATCCCTAGAGAGACACACACACACGCCCACACTCACGCCTTAATGCACTCGCTGCAAATTAATATTGCAGTTTTTTCCCCCCGTACGACGATAGTAGTAGTTGGCCCCGAAAAAGTTGAGATGAGAAACTGGTAAGAAAACTTTTAGCGCGTCTGCGTTTTTCTTCCTCCTTTTTTTTTCTTCACAAAAATTAGTTTCTTCACTTATTGAAATGTCAATGGGAATGTCAGGCAGAGCCCGACAACAACGACAACAACGACAACAACGACGACGACAACAACGACGACGACTTTTCCCTAGCCCCAAATTGTAATTTCCACGTCTGCACATCTTTTTTATACCCTGTGCCCATTAAAAATGGGCAAAAAAGGGTATAATGAATTTGTGTGAATGTATGTAAAAGGCAGAAGGAGGCAACTCCTATAAAGTATATATGTTCTTGATCAGTATCAATAGCCGAGTCGATTGACAGCTGTTCATCTGTCTGTCCGTCTGTCCGTCCGTCCTACTAAATGAACGCGTGGATCTCAGCAACAATAAGAGCTGGAGACTTCAAATTTGGTATGTAGGTTCCTGAATACCATACGCAGATCAAGTTTATTTTCAATTTTCAATATCAAGCTCCGTTTGTTTTAAAATTATACCCTGTGTTATACCCTGTGGGGGTATATTAAGTTTGTTAAAAGTATGTAACAGGCAGAAGTAAGCGTGGCCGACCCCATAAAGTATATATTTTCTTGATTAGCATCAATAGCCGAGTCGATATAGCCATGTCCGTTTGTCTGTCCGTCCGTCTGTCTGTCCGTCCATTCGTATAAGCAAAAGTATCTCAGAGATGGTAAGAGCTAGAAGCTTGAACTTAATCTCCCAGAACTGGTAATATTCCGGGGCACATCAAGTTTATCTTTTATTTTGAATGCCACGCCCCTTTCGCCCACAAATCAAGAAAATGCTCATAACAAAAGCAGTTTTGTAGCTAGAGACTTGAAATTTGGCATACATGCTGAATATCTTGGGGTTGATGTGTGTAGAAAATTTCAACACGATGCCACGCCCCCTTCGCCCACAAATAGAAAGAACGAATTACAAGACAATTACAACGGGAGTGAATTTTAGCGGGTCTCCCTGTTCAGCTACAGGGTACATTACGGTCGTGCTGCCGACATTTCAGCTTGTTTTTGTCTTTTTTCCCTTATGTTTTTTTTAGACCTGGCGTCAATTTGCTTGAAATGCTTCGTGCCAAATGATTTAGCGTCTGGCGTTTTCATTTTTTTTTTTTTCATTCCATTTTCACACAAAGTTTCAGCTTTTGTTTTTCAAGCTTGCCTCGGGGAATGAAAGCAGCCTCAGCTGTTTGGCAACGCGTTCGTCAATTTGGCCTAATGATATCAGCGGGCAAAAAAAAAACAAGAGAAACAAGAGAAAAGCGAGAAAAGGTGCGAAACTGAAATTTAAACAAATTAAAAAAGGAACCTGCTCACAATTGAGCAGGCAACATCTAAGTATGATAAAGAAATGAGTGAAAAATGCGAAAAATGTGGAAAAATGTGAAAAAGGTTCACGCTTGTTCCCAGCTAATGAGCATGAGACAAAGTGACAAAGTTACAGCTGCTAACTGAACCACAAAAAATAAGTCAAAAAAAATAAAAAAAACAGTAAAAAGGTCATTCAGCTAAGTGGCTTAATTCCCCCTGGCCAACTCTCTATTCGGTTTTACGGTTTCATCTTCAGTTTTATCGGTTTATCTAATGAAAGTCGCGTGTTTCTCTTTTTTTTTGCAACCACATAAATTAATGTCTTGGCTCATATTTAAAACGCTTTTCTGGTAATTAATCAATTTGATTGATCATTTCTAGCCCCAAAAGCTGACTGGCCAACATTTTGTCTATTACCCCCATGTCTGGGCCGTAAGAATAATGATGATGCCGCATTATGTTTTATAAATAATTTAAATACTTTACATTATTGTTTGCCTATTATGGCCAATGGAGATAAATGACTTATGAGTTCGCTAGGCTCAATTAGCATAATGTAAGCAGAGACTGTAATCGATACTTGTAAAAAAAACTGTTGTTACTCTCAATAACATTTGGATAGTTAACAGTTGTAATAAGGATACTTTTATAATAAAGCGACACTTTTCTAATTAAAATTGTTTTTTTTTAAAGAAGAATTATATTTTTTATAATAAACTTACTTTTGATTTAAATAAAGAAAATATTTATAATATATCTTTTATAAATGCATACATTAATTTTTAAAATAAAGATATTCTAATTTAAATAAACATACTCATTATTATTAAAAGTATTTTAATTTTCCAATGATATTTACTTATATTAAGATACTTTTAAGAGTCTAGGTAAGTTTTTATAAATAAATAGACTCTTTTAAAATATAATTATGTTATTATAAATGACTAATGAGTTCGCATATTGTAAGCAGACTGTAATCGATACTTGTAAAAAAAACTGTTGTTACTCTCAATAACATTTGGATAGTTAACAGTTGCAATAAGAATAATTTACTTAAATAAAGATGCTTTAATAATAAAGCGACTCTTTTCTACTTAAAATTGTTTTTCTGAATAAGAATTATATTTTTTTATAATAAATTTATTTGCGAATTGAATAAAGAAACTAATTTAAATATATGTAATAATTTTTAATGAATATATTTATTTTAAAATTAAATATTATTTGAATATATTTATTTTAAATAAAGATATTCAATACTAATTAAAGTATTTATTTTTCTTTAAGATATTTATACATATTAAGATACTTTTAATAGTTTAAGTAAGCTTTTATAAATAAGAATAATTTATTAAAAAGGGTATAATGTGTTAAAATAAATATATATTTATTTAATATAGTTTTCTTTAAGAAAAAGTCTTATATATAATAAAAACAATATTTATTACACACAGCTCACTTTTTAAATAAATAAATAGACTTTTACTATTAAATAATATATTATATTAAAATAAACTAAATTTAAAAAACATATATTTGCAATATTTAAATAAATAAATACTTTAATTATTTAATAATATTAGAATAAAATAAGTTTTAAATAAAAAACAATATTAATTACATACAGCTCCCTTTTTAAATAAATAAATAGACTTTTATTATTAAATAATATAATCTATTAAGATAAAAATACTTTATAAAATATATTTATTTGCAATATAAAATATACTTTTCAATTAAGTTAATTATTTTTTTATAAATATTCTTTATTAATTAACAAACACACTTTTTGCCGCCTGTAAATTGCATTTATAAATCTTCAATTAAGTTGCCAATTTAACTGAGTGAGAGAGTGGGAGGGAGACAGCGATAAAGCGACTGAGCGAGATAGCGATAGCTTCCATTACAGCAGCTTGTCAGAGTCTTAACAGCGTACACTGGACCACTTCCCCTCTTTTTTTTTTCTGGCCACATCCTGTGGACACGGCAAAGCTTTTAAATCCCCAGTTTGAAGTGCCGCAATTGCCGTTGCTTAACAGAGCGTCGCTGAGCGCTGAGCGCGGGCAGAAAAAAAGCTTTCGCAAAGCTTTTAACGCTATGTTAAGGCGACAGACGATTTACATTATTTAAACAGCACTCGCAGCTTTGTTTGCTCTCGCTCTTCATCTCATGCTCTCAGTTTAGTGGAACTACAGTAGAGCTTGACTAAGACGAACTGTTGAAGCAAATGTGCGGTGATTCGGGCAGAAAAGTACAAGGGATTTATAATATAAATATGAATTCATTTGAGAATTACAGAAGATCTGCTATTTGGTGAACTACAGTAGAGCTCCACTCAGACGAACTGTTGAAGCAAATGTGCGGTGATTGGGGCAGAAAAGTATCAGGGATTATAATACATACAATCCTGAAATAGTTTGAGAATTACAGTAGCTTCTGCACAAAGGAATAATGAATGAAAGTAGAGATATTATAATAAAGATTATAATGAATAAAGTTCTAGAGAAGCTATCCGGGGAAAAATGAAAGAAAGCAGAGAAATATAGAATTCCCCTTCGGAAAGAAGGAATACTAAATAATATAAGAGTTATATGTCTTATATCCTTAAAGAACACAACAATTTAATGAAAGTTTACTTTAGGCAAAAGCAAATAGTACAAAAAAGAGATACATATAACACACAATATCTGTTATGGATAAAACAGGAAGGGAATAAGGCTTATAGGGAGTACTCTGTTGGAGGAAAGAAGAAAGCTAATATAGTTTTCTCTTGAAGAAACAGATCTATACGCCCGACTAATATATACAAAATGCTATTGGCGAAAAGAAGAACAAATAGAGCTATAAGATATATCAGAAAGACAATATATCCTATTTCTGTCCCCATTTCTCTCCAAGAGATAACTCTGTTATATTTTGATCTACTCTATTTCTGTGTATTCTATTCTACAGGGTGAGGCAAAAGTAATCACCCTATTGGAAAACGCTATAACTTTTGCCTGGAGCCAAATGTCAATTTGGTTTTGACATTTTTGTGAAGTAAACAAACGCAGAATACAAAATCGACAAGTCATGAATCGTTTTACTTAACAAGAACGCGGAATAATTGTTTCCATTTATTTGCGCAACATTTTCAAAAGTTATAGCGTTTTCCAATAGAGTGACTACTTTTGCCCCACCATGTAGAGTAGAATAAACAGAAATAGAGTGAATAGAAATATAATAGATTTATCGCTAGAAGAAAAGAGGAAAGAAATAGGGGATACCAAAGTACAAAAAGAGTTGCCATTTAAAAATTGTGAGTTTCTTGTTGTTTGTTGGCAATTATTTAGTTAATTTTTTAATAATTAGCTAGATGGTTTTAACTGACTTTAAAATAGGGAATACTTTAATATTCCTGTTGCTAGAATATAGGAAAAGAAAAGTGTTTTAGCTCTTATAACTCAAAGGAACTTAAAAATTTAATGAAAAGATATAAGACGATATATAATGAATATATTTCTTAGAGAAGAGACAAACTAGAAGCAGATATATACAAATTTCTGGCTCGTAAATATATAAATATTAATAATGATGTGAGTTCTAAATAACAATAGCTTCTACTAAGAATAAAGTTGGGTGCTAGTCGACTCGAGGTCAATTTATTGTCGATATAACAGATATAACAACAAAAGGCAAGGAGGTAGGCTTGGTTTACAACTGTTGCAGGAGATGCCACAAGATCTCCCTCATCACTACCATTTGAGCTAGCTCAAACTCAACCATCCAAGCTTCTTCTCTATGTTGTGCTGCTAGAACCAGTTGAGAATTCTAAAAGCGCAACATAGGAAAAACGCCTGATAGTTGAGCTTGCCTCTTTGTATGTTGTTATAACTTGTTTTATACCCTGTGGGGGTATATTAAGTTTGTTAAAAGTATGTAACAGGCAGAAGAAAGCGTGGCCGACCCCATAAAGTATATATATTCTTGATCAGCATCAATAGTCAAGTTGATATAGCCATGTCTGTCTGGCTGTCCGCCCGTCTAACTGTCTGTCTGTGCGCCCGTCTGTCTGTCTGTCTGTCCGTCCCTCCGTATAAACAAAAGGATCTCAGAGATGGTGAGAGCTAGAAGCTTGAACTTGGTCTCCCAGCACTGGTAATATTTGCAGGCAGATCAAGTTTATCTTCAATTTTGCACACAAATCAAGTTCAAGCTCAAGAGAATTACATCAGGAGTGAATTTAAGCGGGTCTCCCTTTAGAGCTACAGGGTATATTACGGTCGTTCTGCCGACTGTTCGGCTTGATTTAGTTAGTTTTTCTAATTTTACTAAGAATGTGTATCACTAATTGACTGAAAGCCGAACTTAGACATGTTTTAATGCTTAAAGTTGACTAAGTTTCTTTGGTAACATAAAAACAATGCTTCTTGTTACTCAGTTGTCAACTTTCACTCCCTTACAGACTTCAATTAAACGACGCTGATTCATTACTTCATTCATTAGTTAGAGGGCTTCAACAATCATTGATTTAAGACCGTTTTTGCAATGCGGCTAATACAGTTTATCGCACTCGAGCGTCTATCAACATTATCAAAACAGACATTTGCCTTTCTTTTTTTTTTGCATTTCGCATTTCCCCACAGGGGGCAGCCATAGAAATGCCGGCCTCATTGCTAATACACAACGTTGTTGGCTTATCAAAACACAACATCAATACACACACACACACACAGAGACACTCACACACACACACACTCGTAGACTGGCACACGTGCCTCAAAGGGAAAACGTGATGCTAATCGCATTTGCCAGTGACATTTTCAAGTTATTTTCATACATTCATTTGTATTTTGTGCACATTTTGGCATATTTTGTTGTAGTTTAATTGAAAATTTGTGCTGTGATTTAAGCACATTGCGTATACGCAACACATTACGCATACGCAGCGTGTGACAATCTGGCAGCAAATTTGATTGTCATTTTTATTATTATTGCCGCACTCACACACAGACAGAGAGACAGAGAGAGAGGGAGTGTTGGCGCTGGAGTGAGACAGCATTATTTGGGGGCAAAATTGCTTGAGTTGCTTTTATTTTTTGGGCAAAGTGCTTAGGCACTCTTGAGTCTTATGAGAGATTAACAAAGCATTTAATCTTGGCTTGGCATAAAATGACATAGCACACACTAACACACACACATACACAGCTTTAGATTTGCGACTGCTTTTGCTTTATTTGTTTTGCTTTTTATTTTGTATTTTGTTTTTGACTTTTTATTGACATTTACTTGCTTAACGTGCGCCTTTCGTACTGCTTCTTCTTCTTTTGCTGCTTCTTCTGCTTCTTCTTCTATTGGTTGTTGTTATTGTCGTGGTTTTTTTTATTGTTGTACTAGTTGTAAATTTGTTTTTATTTTAGGTATTTCAGCAAAAACTGCAATAAAGCGAATTTTCTCCACACGTTGCATACTTTTGAGCGCTACACAAAAACACGGACACAGCCAAACAACACATACAGCGAAGAAAATTGCAGTTACTGCCGCCGCGACGGAAGCTGCTCGTGAATTTTAAAACAATTTTTATACACACAAATTTTTCAGCCTTTTCGCAATATGATTTGCTTGCTTTCTCTTACACTTTTCTGTTGTTTAATTTATTTATATCTTTTTATTGTTATTTATTTTATTTGTTGGCAGTAAATTGTTAATTTGTTTATTACACACGACGCACACACACAAGCAAGACACACACACGCAGACGCACACACACACGTATACAGTTGATTATAAAACGACAGAGCAAAAGTTAGCGCAACACTAGCAAAATATCAGCAGCAATGACAGCAGCGCGGCCAGCGGAGGCGAAGCGAAGCAAACGCAATCAGCAAAAGCTTTCGCAGCTGGAAATAGCAGCAGCGGCAGCGACAGCAACAGCAGCAGAAGCAGCAGCAGCAGCAGCAGCGACAGCGACAGCAGCTTGGAAGTCCAAGCCGAAAGCTAGCTGCCGAAAGAGAGCAAAAGCTTTGGCAAGAGCGCGTATAAAGAGCTTGACAAGCTTAAAGCGCATGCGCCGCCATAGAAATGCTGGAAAAAGGGATTATGTGTGGATTATGTGTCAGTGTAACAATGGAAGAGTTTATGCCAATTAACAGTACACACACACACACACACACGCACACATATACACTCTTTCTCTCTCTGTGAACTGCATTAAAGTGTTCGCGACATTATCTTTTCTTTCTTTTTTGGCTTGCGCCTCATTAGTGTCAAGGCAAAGAGTTCAAAATTGGCATTAACGCCTGCCACAAGTACGCACACATTACATGCCTCATCAAATGCATAATGCATGCCACGCCCACACACACACACTCGCACTCACACACACACATACTCATTATTAGCCGGCTTGACATGCCGGGTCGAGACCCGTGTCCAGAGTCCAAGGCAAAAGAAAAAAAAATGCAGACAAAAGCTGCACAACAATTTTGAAATGCAGGCAGAAAAGCGCCTGCATTTTTACATCATCAACCAGATGATTAGCATCTTCATTAGCAACATCATTATCATTATCATTTACAGCATGCACTGTAGATGATATTTCTTTAAATATTCACTTTTTTTAAAAATATATAATTTATAGCCATTTCATGCACTCTAGATGAAATTTGTTAATATTCTGTTAATACATATTTCCACTTCCTTAAAAAATTACAAATATATATATACATATCTTTTATACTACTTATCACTATCATTTACTATCACATATTAAATACATTTTTCCACTGCCATAAAAAAAATATAATTAAAAAAATGAGACTCTATATATTATATGTAATATATTCTGTAAATATTGTTTAAACTTCCTTAAATAAATGAAAGTAAATAATTAAATATAATATGTACTTATAAATAAATATACATTATGATAATTTATAGCATAAACTCTCGATGATAGCTTTAAATATTCTGTAAATACATGTTTTACTAACTAAAAAACAATATATAAATATAATATACAGCATACACTTTAGATCAGAGATCTTAAAAGAAATACACTCTCAGATATTTTCTATGCGTTAGTTTTCAAAGCTCTGAAAGCGATGATATTTGTAAATATTCTGTAAATCTTTGCAACACTTCTTTAAAAATCAAGAGAACTCTAGAAATATTCGTATATATTCTGTAAATAAATTTAAGCACTTCCTCAAGATATTTGTAATTATTCTGTAAATCATTTATAAACTTCTTTATAAATCAAAAAATCTCCAGATACTATTCCTATATATTCTCTAAATAAATTTAAGAGCTTCCTTATGAAATATATCATTTAAAACATCATTATATTTTTTTGTATATAAATTATATTTGTAAATATTCTGTAAATCATTTAGAAACTTCCCTAAAAATAAAAAAAAACTCTAAATACTATTCCTATATATTCAGTAAATATATTTAAACACTTTCTTAAGATATATATTATTTACAACATCCTAATATTTTACTGTATATAAATGATATTTGTAAATATTCTATAAATCATTTAGAAATTTCCCTAAAAATCAATAAAAACTCTAAATACTATTCCTATATATTCAGTAAATAAGTTTAAGCACTTTCTTAACATACATTTCCTCTACAACATCATTGTCTCTTACAGCCTACACTGTAAATAATATTTATAAATATTCTCTAACTAAACTCTTCCTTCAATAAGAACAAAAAATATGTATAAATTTTACAGCGACGTTGACGTTTGACAAGGCTGCAAGCTGAGGGAGTTGCAAAAGAGAAAGTTTTACATTTGCCTACTTTTCTGCTACTGTGTTTGCTTAGGAGTATGTGTGTGTGCCTATGTGTGTGTGTGTGTGTGTGTGTGTGTGTGTGTGTGTGTGTGTGTGCAATGCCTGGCAGTTTGTTTTTAATCAAGGCAAAACTGGGTCAGTTTGGGCTGCAACTAAAAATATCATTTATGTTGCCCAGCCAAATGCGCCAGTTGACTTTCCCTTCCCTGCGCTACCTTCCTCCTGCTCCTACTCCCCCTCTTCATATCTAGCATTGTGTGCACAAATATATATATATATATATATATATGTATAAATATACTATATATTCCCATACATTCATATATATATACATATATATACTATATTTGTAATACCACACGTCATCGTCCTCTCACAGATTTACAATTGGATGCTGTGTTAATTGCTACAGAGATGCTCTGTTAGTTAACAGCCAGTCACTGTTAACTCAAACTGCAACTGTTAAGAGTTAACAGTGAGAGTTAAAGTACCGTTAAAAGTTGACCCAGTTCTGTCTATAAATAAAGCACACAGTGTTTGAGAGAGAGAGAGAGACAGACTTCAGTTTACAGCGCCAACTGGGAATGAGGTTGTCTCTGCAATTGAGAGTTGGGAAGGTTTGAAACTTATGATGGATTCTTTTGGGCAATTGCAACTGTTTCACACAGAAGAGGTTTATGCGAATTACATTTCTATTTATAAATCACTTAAGTCTTAAGCCATCACAAAATATGACAAAGTTGATGGATTTACTTTTGAGCCAATGTAAAAGGGGGAGCAGGCAATGTGGGCCGAAAGCTATCAACAGGCCAATGGAAAGGGTTAGAAATGCGTACTCACAGTAGGTGTTAAAATTTCTACGAAATACGAATACATCATAACTATATCTACGGTTATGATGTATAGATAATGTTGAAAACAGCGGGATATCATAATTTACATGAGAAGATTATATATTTCTTTAAAATGCAATCTAATATCAGAGATAAGATTAATTTCATATCTAATATTATAGTACAAATTCATCATTTAAAGAAAATACTAGGAGAAATCATTTCTACACAATCTTAGCTTAAGATTCTTAAGTTTCATGATAGAAATGCTTTTCTTAAATTGATTATAAGACAATAATCTCATCTTTTCTCATTGGCTTAAACTCAGAATAATATCATACTTTGTAAATTATAGCAAGATTTACATGAGAAGATTATGTATTTCTTTTAAAGGCAGTCTTATATCAGAGATAAGGATTACTCAATATCTAATATCGATCTAATCAATCTAATATCATACATAATGATTAATCAATAAATGAAAACCATAAGAGAACTCATTTCTACACAATCCTAAATTAAGATTCTCCCTTTATCATGACTATAAGACAATAATTTAAATCTTCTTTATTGCTTCAACTCAGAATAGTATCCTCCTTTGTAAACTATAGACTATTGTCTAATAATAATAGTGTAATATTAAGAGAGTTCTCTTATTATAGAGTTTATGGTTATTATTGCTCTCTATTACAGTTTTAACACCTACTCAGAATTGTGCCCTATTTTTAAAGTCCTTGAACCTACAAACTATAAAAACAAACTTAAATATCATAGTATTCATAAATGAAAGTATGGTAATATGGGCTCTCTTATTATTGAACTTGTTATAATTTAATCTCTCCTGCTCTATCATATAATCCCTTCGTTAATACTCAGTGTAGAAACCGACGAATAAATCTCTTTCTTTATTCTTAATCTGAAAATTCCCTTTTTCTGTAAAATCAATGAAATTTTAACGTCCATAAATATCATTAACTTTTATCGCAAGATTATGACAAATGTTTTGCTATTAATTTCTCTTATTATAAATTCATTTCCCAATGCTCAGATCTATTCCCTCTTATACACATCCAGGGATAGTTTTTATCTTATATAAAATATTATTTTCATTTGTAGATGCTATAGAATTAATTTTGTAATTATTATAGAACAATAGAACTTACTTTAATCAACAATTCACTTCCTCTTTTATTTGTCTACTCTCTGCTCTGATTTCCTAGTATTTCTTTTCTGTATGGACATATTCTTGTGTTAAATTTACAACATATATCATAAAATGTTGTTATTAATTTAAACAACAATATACGGGGTCTTTTTATACAATATGTTCTTATGCATATTTCTACTCCATCTTTGCTCAGTAAATTTTCTATTCCTTTCTCAGATTAATGCCTTTTTTTTCCTTAAATAAATTATAAAACCTATATTGTATAATTTTAATATTATGTTATGTGTATGACAAAACTTTAATGCCTGTAATAACCCTTTTATCGTTTCTCTCTTCTGTCCAAATATTACATTCCCTGCACTACTTTTTTTTTATTCATAAGAACTAAAACTCACCTCGGATGATGTGAGATAGCACATGCGCGAATCGGTGCTCTCAATGGAGGCTTGTTGTACAATTCCATAACGTGATTCACGATCACTCAAATACTCTGATCGCAAGCTGTCCTGACGTATAAACTCCGCGCTAAAAAAATAGCAAAGAAGATCATTAGTAATAATAATAAACTAGTTTTTACCATAAACAGTTAAAGAAGTAATTGTTTTGACAGAGTACGCAATACACACATTTTAACTTGCCAAAAAAAAAAGATTTGCTGGTTCTTATATTTATTTTCTAATTTTACTACAGGCTCTTAGTTGACAGATTAACTTAAAAAATAAATAAATAATGAGCTACAATGGGTTTAATTATTTTTAAAAATTTTAAAAAGAACAAGAAATAATTTCCATTAAATATGAAACATTTCTGTTATTTTAGCGTTATTAGTTTTTAATAAAAATAACAAAAATATGTATGCAATTGTTGGTTTTGTCAATAAAATTACTTGATTAACTGTTATACAAGCATAATTCTCACCGTTGCTCTAGAGAATCAGCTCTGGCGCTTTTATAGCCAGAATCATTGAGGCTGCTGTCCTGACGCAGCGACGGCAACGAATCCCACGGCGAACGCTTGTGTCCCGAGCCGGGCACTTGTTGCGTCATCATGCCGTGTCCGGAACCCGAACCAATTGTCGAGCTGCCCGAGCGCCAACCGTCCGAGTGACGGAACCACTGAGCACGTGCCGATTCGCCAATGCAGCTGGCGCAACGTGAATTGGAGAAACTACAAAAATATATATTAATATATATAAAATATACTAAATATATTAAATTATTTCATAAACTCACCTAGCATTATGATCGCTCAAATAGCCACGATCGCGTTCACGCTCCCTTTCGCGTATCAATTCATTGCGATCACTGTAATAACCATCCCTGTCACGATCACGTTCCTTATCCCGAATGGTGGATAAAGGACGATGCGGGGGCAGCGGCAAAGTCGAAGATTTGGCATTGGCTGCATGGGAAAAGAAAAAAATGAAATCATATTAAATATAATTTACCAAGAAATTAACTAAATATTCATATAGACTAAGCAAAGACAACAGCAACATTAAAATAAAGACAAGCAAAATTCACTTTGTTTTACACAAAGATCTCATAAGTAGTATTATAGTTCTTTATTTTTATACGATAGTTTTTTTTTTATATATACGATAGTTTTACTGTTTAAGTGGAGTGCAGTCAATGGAACTACTTACGCCTACGTAGTGGATATGGACTGCGCTGTGTTGATCCTGGTAGGCTTTCAGCGAATTCTGATGATTGTTGTTATTGTTGTGTGAGAGTTGTTTTGTTGTTATTGTTGTTGTAGTGTGTGCGAGATCAGGAAGATGAGCATGTTGTGATATTTTGATGGATAGCATTTAAGTTTTAATTATTTAAAAATTGATTTATAAGAAAACGAGAGAGAGAGAGAGAAAGAAAGGAACAGAGAGAACAGAGTATTATGATAGCAAAGTGAAATGATAGAAAACACTTATGAAAAAAGCAATAAAAGTTGAAGTTTCTTTTCACTACAAAGTTTTGTTACTTTCCCTGCATTTTTAGACATTTTTCTAATTTTGAGAAAATTTATATTTATATGTAAATTTTAAATAATTGAAAAAATCTGTAAAAACTTATAAACAAGTACATAAACTTTGTAGTGCAAAAGGAGTATAACAATATTTAAATAATTCTATCTAAGATCAGCCAGAACTTTAAGAGTTTGCTAAATGTTTACACCATTTTGTTATACGTAATACAAAAATGTACATTTGTTATTTTGACATTTTCTAACATATGTCGTTATATAAAAAAAACAATTTTTTAGTGGAAAACAGTTTAAAAATCAATTTAAGATCATTTACTATGTATCTTTCTATAAACAGCTAGAGCTTTACTCACATACACTATACACGCACGCAAAAGCTCGCAAGCTTAAAGCTCTGCCAATAGCGCGTGCACTAATACAAATACAAATTACTAATACAACTACAGACTCTTAACAAATGAGTGCTTGTAATTTTCATAATTATTTTAAATTAATAAATCAAACATTCAGAGTCTCATTTGCATTTCTAAGAGCTCTAATTTGTGAGCCTCGTCTGTAGCTAAAAGTAAACCATTGAAATGATTTATGCTTTAAATAGATTTTAATTAGTTTGTAACGTGTTTTTTTGCCCTGTCACTGAAATACCTTTGCCAACTAATCTGCATTTTATTTCGCATACCCGCAAAAGCAAAGGGCATTTGGCATTAATCAGATTATCACACACTACACTCCCAACATTCTATCAATCGAATTTGAAATCGAAATCGCAACATGAAACGAGCGTGTTCTGTTTGTTTAACTTGATTGAGAGGTACATTGATGTGGGGGATACTAGTTCCGAAGCTAATTAAAAATTCGATTAGAGAAGGAAGCCAGAAATGAAATGAAGGCAAAAAAGACTACAACAATAACAACGAGAACTAAATAAATGACTAGAAAAAACGACAAAAACGAAAGCGAAAACCAAAACAGAACCAGAACAGAAACCAAAAAAAAAGAAAACCAGCTAATCTTACCCAGATTTTCCATGCTCTGGGAGAGTAGAGCCTCAAAGGTGTGCAAACTATAGGATTCAGCATCCATGCCCTTGGCCAGAGTATTCCTCAGATGCATCTCGTACTCCATAAGCAACCGCGAAGTGGGACTACCCGGTGTGGGAGTCACATTCGGTGCCTGTTGATGCTGATGATGTTGATGCCGCGACGAACGTTGTTGTGGATGCGGCTGATGTTGTTGCTGCTGCTGCTGCTGCTGTGATGGTTGCTGCTGCTGCTGTTGTTGCTGCTGCCCATAGGATTGATCCTGATCGGAGTTGCCATTGCTGGAGCTTGGCGTAGTGGCATAGCATTGATTATCAAACATCACGTTGTCCGAGGGCGGTGAACCTTCAATGCAACTGCGTTCCCGCTCGCGCTCCAGCTCCAAATAGAGATTACGCGGTGGATAACCACGTCCAATTTCATGTGAGGATCTGGCGAGAGAGAAAACACAATTAATATATGGTAAAAGGAAAGAGTAGTTAAAGATTTAATACCCTTACTGTCTGTATATTTGACAAAATGTTACTTTAAGTAAGTTCTTTCCAATAAAGTATATATATTCTATCAGCAAGAACAGCCTAGTCGATATAGCTATGTTCGTCTGTCCGTCTATCCTTCTGTCTGTCTGTCTGTCTGTCCGTCCGTCTGTCTGTCCGTCTGTCTGTCCGACAGTCTGTCCGTCTGTCTCTCTGTCCGTCTACCCCTCTGTCTGTCTGTCTGTCTGTCTGTTTGTCCGTCTGTCCGTGTGTCTGTCTGTCCGTCTGCCTATCTGTCTGTCCGTCTGTCTGTCGGTTCTTCTGTCTGTCCGTCTGCACGAATGTCTGTATGTCCGCATGTCTATCTCTCTATCCTTATGTCAATCTGTTTGTCTGTCCGTCTGCCTGTCTGTCCGTCTGTCTGTCCGTCTGTACGAATGTCTGTCTGTCCGTTTGTCCGCATGTCTGTCTGTCCGTCTGCCTATCTGTCCGTCTGTCTGTCTATCCTTCTGTCTTTCCGTCTATCCTTCTGTCTGTCTGTCCGTCCATCTGTTTCTATGCAAATTAGTCTCTCAGTTTTAGAGCTATCTGGATGAAAGTTGGTACAGTTCCGTCTTTTTGCTGTAGGAAGTACATATGTCGAAACCAGCCGGATCGGATCACTATATCATATAGCTGCCATAAGAAATATCGGTCAAAAATCATACTTTTGTATGACAAGCTTCTTTATTATTCGACTCACTTCAACCAAACTCACAGATTATGCATTTGGTCATGTATTATGTATCCTTATCAAATTTTGTATAATTCGGATCACTATATCACTTAGTCAGGTTGAGTATAATATTATTTAATATACAACTTAAAGGATTGGTGAAGATATCTCAAGGCACAACAAAGTTATCATAATAACCAAGAGTTTGGATTGATCGTTCACAAGGCAGTTATAGTAGCAATATAGTAGTAGCAATATAGCAATATAGTAGTAGTAGTAGGCAATATAGTAGTTCAATTATCGCCAAATTTGATAGGAATATATATAAAATACACAACTTAAGGGTTTCCTTGAGATATCTTTTAGTATAACAAAGATATGATCTTTTCTATGGCAACAGAAAATAGAATAGAAAAGAAATAGTATTTCAATTTTATTTAAATTTATAAGAAATGTATAAAATATCACTTAAAACACAGTTGGGGAGGAGTTTGTTTGGGATATATCAAAACGTTATGATCTTTTCTATGGCAGCATTCAGAAATAATATTCCAATTTGAATTAAATTGATCAGAAATGTATAAAATATCACTTAAAACACAATTTAGAAGTTTGGTTGAGATATCTTAAGAAACAAAAAAGTTATAATACTAAAACTTGTTTGGCAACGATCGTTTCTAAGGGATTTATACGGAATCTTAATCCACTTTTTCCAGTTTCGATATATGCACTGAAGAAAAGGTTTAAAGAGACTTGTTGTCATATTAACAGACAGACAAACATGATAACACACTTCACAGTTTCTGACAAACTTATAATATACTCTGCCAGAGTATTGTATTAGCCAATTTCGAGATTGTTATTGGCTACCGAACTCACCTCGAGCCGGAGAAGCGCGATGACTGACTGCCGCCGCTGCCATTGCCGCGTCCCAATGTATTGTTGTTCATGATGTGATGGCCACCACCACCGACGCCCCCACCAACGCCCATGCCCCCGCCCATGCCCATGGCCATGGCATGTTGATGCATGTGCTGTGGTCCCAATGTTTGGGCCGCATTCGCATTGTAATAGTTGTAGCGTCGTCGGCCCATCTCCGGCGAAGTGACGGGGCTCTCGGTGCTGGGCATCGGCTTAAGCATGCGCTTCAATGTGCTCGTATCGACATTCATGTCCTCGGTGCTCTTGGTCTTGCGACGTGTATTGTTGTTGATTACGTTGTGCTGGTGGTGCATGTCATGCGAGTGCGAATCGCGTGTCTGCAACAAAAACAGAGAGAGACAGAGAGAGAGAGAGATGACAATTAGACTAGACACAATCTAAACAGACCATTGGCACTGGCCACAGCTGAGAGCAGGCAACAGCAGCGATATTCAAATGTAAACTATTATATTCTTATAAAATTGTTGATTTTTTAAATTAAAAAAAGAAAATGCATAAATAACTATGCTCAATTTTTACAGTACAAGTTTGTATAATAAACAAGCCGATCAGTCGAGCGGGCGCGACAGTAGGATAGCCTGTGCAGGTCTTCAAAGAAAAGTATTTTCATTATAATGGGATTTAAATATATCGCTTGAAGTCGATTTTGCTTGCATCGAGAGTAGGTTGCTTGCGATAGTCTGGCAACACTGGACTGCGGCCATTGATTGTTTATGTTTAGCGCCACAGCAGACGAAAGGCATATCAAACATACATGAACAAACGCGTCTTTTCGTTCATTATATCGTCGGGCGGCGCAGCGACTGCGCTGCTACTGCGCTGCGACGCATCTGCTGCGCTGCATAAATTTGTTTCTTGAAAACCTTCTGGGTTCAATATCCGATCGTACTGAAATTTGTAGCACACATAGAGAGTAGGATACTTGCCATGTGGGCCAAATCTCAAGTCTCTAGCTATGAAACTGCTCTTGTTATCAGCTTTTCCGAGTTATGGGCGAAGCGGGCGTGGCATCGCAATGAAATTTTCAGGACACATTAAGTCCAAGCTTTTTATCATGTTTGCCAAATCTCAAGTCTCTAGCTTTAACATTGCTTATGTTATGGTGATTTTTCTAATTTTAAAACCAACGGGACATGATATCGAAAATTGAAAATAAACTTGATCTGCGTATGGTATTCAGGAACCTACATTCCAAATTTGAAGTCTCTAGCTCTTATAGTTGCTGAGATCCACGCGTTCATACAGACGGACAGACGGACAGACGGACGGACGGACAGACGGACGGACAGACAGACGGACAGGTGTCAATCGACTCGGCTATTGATACTGATTAAGAATATATATACTTTATATGGTCGGAGATGCTTCCTTCTGCCTGTTACATACATTCACACAAATTCATTATAGCCTTTTTTGCCCATTTTTAATGGGCACAGGCTATAAAAAGGAGTTAAAATTAATATTCAAATAATAAAATACAAATTTCAAATACAAGTTTAGGCTGTTGCCAAGATATTCCATTAATAATATATTATATATTTTCTATTCATCACTTATTTTTCCATACATCAACTTCTACTCACCATATCATCATTGAAATCCTTGCTGCGTGTACCGGTTGACTTGGTGGAGGTGCCAACACTCTGATGCAATCCACCGCCCACCTGTGTCCCCTCGCTCTTTGACAGATCCATGTCCATTTGACAGGCGCCGCCATCGTCGGTGCCCACCTGGGAGCCAACATGATTCTGTGTGCACATATCGGAGGCGCTGCCCACTCCCGTAACAATCACACCCGGCGTATTTGTATTTACGCCAGCATTGGCCACCATCGAGCCATCTTGTCCCTTGAGCTGACGTTGTAGGGTATCTGTTGGGTTAGATTGAATGATACATATATCAAAATACAGAGCTGGAAATAGTACTGTGAAGTTGTTGCTGAGCTGGGGAAAAATTGTAAACCTGTTCGTGAACCGGAAAATACTTTAAAACATTTGTAAACCTGTGAACTAACCGGAAATTATTCACAAATAATTGTGAACGTATTGACTAAGCAGTAACATTTTCGTATCAACTGTGAAAACGTTGATGAAGCGGGAAATTATACGAAAAAACAGTTTATGACCAGAGAAATATTTGAAGAAAAAAACAGTGAACTGTGTTGATGAACCGATTGAAAGCAGTTCCACTGTATATCAATTATATCTGATTAGTTTACTAGCTATAATACCATTTTAATACGTGATATGATAGATATTTTAACCCACCACTGCTTAGAAATATAAAGACAACGCGTGAGAGAGATGTCACTTATTGGGCAACAATGCTCAAGAAATCAAAGAAAATTGTAGCTTAGATCACGCGTGTGAGAGAGCGCTGTGCACATATTGGGCACTACTGCTCAAAAAATCAAACAAAATTTTAGCTTAGACCACGCGTGAGAGTATTTGCACATATTGGGCACTACTGCTCAAAAAATCAAAAAGTTTTAGCTTAAACCACGCGTGTGACGGAATGCACATATTGGGCACCACTGCTCAAAAAATAAAAAAATGTAGCTTAGACCACGCGTGAGAGACATGTCACATATTGGGCACCACTGCTCTAAAATCAAACAAAATTTAAGCTTAGACCACGCGTGAGAGAGATTGCACATATTGGGCACCAGTGCTCAAAAAATCAAACAAAATTCTAATTAATTGGTTGTGGCAACAACTTACCGCCTCCTTGGTTCGGACCACCGCTGGCGACATTGTCATAGAGAGAGGTGCTGCTGACGGCGCCAACCACTTTGCCCTGCTGCTGACCATCGACATCGGTGATTCTGTGTGAGCCGACATTACGCGGCAATGTTGATGAACCTGCAATGAGTATGGCGATGAGATTTGATGGGGGATGCGGTGGCGCCTAATTGCTAACTGTATTTAACAGGGTATACAAGTGGTGGTAAGTAGTAGTAGTAGTAGTAGTAGTAGATACACACATACATATGAAGAGACTATGCTAAGCGTTAATCAAATCAAAGAAAACAAGTTAGCTCTCAAACTCTCGTTGAGAAAATTGGGAAAAGATAAAGAAAAACTTGCAAAAGAAAAAGAAGGGGAGCAACAAGTACAAGTTGCACTCGTTAAACTAAGTAGTAGAACTAACCGATTTGCTTTTGAGTTAGTTAGTTTCTTGGTTGAGTTTGGTTTTGTTATATTGTTTTTTTTTTGTTTTTTTTTTTTTGGATTTTTTTCTCTCACCTCTAACACGTGGATCGGTTCTCAGGCGCGCATACTGCTCGGCCGACATGCAGGTGCATTGGGGCTCTTGGCGAACGCGCGACGGTGACGCGGGCGTGCTGAGCGGCTTTCGTTTGGCCTTGACCTTGCCCTTGCCCGGCGGATCCAATTTCAGGGAGTAGCTCGACGAGGCCTTTCGTGAAAATTTGAAAGAAGGCGACTGTAAAACGTCGCACTATCATTAGGTTAGTTGATTGGGATAACAAGGTTCTGTGTGTGCGGTTTCTCTCTCTGCTTTTTTCTGCTGCTCTGCTCTGCTTGAAAATTCTCTGCTGTCTCTCTCTATCGCTCTTTCTCTAAGTTATTTAGGCACAAGTTGCTAGCGAACTTGGCGAAGAATTGATAGCTGTTTTTTTTTATATTGTGAACTTAGACAACTACTAAGTTTGAATTGAAGTGTGCATTTAGTTTAATAACTTGGCATGTGCTTAGAGCCTTTGAGTTTTTTGATAATAATACATATAGATATATATATTTAGAGTTTAGATAGAGATAGTAATTAGTAATAGTGGTAATAGTAGTATTAGTAGTAGTAATAGTAGTAGTAGATAGTGAAGTAGACAAACATACACATACAAGCATTAGTTAGTTTAATAGCTACAATTAGAGTTGAGTTTAGTTTAGTTTATAGAAGTTATCGAGTGCATTCGAGAGCTAAACTCTTCTTAATCTTCTTCGTCTTCTTTCTATATAAGCATTTGGCTTATCTAAACTTAGTTTAGATAACTTTAACTTTGAGTAACGCTTAGTTGCTGTTTATATAACTTTTAAGCTTAATTTTGATTCAATTGCTGCGAGAAAACAAGCTATAAATTCTATCTAGTGCTTAGAATTAGAGCATTTTTGGCTTAGACCACGCGTGACAGAAAATGCACATATTGGGCACCACTGCTCATTAGATCAAACACAATTTTAGCTTAGATCAATGCACATATTGGGCACCATTGCTCTAAAATCAAGCAATAACAATTACTTAATTATTGTTTTAATATGTGCGTGTTGCTTTGTTATCGTTATCGTTATCGTTATCGTTATCGAATTCGATTTGCTTGCGGTTTTAAAAACCTTTGTTCCAAGTATATAAATATATTATATATATTTTCTGATTGGCTTTAGCCACTGTGGTTAACTTGCTTTAACTTTTTAGTTAACTTTTCTTTCGGCCTCTCTCGGCGCTTCTCAAAACTTCTCACTGTTTGCTGCTTTCGCTAGCTAGCTTCTCTTTTTAATCGTTTAGCGGTTTTAACTAGCTTCTAGTCTAGTTTGAGCATTGTTTTTTTCTTTTTTGAAAGTTGTATCGATAGTTTTTTAACCGCCCACTCGGTTGGGGATTTTGGCTGGATGGAGCTGGGGTTTTTCTGGGAATTTAGGGCTCATCGGAAACGGTTTGCAGTGGATAGGTAACGGTATTGTAGTAGAGGATACGTGCGATTGTTTTAAAGCGTTTTGCGTTTTTCTTTTGCATTTTCATTGTACGTTTCGGGCAATTCAATTAACAATTTATCAATATCAATTTGTCGTTTATACGTTTATCATAATTGCAGTTTTTCAGTTTAGTTTGGTATTTTTTTTTTTTTTTGTGGCACATGTGTCAAATGCAAACGAATCGAGTTGGAAAGTTAACATATATATTTATACATACATAAATATATATAATATAAGTAATAGTAGTAAGTAGAAAGTTATATTAAATAAAGTTTTAGTTGTTAGAGTTAATAAAAGCATTTCGGGGGGATAGGGACAGAGATTTTTAGATAGAATATAGAATATTGTAAGTGTACATTTAGAGAGATTTTCGGGTTGTTGACAAAGTTCATTGTTGTTTGTTGGTTTTTTTTTGTTGTAGTTGTAGTTGTTGTTGCGTGTGTAAAGGTCGTTTTTTTTTATCGTTAAATTCGAATATTTATATATATTGATAAGTATCAAATGAAATGCATTAAAAATGAAAACGAATTTAATTGTCGATATATCGATATCGATATTATTTCGATTGATTTGGTATTGTTGTTGTTGTTGTTGTGTTTCGAGAATGATTTCGAAAATGATTAGAAGAGAGAAAAAGAAATGAAAGAATATATAATATAAATACATTTAACAAATTTTAGTGGCTGTGCCGTGTGAAGTTAGTTAGTCTCACTGTATGTGTGTGTATAGGTGTGTGTGTGAGTGTGTGTGTGTGTGTGAGTTGTGTGTGTAAGTTGTGTGTGTTTTGTTAACATACATATACACAAGTAAGTAAATAGTTATTGGAACCTTTAAACACACACACACACAAGTAAAAGTAAAGATACATTTAGTTAAATGAATGCAGCTGCTTCGGCCTGGTATTTTATTTGGTATTTTATCTGGTATTTTATGGTATGTGCTAGCGATTTGTGATAGTTATTTATTTGGGGTTGAAAATTAGTGACAAAGAGACACATAAAAGTGAATAGAGGCAGTTACAAAACAGTTACGACACTTAAGGACACGTTAATGCGTGTGTGTGTGTGTGTGTGTGTGTGTGTGTGTGAGAGAGAGAGAGCGTGTGTATATGTGTGTGTATGCTTAGATGGAAGATCTTACACATGCCCAACTAAGGGGATCGCTACTTGAATGGATTTTACAATTGGAATTAAGTAACTTTCGCTGCGGTGACAGTAAAAAAAAGACAGTTGACATTTAGTAGCAGCAGTTGGTATTAAGAAGTAGTAGTAGTAATAGTAATAGTAGTAGTAATGGTAGCAGTAATAGTAGTAACAGTAATTGTAGTAGCAGTAATAGTAGTAGCAGTAGTAGTACTCTGTGTTTCGTGACAAATAAATACATAATGAAGCGATACTAACGTATTTTTTTACAATGTAAGATACCTGCAACAAATGAGGCGCAAAGTAAGAAAAGAAACGAAACAATTATTAGATTCGAAATCCAGACAGTTTTTATGTGGACTGGTCAAAGTTTATGTAGTAGTAAATCGGTGTGTAAATGTGTGTGGAGAAGTCTTAAAAGTCGAGAAATTTAACAGAAATTGTTGAAATATATTTTAAGTAATTTTAAAAAATATATATATAATTTATTTTAATACAATCCGCTGGGATTTTCTTGAAATTTGGCTTTATAATATTTATATAATATTTAAAAAATATATATATAATTTATTATAATACATTCCGCAGAGAATTCCTTTGCATTTTGTATTATAATATTTTTATAATATTTAAAATATATATTTTATTTATTTGAATACATTCCGCAGAGATTTTCTGTGCTTTTTCTGTTATAATATTTATATTATATAATATTTATATTATTTTACTTTTAAAGATATAATAATATTTTAATTTTTAATTTTCTACAATTTCTGTTGTAGAAATATATAAATATTACATTTAAATAATTTTAATATATATATATAAAATATATTAATACATTCCGCAGAGATTTCATTGGCATTTTGTATTAAAATAATTACATAATATATTATAAATGGTTGAAAAATATTTTATACTGCATTTAAATAATTTTAAAAAAATATATATAATTTATTTTAATACAATCCGCTGGGATTTCCTTGAAATTTGGCTTTATAATATTTAGATAATATTTAAAAAATATATATTTAATTTATTTTAATACAATCCGCAGAGATTTCCTTGGCATTTTGTATTTTAATATTTATATAATTAATAAATTATATATATAATTTATTTTAATACAATCCGCAGAGATTTCCTTGGCATTTTGTATTTTAATATTTATATAATATTTAAATTATATATATAATTTATTTTAATACAATCCGCAGAGATTTTCTTGGCATTTTGTATTTTAATATTTAAATTATATTTATAATATATTTTAATACAATCCGCAGATATTTCCTTGGATTTTAGTATTAAAATAATTACATAATATATTATAAATGGTTGAAAAATATTTTGTATTGCATTTAAATCATTTTAAAAAATATATATAATTTATTTTAATACATTCCGCAGAGATTTCCTTTGCATTATGTATTATAATATTTATATAATATAATTTATATTTTAATTTAATTTAAAATATTTTTTAATAATATTATTTATAATTTTCTACAATTATTTATATAATATATATTTTAATTTAATTTTAAATATTTTTTAATAATATTATTTATAATTTTCTACAATTTCTGTTCAATTTCTCAACCGTGTTTCATTGTGTTAAAGCATTTTCTAAGGCTCTGAAATGATATAGCACTACGTAGACGTCTAGTTTTTACTTTTTTAACCAATTTGTTGAATATTATAAACAGAAATAAACAGAAAAATCTCATTACAGAACTCAGGAATAATTTTAAATATTTAAAAAAATAAAAAAAATGCCAAATTGTTTAAAATTTATCAAACTAATGAACGAGAATATTTATGTATTAAATATATATATATATAAATATATGTATACTTATATGCTGATAAGTATGTTTACAGCTTGTTTTTTCTTTAGAGAGCGTTTTTGTCTGTCTTTGTGTGTGAATGACAGTGACTGCGACTGTGACTGCGACAGTGACTGTGACTGTGACTAATGGCATGGCATGAGTTTTTTTTTTAAAGCTTAAATGAAAGCACAAGAATTTTGTTATCAATTCAGTAACAGAATGATAAAGTTAGAGTTATAGTTAGCTGGATTCATCATCATCATCATCATCATCATCAACATCAACATCATCATCATTAAACATTCATCACGGTCGGTCATCAAATCACAGCATCATCAACTTTATATTGCTGGGCAGTTCCTCGCACTCAACTTGCCACAATTTGTTGCATATAGAACTGCCCAATTTGCTGTAGTATTGTAATTGTTAGTAGTGTGTGTGTGTGTGTGTGTTGTGTGTTGTGTGTTGTGTAGTGTTAAGTGGTTGAGGTGGTTTTTCTTTTCTTTTCTTTTTTTTTAATTGGTGGTTAAGGTATCAGTTGAGGTGGTTGCTTTTGTCATCGTTGTCGGCGCTACAACTCCACAAAACTGTAAGAGAATACTTACACAGCATTCTCGGAACTGTTTGGCATCGATGGGCGATGTAAAGTTCAATCCCCAAGTATCGTTAGTCATGGGATCCTTCCAGTAGACAAAGCATTCCGATGCCTGGCCAATGCGAGTGCCTAGAAATGAGTTTAAACAGATTAGACAAAGTAAATACGATATAGCGAAATGTTCTACAAATCTCTGAGAATAGTCTAACAATTATTGGTGTGCCTAAAATATTTTTTAAATTTTTCATTTGAATTTAGAGTAAAATAAAGTTATAACATCAAAAACATAAATCAATCATCATATAAAATAAAGAAGCAATAAATACAAAATGAATAATTAGCGTTATTTCAGAATCTTTAATGTAGCCATCATTGTTTTCAATTATTGGAGACTTTAAGAAATATTTCACTTGCTCTGACAATTTAATTTTTAGTTTAAACATTTAGTCTATATTAATTCTGATCAAAATAATTTGATATAAACATCTGAAATACATGACAGCCTTTTAAAAATAGTTAAATTGTAATATGAACTTTGTCATATATTAAAAATATACAGTAAAAACAAACGAGCATCAAAAACTTACTTTAAATTGATTTAATAAAATTATTTAAATATTTAAAATAAATGAATTGATTATTTTATTTTATTTATTATATTAAAAATAATTTAAACTAAATGAAATATTGAAATATTTGTTAAAAGATCTAATAAAATTATAAATTTATAGACTTAAACAATTTAAAATTAAATATATTTGTAAAGAGAACTAATGAAATTAATTAATAAACTAAATAAACTAATAATTTATTGAAATTGTCTGCTAGCCGACACTAGGTAAATATATTTCCGATATAACTGATACATCAACATACAACAAGACACAAGAATTGGCAAAAGGCAAGGAGCTAGACTTGATATACAGCTGTTTCTGGAGATGCCAGAAGATCTCCCTCAGCAATACCCTTTGAGCTACTAGCTTACCCAACGATTCAAGCTTCTTATCTATGTTGTGCTGCTAGAACCAATTGAGAATTCTAAGACAACAACATAGAAAAGTCGTCTGAAAGTTGAGCACGCCTCTTTGTGTGTTGTTGTAGTTTCCATAACTGAGTTCGTTTTCAGTTACACTTAAGCAAATCTTGCCAAAATAAATTCTATAAAATTAACTAACAATTAATAATTATATTGGAAAATCAAAATAAAAGAATCCTGCCAATAATTGACTTGATAACTATTAATAAAATTAATATTAATATTTTTAAAATTAATAATTGACTTAATCACTGTCATTTCAAGAGCACCAACATTATTTTAGAGATTTGTGTAACATATTAAATATTTGATTAGAGGCAATACTTTACCTGGCTGCACAAGTCGCACATCAAGTATTTTATCCACCTGACTGTTGTAGGCGGTGATGTGAAAAATGCACTCGGGCGAATCTTGAATGCATGTGATGTTGACAGGAACCAAATCTTCGGACACTTGTTGCCACTTGACGGTGCCGGCGCCACTTGCCGATACGTGAAAGACCTCAGCCCACAACCTGAACGAACTAGTGTTGGTTAATAAAAATTGTATATTGTTTTGTTGATAAAGTTGATGATTAAGTTAGTTGTAGTTGTAGTTGAGTTGAGTTGTTGTTGGGTTGTTACATTGTTGTTGGATTATTGTTGTTGGGGTTCCAATTTGAAATTTTGTGCAAAAGTTTATATATATATGTAGTTTGTTTTTTTTGGGAAAGTAAAATCAAACAAAGGAAGCGCAGTTGTTGTTGTTGTTGGTTGTTTATTACAGGAAAAGTTGTTGAAGTTGGCAGATTGTTGTAGTTGTTGTTGTGTTGGATTGGAAGTGTAGGCAAGGTTGAGTGTAGTTTTTTTTTTGTTGAAAGAAAGAAAAACCAGAAGAAGAACATAATTAGTTTTGATTACGAAAGAGACGAATTCAATTGTTGTTTTTGAATTGTGCCATATTTACAGCCAGTCAGTTAACAAAAGAGTCGTAGAAGAATAGTACAGAGAATGTTGCAACTGGCAAACTTGCCACTGCGTTGCACTCACCTCAATAAATGTCCATCGCGACGACGTGAACTCTGCCAGGGTGAATCCTCGTAGCGATAAGCCTTGCGCATCAATGGAGCACACGAACAGCTCAATTTGTTGCCCATGGCGCAGTTAGCACAGCCCACCGCAGTTCCTAATTTAGTATATAGTACATATATTAATGATCTTTAATTGCAGCTAGTTTGTCTAGAGAGAGAGAGAGAGAGAGACTTACCTTTACCAGAGGCACCCCGATGTCACCACATGCCGCTCACGTCCGCCTGCGAAAGCGCCTGGCCGCGATTTAGCGACTGCGAGCGTTGATTATGCCGATGGCCGTGGTAGCGACTTCCTCGCTGCTAAAAGGAGACAAAAATAGAGAGAGAAAGAAAACGTTTAGTTAAATAAATAGTTAAACATATTTAATAGACTATAGTGGGTGCTTAAAATGTGAATTCCCTGCTATGCCTGGCATAATTGGAAAACTATATGAGTCAAAAGTCAAGTGGTGCCCATATTGTGAATGCCCTACTACGCGTGACCTAAGCAAAAAAAATACACAAGTAAGTGTGTATCTAACACATTTTAGCTGTAAGTGATTTTAATTTAATCGAGTGGTGCCCAAAATACGAGTTTTCTACTACGCGTGGTCTAAGCAAAAATTAGATAAGTAAATGGTCAAACATATCTAGCATAGAAGGAATTTGATTTATGGCTTTAAAGAGTGGTGCCCAAAATGTGAATATTTAACCAGGCGAGGTCTAAGTAAAAAAATTTGTAAAGTAAACAGTTAAACATATTTTATAATTTTTAACTGGAAAGGAACTTGAGTTATTAGATTTATGGCTTTAAAAGAGTAGCGCCCAAAATGCGATTTATCAACCACGCGTGATCTAAGTAAAAAAATTAGTTAAGTTATTTGTAAAAACATATTTACAACATTTTAGCTGGAAAGGAACTTAATTTATTTATCTATTTATTTATAAACACAACACAAATTCCCTACAACGACCTAAAGGCAATGGTGCCCAAAATGCAAATTCCCTGCCACGTGTGGCCTAATTGAAAAATTGTATAAGTTAATAGTCAAAACATATTTAAGAAATTTAAGCTACGATGCTGGAGTGGAATTTCATTAAAACCTTAAAGGTAATGGTGCCCAAATTGTGAATTCCCTACCACGCGTGGTCTAAGCAAAAATAAGATAAGTAAATGGTTAAACATATATAATACATTTTAGCTAGAAAGTAAACTAGTTTATGACCTTAAAACAGTGGTGCCCAGAATGCGATATCTCAATTACGCGTGCTCAAAATACAAATTAAGTAAGTAAATAGTTAAACATATCTTACACATTTTATCTGACAGAGATTTTAATGTATGTCATTCAAAGAGTAGTGCCCCAAATGTGAATACTTAACCACGCGTGGTCTAAGTATAAATTAGATAAGTATATAGTTAAACATATTAAACCAATTTAATCTAACAGACTTAAAAACTATTTATTAGATCATCTTAAGTTTAAATGATTTGTTGTCTAAGTTTGGGATAAAAAAGATTATATTATAAGTTATGATATTTAGATGATATTTCTTTTAACCTCACATCACAACATTTATAAGCATCATCTTTCACAAAAGTTTAGATTCTAAGAAGTTGTTATATTTAGACAACAGTTCCTTTGACCCCCAATCAAAACCTTTATAAACATCTTCTTTATATTAATTATTCCATAGAAAATATCATATTGTCATCTATAGAGAATAAAATGTGGTAAATTAAAAGGAAGTAAATTGTTTTATTTAACTATTATTATCAATCTTTCAAAAAACCTGCATATTTCTTTATTCCCTGTCATCTGTATCAACAAAAAATTAGCTCAAGTGACATTTTGACAGTCTAAACAGCATGGAAAGTTTAACCATAAAAAGAATATTGAATACAGCGAACGAGTTGATAAACTGATCAAAAATATATATAAATTCAATCAAAAAGATATTATATATTGTTTTCGCTTAAAGCTTTAGTTTAAACTCTAGCAAAAGATCTTGCTAAAAAGTATGAGCACAAAAATTGCATTTATTAAGAAATCTATAGAAATTCAAAGAACAACGTTACACTTAAATTAAGTCGTATAAAAACTAACTGCAATTGTTGCTAATAAGTATAACTTATGTCTTAAACTTCAGTCAATTTATTATTGATCATTAAATCATGTTTCACAAAACAAAACTCTATGAAAAGACAACAAATTCAACGGCAATAATGCATGAAAAATGCGTGTGTTTTCAATGAAATATTCAGATCTAACGCATAAATCAACTGCATATTTGAACTTGAAGCAACTTTAGCTATTAGGCAACAATTCAGTTAAAACCACACACCGAAATGTTGTTGAAAATGTTTGGAGCAACCCACGCACGTTTGGGTTATTATCGCCCGTTGAGCGAGGTGCGAACGAAGCGAGTTCAACGCTATTTGCTGGCCAAAATGCAGTCGAAAGCAGCTTCTTGCCGCTTGCCGCATGCCGCATGCTTGGCGTGTAGGTGTCAACAGCAACAACAACAACAACAACTACAGCAACAACGACAACAACAACACCTTGAAGTTTTCTAGCGGAAAAAAGCGCTTTGAAGTTTACTTTGATTTGTGTATTTCTGATTTGATCTGATGATCTCCGGTGAGTTTTTATATCTTTTGACACAACGCGCCACATGTTGCACATTTAGCCACTTTTATTTATATCAATTTAATTATAAATTCCTTTAGCACAGCTTGAAAATATAAATAATTATATATCTACTACAATAATGTATCTTGTTTTGTTTATTTTTCTAGCCATTCTCTATGATTTTTATCTATTTTTGTGTTTACAGCATTTACCGAGCAGACACCTATTTACGACGTTTTTTTTTTAATTGTTTTAAATAATGTTTATATAAATTGTTTCTTTATACAAAAAAGAAACTCACAAATGCACGCCACAAACTCAAGCGAACAACTAAAAACTCAAAACAGAAAATAGCAGCGGAAAATCCCAGCGTATTTTCATTCATTCAAAACGCCACGTTCTACGCTCTTTTCTTTACACGCTCTCTCTCTCTCTCACGTTGTCTGTCTCTTTATAATAATACATTTTTTTAGAGTTGTTTTTTCGCCCACACAGCAGCGATCTTTTGGTCTCAAGAGCTAGAGAGATCGAGAGATCGAGGGAGAGAGATAACTTATCTCGAATTTGTCGGGCCTTCTTCCTCAAGTGGCTGCCACAGACAGCGTCTGCACGTGTTTGCCTTTTATTTTTTTTTTGGTTTCTTTAAATTTTATTTTTAAAATCAATCAAAAGGCGCTCAATCTACTAGCTCTCTCTTCTTCTTCTTCTTTCTGTATTCCTTTCTCTTTCCCATCCATCCGTCTGCTCATCAAAATGCAATCAGGAATGAAGGTGGCGACAGCTTTGGCGATTTTGGGTCACTGAGTCTGGGGACTGTGCCCAGCATTGACAGTTTGAATTGTCTGTGCCACAGCCCAATTGACAACTTGATAAAGTGACAGAGAGCTAAGGATGGCATTGAAGTCCATTGAATAAAGAATAAAGCTAAAAAAGAACAATCGAAGTGCTTAAATAACAAAAGGAAGTAGTTAAAGAAGCTATAATCTATATATATCAGCTTAAAGTATTATTTAAGAAACTATTTCATATTATTTCAGGGTTTAAATTAATTATTTATGTATTTTTATTTCTTTCAGAACATTTATGTTTATTTATAAGTCAGAATAAAGAATAAACTAGTTTCTTTAATATTTCTTTAATATAGTTTCTTAATAAGTTATTTAATAAATATCTAAGACATTGCCAGTTTGAATTGTCTGTGCCACAGCCCAATTGACAACTTGATAAAGTGACAGAGAGCTAAGGATGACATTGAAGTCAATTGAATAAAGAATTAAGCTAAAAAAGAACTATCGAAGTGTCGGAAGTTGTTAAAGAAGCTAGATTCCATATAGATCAGCTTAAAGTATTATTTAAGAAACTATTACATATTATTTATGGGTTTAAATTAATTATTTATGTATAAATATTTCGTTGTGATAATTTATATTTATTTAAACGTTAGAATGAAGAATAAACTAGTTTCTTTAATATTTATTTAATATAGTTTCTTAAATAGTTATTTAATAAATATCTAAGACATTGTCAGTTTGAATTGTCTGTGCCACAGCCAATTGACAACATGACAAAGTGACAGATAGCTAAGGATGGCATTGAAGTCTATTGGAAAAGCTAAAAAATAACTATCGAAGTGCCTAAATAACAAAAGGAAGTAGTTAAAGAAGCTTTAATCTATATATATCAGCTTAAAGTATTACTTAAGAAACTATTTCATATTATTTCAGGGTTTAAATTAATTATTTATGTATTTTTATTTCTTTCAGAACATTTATGTTTATTTATAAGTCAGAATAAAGAATAAACTAGTTTCTTTAATATTTCTTTAATATAGTTTCTTAATAAGTTATTTAATAAATATCTAAGACATTGCCAGTTTGAATTGTCTGTGCCACATCCCAATTGACAACTTGATAAAGTGACAGATAGCTAAGGATGGCATTGAAGTCCATTGAATAAAGAATAAAGCTAGAAAAGAACTATCGAAGTGTCGGAAATTGTGAAAGAAGCTAGATTCCATATAGATCAGCTTAAAGTATTATTTAAGAAACTATTACATATTATTTCTGGGTTTAAATTAATTATTTATGTATAAATATTTCGTTGTGATAATTTATATTTATTTCAACGTTAGAATGAAGAATAAACTAGTTTCTTTAATATTTATTTAATATAG
Organism: Drosophila histrio; assembly: GCA_958299025.2. Classification (NCBI taxonomy): domain Eukaryota; kingdom Metazoa; phylum Arthropoda; class Insecta; order Diptera; family Drosophilidae; genus Drosophila; species Drosophila histrio. The sequence goes on from OY729166.1 coordinate 1,662,541, forward strand.
TTTCTTAAATAGTTATTTAATAAATATCTAAGACATTGACAGTTTGAATTGTCTGTGCCACAGCCCAATTGAAAACATGATAAAGTGACAGATAGCTAAGGATGGCATTGAAGTTTATTGAATAAAGCTTAAAAAGAATTATCGAAGTGTCTAAATAATAATAGAAAATTATTTGTAGAAGCTATATTCCATATAGATCAGATTAAAGTATTATTTAAGAAACTATTTCATATTATTTCAGAGTTTAAATTAATTATTTATGTATTTATATTTCTTTCAGAACATTTATATTTATTTATAAGTCAGAATAAAGAATAAACTAGTTTCTTTAATATTTCAGTATTACAGTTTGAATTGTCTGTGCCACAGCCCAATTGACAACTTGATAAAGTGACAGATAGCTAAGGATGGCATTGAAGTCTATTGAATAAAGAATTAAGCCAAAAATGAACTATCGAAGTGTCGGAAATTGTTAAAGAAGCTAGATTCCATATAGATCAGATAAAAGTATTATTTAAGAAACTATTACATATTATTTATGGGTTTAAATGAATTATTTATGATAGTTATGATAATTTATATTTATTTAATCGTCAGAATGAAGAATAAACTAGTTTCTTTAATAGTTAGTTAATATAGTTTCTTAAATAGTTATTTAATAAATATCTAAGACATTGACAGTTTGAATTGTCTGTGCCACAGTCCAATTGACAACTTGATAAAGTGACAGAGAGCTAAGGATGGCATTGAAGTTTATTGAATAAAGCTAAAAAAGTACTATCGAAGTGCCCAAATAATAATAGAAAATTATTTGTAGAAGCTATATTCCATATAGATCAGCTTAAAGTATTATTTAAGAAACTATTACATATTATTTATGGGTTTAAACAATTTATTTATGTCTTCATATTTCTTTAAGATATTTTATATATATTTATACATCAGAAAAAAGAAAATACTAGTTGCTTTAATAGTTATTTTATATAGTTTCTTTATTAATTAATTTATAATTATTTAAATAACTATATTTCAGACAAAAATAATATTTAATTCGTTCAAAATTCATTTATAAGTCAGTATAAAGAAAATAGTTATTTAAATAATTATATATAAATATAAAAATAATTTGCTTATAGAATATATTCTACATTCTATTAAAAGTTCGAATAAATAACATACTTTCTTTAAATATTATTTAATAATTATTTTAAAAAACGTACTCTTTATAAATAATAATTTAATAAACTATATGCTCTATATGTCAGATTAAATTATTATGTATTTCTTTATATAGTTTTCTATTTTAATTTATTATATTATTAAAGAAACTATAATAGTATACTTTAGCAAATATTATTTTGGCAGAGATTTTTAATATATTTTCAAACTATTTTTAAGTGCTGTCAACTTCTCCTCAAACTTCTCACTAACTTCCAGAGATCTTTGGCATAATTTAATCGACAAATGTTTCATTTCTACTAATGAAAAGTCTTCGACTTAAGAATGCATAGAGTAAAAGTTTAAATTATGTTTGTGCAAAACTCAAACATAATTTGAGAGCTCAACATGAAAAGTTAAGTGGTAATTGTCTTAATGGTTTTCTGAGACAATGCAACACCCTCCCCCCAAATGGGCGGAAAACTTATGGAAACTGGGCTAGTAAATTATAAAAGAGTGGAAGATAAGACAAATTGACAAGTTGTATAAATAGTTAATTGACTAAGAATTGATGATATACTACTATATTATAGAGAATTAAAGTAGAACTAGCTATCAATATGTGTAGCAATCGAAAGCAGTGAATACCATAAAATATTCAGTTAAGAATGAACCAGAGAGTGGCATAACTATTTTTATATTTTTATTTTTATTTAAATGAAAAATAAAAAAATATATATATAAAATATAACAGAAATATTCCATTTTTCAATGGAAATTATTTTTGTGATATTTGTTGAAATTTAAATTGAAATTATTTAATTGTTTTTGTTTATTTGCAAGTATTTTCTTCAGCTACAAATATGTAGCTTTTACTGCCATTTAAAAACGTTTTATTACATTTTAAAATAATGCACAAAAATAGCAATTTTATCTATTCTCCATTTAATATCCCCAGACTTTAGAAACTTTAGTTAACTTTCAGTTTTAAATTTAAAACAACTCGTAAATAATTTATTTGATTTCTTAATTTAAAATCTCAGTTTCTATTTGTATTTTAAAGTTTAAATAACTTTTAATTGTCCGCTTTTAGTGTTTGTTAAATAAAAAAATAAACAAAAACTATTGGATATATAAATTTGATTGATTTAATATAGATAATTTGATGTATTTAATATTTATTTAAGCCCATGAACAGACAAATTAATATAAACAATATAAAAAATATAGAAAAGATCTTTATATGCCTATAATTAGCACAAATAAAATGTAAAAATAGTTTTTAAAATTGTCTATCTGAGAGTCACATTAATATTTCAATTGTTTTATTGTTTTTGTTGAGTTTAAGGAATTTATAATATATAATTTAATATATATAAAAATGTAGAAAATGTGAAAAGTCATGTAAGGATTTCCAATGTTTTTATTGCTTATAATAAGCACAATTTAAAAATAAAAACAGGTTTAAGAACTTGTTTGATTGAGAGTCACATTATTATTTTAATTGTTTCATTTTTTCTTGTGAGTTGCAAGAATTTATTACATATAGTTTATCATATAAAAGAAATATAGAAAAGTGAAAAGCTTTTCAAGGAGTTCAAATGTTATTATATGCTTGTAAAATACACAATTTATATAAAGAAAACAGCTCAGAAAATTGTCTTTCTGAGAGACACATTATTTAAATAATAATGTCAATTCTCCCAGTATATTTGTTGAGTTGCTGGAATTTATTATATATAATTTTATATTTAAATAAAATTTAAAAAGGTGGGAAGTCGTGTAAGAATATTGAATGTTTTTATATGCTTTTAAAAAACACAATTTATATAAAGAAAACAACTTAGACAATTATATTTCTAAGTGTCACATAATTATTTAAATTGTTTCATTGATTCAAAAAGGGATTTAATATGTTTTTATTTGCTAAAAAAACACAGAGAGTTTTCTGAAACTATCTTTTAAGAGTCCCACTGTTATTTAAATTATTTCCCTGCTCTGCTGAGTTTCAAGTATTTTTATAATATATTATTTATTATATAAAGTAATGTAGAAAAGGTGGAGAGTCGTGTAATAATTTCTAATATTTTTATATGTTTAGAAAAAACACAAGCAGCTTAGAAAATTGTCTCTCTGAGAGTCCCAATGTTATTTAAATTGTTTGCCTGCCTCCGTTTGAGTTGCAAGAAATTATTTAAATAAAAAACAGGCTTAAAACTTGTCTATTTGAGTGTAACACTGTTATTTAAATTGTTTTTATTATTTCTTTTGAGTTTCAAGTATTTATTTGAGTTACTATATTAACTTATACACACCTCCACGTGTCCCCAGCCATCGGCATTCATTTTGACAGCCGCCTCGACACTTTCCTTGGCACCCATTGCGTTTGTTTTTCTATTCGAGTTATTTGAGTTATTGCCAGTGAGTTATAGTTGTTGTTTTGTTTGATTGTTGCAGTTTGATAAGTAGTTTGTTTGTTTGTTTGTTTATTTTGTGAATACTGAATACTTATATTGCTTAGAGGTCGCAGGACGAAGCAGCAGCAGCAGCTGTCAGTTGTTATTTATTTTGGCTGACTGTTATTCTTCTTAACGTCTTTTCGAGTCGAATCGAGAGTTGGGAATTCAGTCCTGAAAATCCTGGAGGCGTCTGCGTTCGAGTTGCGATATAAATATTGAGCGGATTGACGTTGACGTCGCTGCCTGCTGTTGTCACGCTATCTCTGTCACTCGCTCTCGCTCTCTCTCGCTCGCTCTCTCGCTCTCCCTTTGATGCTGCTGCTGTGTTGAAAGCGACTTTCAATCCAGGCTTCGTCAAGTTGAAAGCTGCGTTGAAAGCAGTTAAATAATAGAACAGTCTCCGAGTGCCGAGTACTTTATGTCCTTTATATGCCTTATAAGTATGCTATATATATTTATATATATGTATTTATATATATATATATGCGTGTGTTTGTTTTGTGTGTATTATTAATGCAGGCTGCGTTTCTTGCTTTGTTTAACGGTGCGTATGATTGTTTTTATTTATGTAGATATATTTTGTAGTGCTCTGTTTTTGTTTTTCTTTTATATTTTATTCGCTTGTTGCAGCAGCTTTTGGAATTTTGGCAACGCCTTTGCCGCAGAAAAAAAAACACACGCACAGCAAAAAACACACGGCGATTTTTTCTCGTTGCTCGTTGTTTTTCTTCTTCTTTTTTTTTAACAATTCCTTGTGCTTGTAGTTGTTTTTAATATTTTATTTTCAATAGTATTTGTTTTTGTGCTGTTAATTTGGTAAATATATATTTATATTTATTTTTCTTAACTTTTATTTATTTTTATTTAATTTTTGATACACTGTGTATGTGTGTGTGTGTGTGTGTGTAGTCAGTCTGCTGTGCTGCCAAAATACCTACAAAACTTGACGAAACGCGAATGTTTTCACTTGACGAAGCACACGATGCTGGCAGCAGCGCAGCAAGCAGCGCAGCAAGCAGCATAGCAAGCAGCGCAGATGAGCTTCGAATTACAGCGACAGCCGAAAATTGCCTGCTCTCCTGTTGTTGTTGTTGTCGCTGTTGTTGTTGTACAACATATATATATATATATATATATATATATATATTTTAATTTCGATTTCTTTCTTGCCTTTTTGCTCGCTGCTTCGTCGTTATCCTTTAGCTGTGTGTGTGTGTGTGTGTATGTGTTTAGCTTAGAGGTATGTGCAGTCGCTGCTCTGCTGCTGCCCTCCGCCTCTCCCCCCCCTCTGTGCGTGCGTCTAAAAAGTTGCATAAATCACCACACCTTAATTTACTTAAATACGCAATTTTAACACTATTTACGCACTTGAATTTGTCACTTTTCAAACAACAACAACAACAGAAACAGCAAGAAATCGCATGCAATTTCTGCGTAGGCGATTTTTTGCTCGCTGCCTAAAAGCAGGCTACACACTCTTTTCTTGGCTGTTGTTGATTTTTCGCTTGCTGCTCAAAAGCAGTCTATACATTTTTTGTAGACTACACTTTTCTTTGCCGTTTGTTAAAACTTTTCGCTTACTTTTAAATTATTTTGTGTGTGTGTGTGTTTTGTATGCCTGTGTACGTGTGTGTGTATGTGTATGTGTCTGTAGTGTGTGTGTTGGTGTTTTTACAAGTGTTAAAAAGCGTTTTGTCAGTTGCTTTTCAAAAGCAGCAACGTAGCCTTAAAGCAGCGCGAGCCACACAACCGTCGACTTCGAAAATCGCTTTGACTTTGCGAGCGAATCAACGAAAGGCCGCAGCAGCGACAACAGCAGAGGCGGCAACAGCAGCAGCAGGAGCAGCAGCATCCATAGCGGCAACAGCAGCGTCACAGCTGACAGCAGCAGCTCTGCTAGCATGCGTCGCTGTCAGCGCTGGCATCGCTGCAACTGTTGGAATGTGTGCCATATTTTTTGGGGTGGCTGCTGTCGACGTCGCTGTCGGCGTTGCTGCTTTTGACAGACTTCTGTTGTTGTGCTGCTGTTATTCTTGTTGTTGTTGTTGCTCTTGTTATTTCTCTTGCTGCTTCTTCGTGTTCGCACGCATTTTGTTACATTTATTTTACATGTCGCGTGCTTTTGTTGTTGTTCTTGTTGTTTTTGTTGTTGCTGCTGTTAGGACGTCAAATGAAAGTTTCACTTTAATGTCTCCCCGATGCATGTGTGTGCGTGTGTGTGTGTGTGTGAGCATGCATGTTGGTGTGCGTTAATGTAATATTAATGTTATAATTTGCTAGGCGTATGCGACCCCCTCAAGCCCCTTCCCCTCCCCCTTCCACCCATCAACCCTCTCTCAGGTAGGCTACATACAGTTAGTTAAGTAAATGTGTGGACAAAGCAAAATAAATGAAAATATTTATTTTTTTATTTTTAAAAATATAAATTGATAAAAAAAAATATTTATTAATATTAAATAATAAATACAATATAAAATACAGTTACTCAAGTAAATGTGTGAACAAATTAAAACAAATGCAAATATTTATTTTTTATTTTTTAAAAATATTTACAAATTATTTTATTTTTGTATTTTTAAAAATATTTATAAATAAAATAAAAAATAATTAAATACAGTTAATCAAGTAATTGTTTGTACAAACACAATTTGTTATTTATTTTAAAAATATATAATAATATTAATTATTTAATTATAAAAAATAAAATAAAATAAAACCAAATATATTAAAAATAATAAAAACCAAGCACTGACATTTTTTTTATTTTTGTTTCTTTGTTCAAACAATTATTTGACATACTGTTGATACTACGTGCCAAGTTTTTTGCATTAACCGTGTCTCATAAATAATGCAGAGGGTTTTTTGGCCAAGTGCTGCTCGGCGGTTGTGTGGGCTGCTTAATGTTGCTCACTGTGCAGTTGGCCAATGGTCAAAACACGTCCAAAACAACAACAACAATAACAAGAACAACAAGAAGTCAACATTTTTATGACCCAGACGACAGAAAAGTTGCAACTCGACCAACAACAACAGCAAAAACAACAATAGAAACAACAACAGATGATTGTCATGGGATTTTGCTGACTTGCCCAACACTGTCACACACACACACAGAGACACACACATAGACTCGAGGCACGTTTAACATACACAAAGTAAAAGTGAAAAGCAACATCAAAATTAATAAGTAGAAAGGATGCTGAGTGCTGTCGCTGCCGCTGCTGGCAGCTCAGCTAACAGCGACGCCGGCAGCGCAACAATACACAACACAGTAGCAAAAAAGTGCAAGACAGACAGCGCAAGAGTGAGTGCGAGCGAGAGGGAGAGGCAGAGAGAGCGGCAGAGAGAGCGGCAGAGCGAGCGGCGAGAGAGCGCCGCTGCTGCTGCTGCTGCGTCGGCGTGCTTTCAACATTTAACGAAAGCTTCTTCGTTCAGTTGACTTTGGGCTGCGGATGCTGCATCAATAATAATATACGAATATTTTGTCACGCTGCATTCATTTACCAATATAAATACATACAGTGTGTCAAGTAAATGTTTTGACAAAATATAAAAATCTGTTATAGTTTAATTTTTAAAGTAATTAATCAAAAAAACTATGGAATTTACTATATAAATAAGAAAATAAATAAAATAACAGCCGGAAGGCCTTTGTAATTTAGAATTAATTTCTAAAATACAATAATATAATACATAATAATAATTATAATAATAATTATATTATATTATATCATAAAAGTATTTATAATAATAATAATAAAAAAATAATAATATTAATAATTGTAGTAATAATTATAATATTAATAATAACAAAAATAATTTTTATAATATTAATATTAATAATAATTATAATAATAATAATTAAAATAAAATGTGCAATTCCTTTTTTTTTGGCAATTATGGGTAATTGTTTTGACAAAATATAGAAAATATCTTTATTTTAAACTATAATAAGTTATAAAAATATATAAACAAATCTAGAATAAGTTATCTCTTTGGTAAAATAAATTTAAATTTTTATTATTGTGTCAAATATATAAAATAAATACTATCATATAATACAAAATAATAATAAAACATAAATAACTACTAATTAATAAAATTAAAGAATACAAGGTTTTATTTTGAGCAAAATATAATACATACATACGTTAATTTTAATATTTTTTTTTATTATTTTAAAAATAGTTAAACCCTCATTATATCTTTTTATACGCGGTGGGAGTATATTAAGTTTGTTAAAAGTATGTAACTGGCAGAAGAAAGCGTGGTCGACACCATAAAGTATATATATTCTTGATCAGCATCAATAGCCAAGTCGATGTTGCCATGTCCGTCTGTCCGTCCGTCCGTCTGTCCGTCCGTCCGTCTGTCTGTCTGTCCGTCTTTCCATTCGTATGAGCAAAAGTATCTCAGAGATGATAAGAGCTATAATCTTAAACTTGGTCTCCCAGTACTGCTTATATTTGCAGGCAGATAAAGTTTATCTATTTTTTTTGGATGTCACGCCCCGTTCGCCCACAAATCAAGAAAAAGCTCATAACAAAAGCAGTTTTGCAGCTAGAGACTTGAAATTTGGCACACGTGATGAGTATCTTGAGGTTGATGTGTCCAGAAAATTTCATCACGATGCTACGCCTCATTCGCCCACAAATTTAAAAAAAAACGAATTACAAGAGAATTACAACGGGAGTCACAGGGTATATTATGGTCGGGTTCCCGACTGTTCAGCTTGTTATACCTCTTATTTTGTCAATATATTTACTTGACTTACTGTACAAAATTACAATCCGGGCTTAAGCACTATGAGGGGGAGCAATGGAAGGGGAGGTGGTGTGGGAGGGGCAGACACCGCATTCACACTGCAAGCAGCGACAAAAACAACAAGCTCACGGGAAGTTCCGTTAGTCTCACTGACGTCAGACCTTCACACACACACACACATGCACTCACACCAACCATACACACCCCACGCACAACGTCAACGTCGCTGTCGCTACGCTGCTGTCGTTATCTCTTTAAGCAACGTCATTAGAAACTGCAGCGGACGCTGGCAGCGCACGCAGCGGGCAGCAAAAAGGCGCGCCTGGACACAAAAAACAACAACGGCAAATGTCAAAGCTCCGCTTCAAGCTGCTGTTGTTGTTGTTGCTGCTCATTTTGTTGCAATAATTGGCAATGTGTGTCGCTTTGTTGTTGCGTAAGGTTTTTTAGGGCAACTGGAGGGTGTGGTTTGTGTGTGTGTGTGCGTGTGTGTGTTAGACGAGATTGACACAGTTTTCTGGCCATTTTCGGCAGCTGCGCCGCTGCGCAAAGCTTTTCTGTCGCTGCGTTTTTATGAATGAACAGCAACAACAACAGCGACGAGCTTTTGCGCGTTGCCAAATTCCTTGTTGTTGTTATCACGTGCACATAAGTTCTATGGCCTGAAGCCTAACTTAACGAATTAATTTATTAAACATTATTTTTAAATCATTTAATTGAAAAGATTTTCATTTATTTATATTTGCCATAGTTTTTCACAAATTTACGCGCTCTTCTACAGCTGCAAATTTATCGATATATCGAAATTGCACACTATCGCTGGCGACTTGTCACTATCGATAAGTGTTTCTACGTAGAAAACAAAACATAGGTGGTGTTATTTTCGCAATCAGACAAAAGTTGGTGCACTAAGTAGTGAAGTCACATAAAAAGACTTGAAGCTGTATATTTTGCAAGCAGTATATTGCAAAGTTTACTTTATTAAGTAAAAATAATTGAAATATTTTGCATATATCAAACAACTATTTAATCTGCGCGCCTTGTTTGTTTTCAGAGTTTAGTATTTTTAGTACTGACGAAATTATCGTGCACACCGCTCGCCGATATTTACAGGGCTGAAGTTGCTGATAGCACAGCGCCAAGCAATTTATTAAATCAGCATCAAAGGCTACATTGAAATCTTATATAAAGCAATGCAATTAATTATTTTGTAAAAAAAATGACAATTTCTTAGCATTTCACAACATAACAATATATTGATAGTTGAGACACCAACGACATATCGCACATTTGTAAAACCAGCAATACTATCGAAGTTTGTTTCTTCAACCCTAGTTCAAACATCGCCGAAAATTTATCGATATATGTGCAGTGTTGTATTTTCTACGCGCAGCTGCAATATGTGAAAACAACAACAACTTGTGGCATGCAGACCGACAAATGCCGACGGCGCCAATTTTAGAATTTGTACATTAAAATTAATTAAAAACAGTGCAAACGGTATGTTCGACGCGGCAGCAACGGACCGCGAAATGGGTGAATTAACAAGCGTGCAGGTGGGACCCGAAACGAAGGGTGAGTGAAGAACTTTAACTTTTATATTCGCAAACTAATGTCAATTTCAATGCGCATCTTTTGAACAGAATATAATTTACTTCGAGCGGACGAGGAATATTGCAATGGCAATGTGGAACACTCAATATATTATCAGGTGCGAGCGCTATTTCAATGTGCAGACATGCGACTTATCACAGAGGCACAGCAGCTGGAGAATCAATCGCCAAACACGACGGAAATCCTCAAGGCAGCGAGCGCCAAGGAGAAAAGCGACTACAATAAGTAAGCAGGGTTGTCATTTTAGATATTTTAGAGCTAGACTTAGCTATTTTCAAATAGCAAAAGCTAGAACATGTGATGAAATGTTATTAGCTAGAAATTTGGCTTTTTAAAAAAGTGATTTGACTACATTTCCCAGGAGAAAAGCAACTACAAGAAGTATGAAGGTTCTAGGCGACTTAGAGATACTCTGCGGTCAGGCTTTTGCTGCCATTTTATAGCTAGACTTAGCTATACTAAAATTCCGAAATGTAGCAAAATCTTATTAGCTAGAATTCTGATAGCTAACGTTTTATTTATTGTTATTTCTAGCTACTTTTGATTATAAAAATAGCTAATTTAGCACTTTAATACCCTAAATCTAATAGAGAAATCTTCATCTCCTCTTTTTTACAGCAACAAATTTCTGAGCAACATTTTGAAGCATCAAAAGAATACTGAGCAGCGCAAAGCAAAGTCCAAGGAAACTCCAGTTAATCTGGATTTCCTAGCGGATGTGCAGGATCCCGTTGCGGGCTTTGCACGCATTGCAAATGTATGTCAAGAGTTGCCACAGGAATGGTGTGTGTTGCAGCTTTGCAAGAGCTTCAATGCGGCCACAACTTATTCCACATTCTATGATATTGCCGGTGCCAAAGGTAACATTTATGTGTCCTTATTGCGTCATTGTCGTAGCCCAGAACTTGGTCCAACTTGCCTGCATTTTAACAGCGATGCGCTCTGTGGCATCTTTAAGGAATATGGCACTTTGGTGGAACGTTTTAGACGCGTTGTCACCGTCGATCCGCTGGCCATGAAGGCGCAGGAGGCAAAGGCCAAATATTGGAAACAATTGAATGCCTTTGGAGACGATTTAAAGGTAGACTAACTTGACCCACAGCATGAGAAGTAAAGGAAAAGAAGTAAAGAAAAGGAATAAAGTGAATATATTATTTCTTTCATTGCTTAAAATATTACTTGACATGCTTAGACATTCACATTTCTTTATATCTTTAATTAACTTATTTCCCTTGCCTTGCAGAAGCTAATCGAAGAACTCAACAACGCTTTTACGCCTTATTGCTTCATGTTTCTGGGCAAGCGTTATCATTGCGCTGCCGTGGAGCAACAGACCAAACTTGCTTTTGCCCGTGTGGATGAGTTTTGTGTTGAGCACAATTGGAACAATCATCAGCGAATTCTTTTGTCGCAGGCAACGTTGCATGCGAATCGCTTGCCACGCGCAGAGATGAAACAACTGAGCTACGAGCTTGGAAATAATAATGAGACTGAAGCATTGCTCGTCTATGAGCTGCTCAAGAATAGCGCCAACGATTGGCAACAGCTGGAACAGCGGGAAACGCTGGCTGTCAAGCGTTTTCCCATCATTCTCGTGGTGGATGAGGCAAGTTTATAATTGAATGTTTTAATTTAAAAGTTACAATGCAACAATTGCATTGTAATTATTATTAAAGATTAGTCTACTTCCTTTATATTTATTAGATTATTTACTATTTTTTTTCATTATCAAAACTTTTGGGACTTGAACAAGCTTTCGTCACTAGAGTTTTACTTCGTGTAGAGGTTTTATAAATAGATTGGTATACTTCATTTATATTTATTTGATTATTTACTATTTTCTTATATATTCAACAATTTTGAGGCTTGAACAAGCTTTCGTCACTAGAGTTTTACCTCTTGTACAGGTTTTATAAAAAGATTAGTCTACTTCCTTCATATTTATTTGATTATTTACTATTTTCTTTCCTTATCAAAACTTTTGGGACTTGAACAAGCTTTCGTCACTAGAGTTTTACCTCGTGTAGAGGTTTTATTAAAAGATTACTATACTTCCCTCACATTTATTTTAATATTTACAGTTTTCTTTCATAATCAAACATTTTTGAAGCTTGAAGAAGCTTTCGTCACTAGAGTTTTATCTCGTGCAGAGGTTTAAAGAAATCGTTTCTTTCTATTATATATATACATATTTATTTCTTTATATATTGATATTTATATATATTTATTTCTTTATATATTGATATTTATATATATTTATTTCTTTACAGCGCTTGGATCACCTGCATTGGGAACAACTGGCGCCGATGCAGGAATGCACAAGAATCAAGTCGCTGCACAGTTTGTGGCGCCTCTACAAATGCCACAAGTCGCAGATTCAACATGGTTATTATACAGTCAATATAGAGCGTGGCATGAGCCTGATCAATCCCGATGCGGACTTGGCCAATTCGGGCCGCCGGCTGCGCAGTTTTCTCGAATTTTGGCTATCGCATTGGCAGCACATGTTCGAAACGATGCCCACCGAACAGGTGATGACGGAGCAGGCCTTTAAAGCAGATTGTTTTGTGTAAGTTGAAGCTATAACTTGTTCAGCTTTTCAGTTCTTAATTGCACTTTTTTTCTAGCTATGCTGGCCATGGTTCTACTCTACAATATGTTTCCAGTCGTGTCATTTATCGCAATCGCATTCGCGGCGTTGTCTTTCTCTTTGGCTGCGATTCGACGCGTGTTATGAGCACGGGATTGTACAGTGCCTTGTATGGCGCACAGGATTATTATCATGGCGCACTTTGTCCCACTGTTGTGGGCACTTTAATGCCTGCACTCGATGGCAATATGGATAATGTTTCGGCTAATTTACTAAGTCGTTGGATTGCGCCCGCCAATCAACAGGTTACACCCTGGACGCAGATAGATCGAGCTGCATGGGTTTCCCAAGGCACTGTCCAAGGTATTTACACTTTTAAATATTACACAAAGTTAGGTAACTAATTCTTTTTCTATATTTACAGCCCAAAAAGGTCTTAGTCAGACTGTGGAACAGCTAACAGACTATCAAGTTGGCAGCCTCTGTTCGATTCTGGCCAGCATTCAGTTGGGCAAAGTTGAACCCAAGATTTATAATTGTTGTGTTTACGTTTGTCGCGGTCTGCCCGCCTGGAATTTGGCCGTGGAGAATTTGCCATTCCCAAATCCTTAACTCTAGTCATCATGAACTAGGTAGGTTAATTATTCAATTGATTGAGAGAGAGAGAGATATAAACTGGAAACTATTTTGTATGCAAAGATTGTTAAACTAAGTAAATAATGTGAAAAAACAAACCAAAGTCAAGTTGTATTACTTTTTATACCTTGTGCGCATTCAAAATGGGCAAGAACGGGTATAGTGAATTTGTGTAAATGTAAATAAGGAGGAATCTCCGACCCTATAAAGTATATATATTCCTAAGCAGTATCAATAGCCGAGTCAATTGACACTTGGTCGTCTGTCTGTCCGGCCGCCTGTATGACTGCGTCGATCTCAGTAACTGTAAGAGCTAGAGAATTTCCCAAAACAATTGAAACAGTTCGGAATTACCATTTTATTTACTGATTTTGCAGTAATTTATGGTATTTGGAATATTAATACTCAACTATTAAGCAATTCTTATTAAGAACTTGAATTACTTTTCATAATTAGCAGTAGGAATTGTAAACATTGTTTCATGTTCTAATAGAAGCTCTATTATATTATATTTCTTTCAAAAATATATAACTTAAAACATATAAATAAATTTAAATAGTTTTCCCGCATTTAAAAATTTCCAAGCATATTTTTTTAAATATATTTTTTAATAACTTTGCTTCCAAAACAATTTCAGAGCTTTAAATAATTTCTGAAATTTCATAAAGCACCATAAACATATATAGAAATATACCCAACGTTTCTTGCAATATTTTCCCATTCCCAAAATGTAATATATAATTTTTCAGCAACACTCAAAATTTGTCAAACTATTTAACTCAGTTATAATATTAATTCAAGCTATATAGTTACAATTTCTTCCATAATATATATTTAAACTATATAGTTATAATTCTTCCCAAGTTTTCTAAAATTTCTTCCTCTATTTTGCTTTAATAAAGTGCATAGAATAGTAAAAGATCAAAAACAACATTTAGAATCGCTTTAAAACAACATATCAAATCAAACAATCAGATGGAATATAGAATATACAAAAATTGTGCCCTTAACTTACCTTTTTTTAAAATTTATTATGTGCAAGATTTGTGTGTAGATTAATTAGTTGAAGTTACGTTTTTGTTTAAGTTTTTGTGTCGTTTGTCACTGTTTATTATATTTTATTATGTTTAATTTTCAGTTTTTAGTTAAACTTAAACATGATTTTTTTTTAAACTTTGTACAAATTGTTTAGTTAAGCTTATTGGAACATTAACCGTTTAGTATTGCATTGTTTAATATATTGAAAATTGCGCTGCCAGTTGAAAAACATGCCAGAGTCAATTAATTGTCCTGTGCAGGTTACAAAAAATTAATTAAATTATTAATTTAGTGATATGTTTGTTAAAGAAAACGTTGGTGAACAAGTGAAAGGTGAAAAGGTGAAGTGCTTTGACAGTTAGACAGATTGCTTAATATATTAAATAACAATTAGATTTTAAAGTGAACAATTTTTCTATATATATTTATTATATAAAACTAAAGCGTAACTGCGGCGTGCCGAAGTCTAAATACACTATATAAACTGATACTTATGAGGTTTTTCATTTAAAAACATATTTCTTCCTAAGTTCTTATAAGTTAGTGTTGTCCGCTCTTAATAAAACATGGTACGTTTCAGGAAATAACTTGTAACCGAGTATTTTCATCGAGTTTTTCCCATAAAAACTGGTTTCTTCTATGGCAGGTATACAATATAATCATTCAATTCTAAGAAAACTTTGTCAGTAAGTGTAGGGTTGAGTTTTATTGAGATATCTGTCAGATTAACAATGTTTCCCATACAAAAACTCATTATTGACCTATTAATTCTATGACAACTTTATGATATAATCATACGATATTGCTGAAATTGGGTTGGCATATGTGAGACAAGTTTTAATTGGGATCTGTTGAGTTTTATCAAGTTATTTACAGAAATAAATAAGTTTTTCATACAAATACTTATTTTCCGACTCATCACATATATGGCAGCTATCCGATATAGTCGAACGATATATATAAAACTCAGAATGAAATGTGTCAATAATTCCAAAATATAGATGCGCTGAGTTTTATTGAAATATCTGTAATATTAAAAAAGTGTTCCATATAAAAACTTATTTTCCCACATATCTTTGCTATGACAACTATATTATATATCTTTCAATATGATACAGTCGTCCGATATATGTATATATAACTCAGTCGGAATATGTAAATAGTTTTAAAACATAGATATGGCGAGTTTTATTGAAATATTAAGAAAGTTTCTCATATGAAAACTTATTTTTCGACTTATATTAAAGTTCTTGTATGAGCTTAGAAGATGAGATATTTCCGAAACGGCCAAAAACTGTAACTGACTGACGAAAACATCGTCAAAATTCACCAAATTGTTCTGCACGATCGCAATAGATCACCAAGATGTCTAAAGACCGCGATTGTCATATTTTAAACAACGAATTGGATAAGAGAACGCTCTCGACACGTTGGGCGCCGTGTTTGCTCACTTTTGTGACTTGAACTGTAGCAAGAGTCTCTCGTGGCGTAGTCGGAGTTTTGGCGGCGTTTCATAACTGTGGATGAAACATGGTTACACCACTATATGCCAGAAAGAAAATCTCAATCAAAGCAGTGGATTGTGAAGTGGTAATCGCCACCAAAAAGAGGGAACACTCTTACTTTGGCTGGAAAAGTGTTGGCGACAGATTTTTTGGGATAGTCATGGAGTTATATATTCACCGATTAGCTGGAGAAAGGAAAAATTATCACAGGAGACTACTAGGCATACCTTTTGAATAAGCTAATGGCAGAAATAGCTAATAAATGGTCACACTTGCCGTGGAAAACATTTTGTTTTACCAGGATAAAGATAATAACCATCCCATCTATCAGCAGTTGCCATGGCTATGAACTGCTTCAGTATCCACCTTACTTTTTAGATCTAGCTCCCAGTGACTTCTTTTTATTCCCTAAGCTCCAAGTGACTTATTTTTCATTCCCAAAGCGCAAAGTGAATTCTTTTTATTCCCTAAGCTCAAAGTTTCGCTTGGTGAATAGAAATTTTTGCTCAAATAAGTAGGCTATATTCTTTGTAGACAAACATTTTGAGGAGCAAGCCGTCGATTATTTTTAGGATGGGCTGAAGAGCTGGAAGCATTGCTGGAAGAAGTGTATTGACTTCGAAGGAAACTAAGTTGTAAAATAAAATATATAATAAATTTTAAAACTCTTGCAACTATATTATATAGTCTACCAATTTTGCTGAAATTTGTACGAGCTGTAAAAGTCAAGCTAAATTAAGTTTGTAATGAGTTCTATCTAAGTTTCTTTATATAGTAGAAATATTTTCATAATTTCAACTATATAACTATGTATATAGTTCTCAGATTGTGCTGTAATTCTATTGGATTATGTGTGCAACAATAACTGGCAGCTGTAAAATGTTGCATACAAAAAAGAAACCTTCAAACCGAACAGCTGAGAAAGAAAAAAACACAACAAGGCCAAATTGATGATCAGCTCTATGGACGCTGACACTAATAATTATCTATGACTTTGCTGCCTGCATTCCAGCACTAATACTAAATACTATTATATATTACTATATGTATTACTATATATATATTACTATATATATTATTCAATGGCTATGCTTAAAAGGAGCTGCGCCCCATTTGAAAAGCGCCACTTGGCTGTGAACACGCCCAGCTATTTATTTACTTAACTTTTGCTCGCAACGCTCTAAGGAGAAGCGGTGTTTGGGGGGGGGGGAAGGGTATGGGGAGCGTAAAGGGTTGGGTATTGGGCCAAGGAAAGAGTTTGTCCCTCAACCTCAACCCTCAAACCACTTGACCTACTAACTGTCTCTCTGTGTGTGTTAGTCGCATTATGACACACATTTCACACATTAATTAGGCGAAAGAAAGAAAAAAAAAATCTGTTTGACGACCTTCGGCCTGGGCCAATGCGGCGTATGCGTAATATTAGCGATTGCTCATCGAATTAGTGACAGAAATGCACGTGCAACTATAGCTATAGCTATAGCTACTATATGCCACAATTTGTGGCATCTACTACATATGTATATATATTTAAAAGGGAGCGTCCTTCGTTGCCTGCTAATGTCTCAATGCCGTGCCCAAGTGTATAAATCATTTTAGCAGCAAAGTTGAGGTGCATGAGTTGCCACGCCCCCGCAGCACGACCTCACAGAGAGACAACACACACACAGACACACACACACACAGGCAGACACACACATACATACACGCCTCCTGCTGGAGCTTGTAACATGACAGGCGACAGCTTTAGAAACAGGATATTACATAACAGGCGCTGCCTTAACAGCGAACGACATGTAAATGTAAACTGTAAGTGTGCTGTGTGTGTGTGTGTGTGTTGTATGTGTGTGTGTGTATGTGTGCTGTAAGTGTGCTGTGTGTGTGTGTGTATTTATGTGTGTTTGTGTGCTGGGACTGCTGTGATTATTGTTGTCCTTGTTGTTATTGTTCTTTTGCATCTTTAGCTGCTGCCTTTTTATTTTCTTTTTTGTTATGCGTATTTTTCAGTACATTTTCCAGCTTTTCCGACGCTTGTTTATGCTGGCAAACACACACACACACACACACACACACACACACACTCGCACACACACAGCGCACTTACTTCATTTGCTTGAAAATTGTTGTAGAAATAAACTTAAAAAACATTTTTGCAACCTTGAAGAAATTTTTGTAATTTTGTTTTATTATTTCTTTTAAATATATAAATGTTATATAATATATTTATATATATATTTATTAAATTATTTATTTATATATATATTTTATTTATATTTTTTATTTATATATATATATATATTTATTATATTATATATTAGTTTATAGTTATAGTAAAACTTAAGAAACATTTTTGCAACCTTGAAGAAATTTTTGGTATTTTTGTTTTATTATTTTTTTTAAATATATATAGTTATATTATATATTTATATATATATATATTTTTTTTATATTATATATTAGTTTATAGTTATAGTAAAATTGTTTTGTTGTGGTTTTTGTTTATATATTTTTATTGTTTAATTTCATATGCAAAAAATGTGTTACAAATGTTGTTGTTTGGTTTTTGTTGCTGAAACGCTTTGTTAACTTTGGTTAAAATTCTTGTTATTGTTTATTTATATATTGTAAATTATTTGATTTAGCTTATTGTTGTTGTTGTTGTTGTTGTTGTTGTTTTGTTGTTGTTGTTGATGCTTTAGTTTAGTTGTTGTTTGGGTTTTTTTTATTTCAAAATCCGCCGCGTTGCACACACACAACAATTCTCTGGCAGAGATAAACTGAGACTGAGACTGAGACTCGACTCTCGAGACTATTTTTTTTTTATTTTTTTTAGGTTTGTCCTCGCGGCAAGGCAGTTGCATCCTTCTGGATGTTGTGTTCAGGCAACATCCTGGCCAAGGTAGTCGTGGCCACGCGCCAAAAAGAGAAGCGAACAATGTTGCAAAAGCTGCTGCTGCTGCTGCCGTTGCTGCCTCCAACAAAAATTCCAAAGCAACCGCGACAAAAACAAAAATGTAAAAGGGAATGGTGGGGGGGGGTAAAACAAATAAAGCGGGAGCAGCACGCGGGAGCAGCAGGGAGGGAGGGAGCCGAAAGGGATATTTCGCCCTCGCCCAGAGAGTGTGTCGAGTTCTTCCACGAGTTGAGTTGAGTGAGAAACCGAGCAACTTTCACCTCTCGCGTGCGTGTCCTCGCACAATATTGTTGTTGCTGCCTGCCTCTATTTCACTTTCAGCCAGCACCACAAACTAGTATAAAGCATAGTTGGTGGAGGGGGGGGGGTATCGGCAAGGGGGTCACAATGATTCTGCGTTTTCATGGTGATTTCGTTGGTGTTGTTGTTGTGTTTGTTTCGAAAAGCTTCGTCGCATGTTGTTATTGTGTCCATGCTCAGCACGTGACTTTTGTAGAGCTTTCTTATCACAGTGTGTTTGGCCCCCAGAGGGTGTGTGTCTGTCGCTCTCTCTGTGCGTGTGTGTGTGTGTGTGCCCTACTCTCTGTTACTGTCCGTGTGTGTGTGTGTGTGTGTCGGTGTGTGTTTATTACTGTTGTGTGCGCTGAGATTTAACGCTCTCAGGGCAAAGCTTTGCACAGTGTAACAACATATGAAATTTGAGGTATACTTATATGCCGAAATATCAATTTGTGGGCGCTGGAGGCGTGGTAGCGTGTTGAAATTTTGTGGACACGTTAATCCCGAAAAATACAATAGGTCTGGCATATCTCAAGTCTATAGCTTTAAAATTGCACTTGTTTTTCGATTTGGAGGAGGCAAAGGAGGCGTGGCATGGTAATGAAATTTTCTGGACACATCGACCACAAGATAATCATCATGTGTGCCAAGTCTCAAGTCTCTAGCTACAAAACTGCTTTTGTTATGCGATTTTTTTGGATTTGTAGGCGAAGGGGGTGTGGCATCCAAAATTTAAAATAATCTCGAGCTACCTGGAAATATAAGCAGTGCTGGGAGATTAAGGTCAAGCTTCTAGCTCTTACCATCTCTGAGATAATTTTGTTTATACGAATGGACAGACGGACAGACAGGCAGATGAACGGACGGATGGCTATATCGACTCGGCTATTGAAGCTGATCAAGAATATATATACTTTATGTGGTCGGACACACTTCCGTCTGCCTGTTACATACTTTTAACAAACTTAATATACCCCCACAGGGTATTAAAAGTATGTATAATAAAGAGAGGAGAGAAGAAAAGAAGTTTTTGACTAAAAATGTGAATTTAAATATAGATAACTAACTTTAAAAGTGCACAAACGATGGCTGAGAAGGTCTCCTAGAAGGAAATTCAGGGTGGGCAAAAGTAATCACCCTATTGGAAAATGCTATAACTTTTGCATGGGGCCAAATGTCAATTCGCTTTTGATATTTGTGAAATAAACAAACGCGGAAAACAAAATCGACAAGCCATGAATCGGTTTACTTCGCAACAACTTTGAATAATTGATTCCATTGTTTTGCGCAACATTTCCAAAGTTGTAGCGTTTTCCAATAGGGTGATTACTTTTGCCCCACCCTTTATATAGAGCTTTGACAAAATTGTGACAGTTAAAAATATAGGAAAGTATGTTCAGGGATTATTTCGTAGCAAAAATGTAAAGTAAAGTGAAAATATACATTCTACTTTTGCAGAATTAAAGAAAAGCACAAACGATGAGTAAAAAAAATGTTTCGCAAAGAATTCTATTAAGATTTATCAAAGCTATGACAGTTAAAAATCTAGAAAACTCTCTTAAAATTGGAATCAAAGTTGTAAAATGTGTAAATAGAAGAAATCTATATAAGAATTCCTTGAGAAAATGCATTCCACTTGAGTTTTGATAGAGTTATGGTGTTTGGAAGTTAAGCAAAATAAATTAACAACATGAAGTATTAATATAAAAAAAATAAGGAAAATCAATCAACAAGATAAAAACTATCCTGATAAGTTATCCGCATAATACCAGCCTTAGTTTTGACCAAGTTACCAATAACTAAAATCAATTAAAACCATTTTCCTTATTTCTATTCATTAAATGGCCTTTAGTTTATTCTTTTTGCATTTTACAAAAATAACTTACTAGCTAGAACTTAAATAATCTAAAGTTGCGATGCCTTTTCTTGCCTTTTTTGCTCCCTGATTGGCAACCAGAAACTGCCTAATATCTAATTGACTGCAATGACTGCAATGGCTTAAAGGTAGTTTTGTGTTTGTTGGTTGTTGTTGTACGTGGGTTTCTCTTTGATTTCAATGCGTTTTGTACAAGTTTTGAACTTCTTCGTAGTATGTCCCATATAGTTGATGATGTGTAACTTTTGGGGCTAGGGAGTTGTGACTCCTAAAGCTTCGACTGCTTCCTCTATGCTTTCGATGCTTTTGCTTCTGCTGCTGCCGCGGCGGGTTTGTGTCTGTGGAAAAGGTGGTAAAAAAAAAGAAGAAGCTTAGCTCTGTTGTCGTTATAGTCGTCTCTCTCGCTCTCGCTCTCTCGCGCTAACTCACCACAGCTGCTGCTGCGTTGCGATGCGGGCAGTCGGCATGCAAATGGTCCTCGCTGCGACAGCGATGACAACGCTTCGGTTGAGGTCCCTGCGCGCACTCCGAGGCAATGTGATTGGCGAATTCGCCGCAGTTGTAGCAGCGCATGCGGCGAGTTTTCCGATTGCTGCGGCGAAAATAAAAAAAGGGTAGGGTAATGCAATGATTTGTGGGTCTAGTAAAGAAAGTTTGAAAGTTTTATATTGATTGAATTTTAATTGACTAAATATATATATTTAGAAAAATATATTTATTTATTAATATTATTTAAATTTAATAGTTATTAAATTTAATATTTATTTATTAATATTATTTAAATTTAATATTTATTTTATTATATATTTATTTTATCAAATATTTATTTTATTAAAATAATAATTAAGTAAAAAATATATATTATTTTTAATTAACAAACTTTACAATATAATATTAAATATACATATATTTAAATTCAAATTTTTAATGTTACTCCTAAATAATATATATAAATATATAAATACATTATTTATTTATTTGAAGTCAACTTAAAGCATTATATACTATGTATATTATTAAATATTTGTTTTATTAAATATATATTTTATTTAATTTCAACAAAAAGCAGTCGACCAAATATTAATATTAAATAAAAAATTTATTAAGTTTGAATAAACAGTTTAACAATTAATATTAAATATATTTACAATTTTGCAATTTAAACAAACAAATAAATGTTTAGATAAATTCAAATTTGTAATGTTACTTCTAAATAATATATATAAATATATTATTTATTTATATTATGCAGCTTAAATTTAATTAAATATTTATTTTATTAAATATATATTTGAACAAATATTTATTTATTTAATTTCAACAAAAAGCAGTCGACAAATTATTAATATTAAATAAAATATATATTTTATTTTTAATTAACATGGTTTAGGATTTTATATTATTTTATTATATTTAATATAATTTTATAATATTTAATTATGTACAGAGTTTACAAATTAATATTAAATATATAAAAAAATTTAGTTGACAAAATATTATTAAAACTCTCTAAATAATCAAAATATATTATTTTAATTTAAAAATAAAGTTAACAAATTATTCCGACCTTAAGATATTTTAAATTGTATACTTATTTAAATTGTTATTTAATTTTTTATTCAATTTATATTTTATTCTGTCAACTTATATTAATCTATGTTTTTACTCTTATTTAAAATATTTTTCATCGACTGCTTTTAATAAATAAATAAATATGAAATTTACATTTTAATTTCTAATAGTATATTTTGTTTTATTAGTAGTTTTTTTTATTATTTATTTATTTATTAAATAATATAATTGTAACTTACATGCGTGGCCTGTAGGTGCTGCCGTGGCAATCGTCGCCTTGCCGCCCAGAGACGCGTGTCGCCTCCAATCCCCTCGCCGTGCGCTGGCATTCAAACTCCACCTCCTCCTGCTCGCCCAAGGAGCGAAAGCCAGACATTTGTATGATGCTCTGCAAAGAGAATGTTTTTAATTTGGTTTAGATATTTTTAACGCTTAAAAGAAGACGTAACTGATTCAATAAAATATATATATATATATTCTACAGGCGAACGTCAATACTAAGTCAAAATATTCACGTCCTTCTGTTCTTCCTTCTGTGTCAACTAGTCACTCTGTTTAGACCGTTTACTTGAAAAAGTATAAGGCTAATAGGTCGAAGGAAGTTTGGCAGACCCCATAAAGTATATATATTCTTGATCAGCATCAAAAGCCAAGTAGATATAGCCATGTCCGTCAGTCTGTCCGTCCGTCTATCTGTCCGTCTGCCTGTCTGCCCGTCTGTCCATTCGTATGAATGTAAGTATCTCGGAGATAGTAAGAGCTAGAAGTTTGAACTTGGTCTCCCAGCACTGCTAATATTTGCAGGCAGATCAAGTTGATACTTTTTTTGGATGCCACGCCTCCTCCGCCCACAAATCAAGAAAATGCTCATAACAAAAACAGTTTTGTAGCTAGAGACTTGAAATTTGGCACACGTGATGAGTATCTTGGGGTTGATGTGTCCAGAAAATTTCATCGCGCTGCCACGCCCCCTTCGCCCACAAATTGAAAAAAAACGATATACATGAGAATTACATAGGGAGTGAATTTAAGTGTGTCCCTGTAGAGCTACAGGGTATATATATTGTTTCCACCCACCTGATGCACAAAAACCTCCTGGCCGCCATCGTTGGGCGTGAGAAATCCCCAGCCCTTGGCCACGTTAAACCATTTGCATTTGCCCAGACGAACGCAGCCGCATTCCTCGCCAGGATTCGCTGTAATTAATAAAAGAAGAAGAAAAATTAAAGAAATGTAAGAAAAGGTTGTCGAGGACCTTGAGTTCAGTTAATATCCTGCCAGCAGACGGGCTGCAATTGTTTTGTTATTCAAATGAGCAGCAGCAGCAGCAGCAGCTGAACAACTTTTAAGGCTGCGTCTTCAACGTGTCCTTGTCCCATTTGCCGCAAGGCAACAGCTCAAAAAAAGTATCTCAAACAGGTTTTGTTGTTGTTGTTGTTGTTGTTTCTATTAGAAATGCCTGAGGAGAGAGTCGAAAAAGACGCTGGAGCGGAATAAGGCGATTGTATTGAATTGAATTGCTCTAAAGTGGAGTTCTTGTTGTTGTTGTTGTTGTTGTTGCTGGCTGTTCCAAATTTATATTTGGTATTCATTTCTTTATCTGTGGCATGCGTGAGTTTCATCTACAAATACTCACAGACACTCACAAACACTCACACTCACACTCACACACATACACTCATTCATTCATTCATTCATAATTTTCGTTGAGTTTGCGTTCCATTTTCGTCGTTGCTGCTTATCGTTTGCTTTCAAGTATCTCACAGATACACAAACACTTAGATACTCTGACACTCACGCTGCTGCTGATAGCGCTTATCTGAAAAAGAAAATAGTCGTGTACTTCTATGCATTTTTCTCTGGCGTGGTTGGAAACCTATCAACTTTATTTTGGTGTTTTTCTTATTGTAACATTTGTTGCTTCTGCTGGGCAAATGTTGAGAAATGTGGAAATTTCTATTATATATAAAAAGAAAGACTTGAGGCGCTCTTTTCAAGTAGATATCTTGATTTTAGTGCTTGAATTGGATTTAAAACTGAACTCTTAGTCTATTAAGTGCTAAGTAGAAATGTTATATGTTTTATTTTAACTATACATTTAATATATAATAATATATATATATATATATATATATATATATATGGAATGTCGAAATTTCTATTATATATAAGATATTCAACTTGAGATGTAGTTTTGAAGTAGTTCTGTTGATCTTGGTCTTTGAGTTGAATTTTAAAGTGAAATCTTAGTCTATTTTGAACTAAGAAGAACTGTAATAAGTTTTATTTTAACTATACATTTAATATAGTATATAATTCTTGGAATATAACATGAATTTTTACTCTTACTTTTATGGTATTTATTGTTTATTTATTATATATTTATTTATTATTTATTTATTATTTATTTATTATATATTTATTATTTATTTATTATTTATTTATTATTTATTTATTATTTATTTATTATTTATTTATTATTTATTTATTATTTATTTATTATTTATTTATTATTTATTTATTATTTATTTATTATTTATTATTTATTTATTATTTATTTGTTATTTATTTATTATATATTTATTATTTATTTATTATTTATTTATTATTTATTTATTATTTATTTATTATTTATTATTTATTATTTATTTATTATTTATTTATTATTTATTATTTATTTATTATTTATTATTTATTTATTATTTATTTATTATTTATTATTTATTATTTATTATTTATTTATTATTTATTTATTATTTATTTATTATTTATTTATTATTTATTTATTATTTATTTATTATTTATTTATTATTTATTTATTATTTATTATTTATTTATTATTTATTTATTATATATTTATTATCTATTTATTATTTATTTATTATTTATTTATTAATTATTATTTATTATTTATTTATTATTTATTTATTATTTATTATTTATTTATTATTTATTTATTATTTATTTATCATTTATATATTATTTATTTATTATTTACTTATTATTTATTTATTTATTATTTATTTATTATTTATTTATTATTTATTATTTATTATTTATTTATTATTTATTTATTATTTATTTATTATTTATTTATTATTTATTTATTATTTATTTATTATTTATTTATTATATATTTATTATCTATTTATTATTTATTTATTAATTATTATTTATTATTTATTTATTATTTATTTATTATTTAATTATTATTTAATTATTATTTATTTATTACTTATTTATTATTTATTTATTATTTATTATATATGATTGTAGCCTGAGGCCTTCAGGTTGCCTTTATTTATTAATACTAACACTTCTTCAGCGTTAACTAAAATCTGTTCATTTATTTTATTTAGATTATCTGATATTTGATATCTCCAATCATTAAGGTAATTTTGCTTTTAAAAGCAAACTTTGATCTACATTAATCGTATCAGTTCTTGAGCTATAACTCCATTTTCTTCCTAAATCTAATTGTAATTTAAACTATTTTAAATTAGTTTTCTAAAACTCAGCGTCTTTCGTATGAATAACCTTTATTTATCAATCGAAACAGTTGTTCAGCTTTAATTAAAAATTGTTAATTTATTTGATTTCGTTGATCTCTTATTTGTTATCTCCAATCATTTAAGTAAGCAGATATCTTTGATCTACATTAAGCATATCACTTATTCAGCGATAACTTCAATTTGCTTCCTAAATCTTATTGTAATTGTAACTATTTTAAATTAGTTTTAATAAACTCAGCAACTTTCTTTCATTCTCATATCAATTTATGTATATAATTTCTATAACAATCTCCGTTTGTTTCTTTAATACTGTAAAGTATCTCAATTAGTTTCTAAATATGTAAAGCCGAAGAGATCTTTTGCCTCTATACATATTCAAAACTACCACCACATGCCTGACTGCACGCTGGGAAACTCGTCTATTAACATTATTAACGCTTAATTGTTAAGAAAAGTCGTTCAAGTATAAAAGAAGAAATGCCGAAACTTTACAAACATTTGTAAGCAAATATAAAACAAGTTTTGTAAGTTAAATGTAAATAGTAAGACGGAGAGTCGGCAGCCCGACCGTAATATACCCTGTGGCAATACAGGGAATCTGCTCAAATTCACTCCCGATCTAATTCTCTAGTAATTCGTTTGTGGGCGAAGGGGGCGTGGCAGCGCGATGAAATTTTTTGGACACATCAACCCCAAGTTACTCATCATGTGTGCCAAATTTCAAGTCTCTAGCTTGACAACTGTTTTTGTTATGAGCATTTTCTTGATTTGTGGGCGGAGGAGGCGTGGCATCCAAAAAAAACTATCAACTTGATCTGCCTGCAAATATTAGCAGTGTTGGAACACCAAGTTCAAGCTTCTAGCTCTTACCAGCTCTGAGATACTTTTGTTTGTACGAATTGAATGACGGACAGACAGACGGACAGACAGACAGACAGACAGACGGAGAGACAGAGAGACAGACGGACAGGCAGAAAGACTGACAGACATACAGACAGATGGACGGACGGACGGACATACAGACAAACGGACAGACGGACGGACAGACAGATATACAGACGGACAGACGGACGGACAGACAGCCAGACCGATGGACAGACGGACATTGCTATATCGACTCGGCTATTGATGCTGATCAGGTATATATATACTTTATGGAGTCTACCAGACTTCCTTCGACCTGTTACATACTTTTAACAAACTTAATATACTCCTACAGGGTATAAAATTTGAGAGAAATATGAAATTGGTGTAGAAAATATAGGAAATCAAGCAGAAAACGATTTTTGGTTAGAATTTTGGCATATAGTACATAGGCGAGAGGGCGGTTTGCTAATGTCAGACTGCAGTAAGGGTGAGGGGTGCTGGGGTGCTGAGGTGCAGGGCTGCGGGGTTGCCTGCCTGAGGGGTAGCGGGGTGCAGCAGTGCAGTGGGTAGGGGTAGGGGGAGTGATGGTGTTGCGATTTGCACACATTTTGAGGGTTGCTCAAAGATTTCCACTTATGTAGCACATAGAATTTGCCAATAAAAAACTTCGAATGCCAAAAGCAAAACAAATCAGAGTAAAAAACAAAATGAACTGCGCAGTATATAATAAAAAAAAAAGAGAAGAAGAAGCAGAAGAAGCAGAAGCAAAACAGAGCAGAGGAATGAGCAGCGTAAAGAGAATGAGAACAGCGATCTGTTTTTTCATTTTTGTGGCCAATCAGCAACGAGTTTGATAAGATTGTGTGCTGTTGTTTTTTTTTTATGTTATAGACAAAACATAAACATACAAAAATGAAGTGAAACTTGTAGTTTGGGCTGAGCTGTTTTGTATACGTTTTAAAGAGGGGGGGGGGGCAGAGGGGATTTACCTGGCGAGGCGGCGCTGCTTGTTGTCTCCACATTGGGTAGCTCCATTTTTTGATTTGATTTGAGTTAAAGTTATGATTTTGTAATATTACTGTTTAATATTTGTTATATATTTCTTAGTGTAACTTTGACTGCATTTTATTGCAGCATATGTAATTTTCTTTAGAAGACACACACACACACACATACACACAAACACACACTTGACTGCAGTGTTAGTTAGAGTTATAGATACACATGAGAAACTCGAACTCGAAATTTTTGTTTTGGAAAAACGCTGCCGCTGCGCACGACGCACTTCGTTAAACTGAACTGTGAGTTGAGTTTTACTATTTCTAGGAAGGGCCCGAATAATACACAAATACATAAACACACACACAGGCACACATAGATACACAGATACACCCATATACACCCATACACACAGCACAACACGCACCACAGAACAGACAGACCCGAAAAATGTTGTTGTATCTTCAAAACAATATTCAAACACGGCCACGACGCATAAGCTGCGAGTGTGTGTGTGTGTGAGTGTGTGTGTGTGTGTGTGTGTGTGTAACTCTGTGTGACACTGTATGCGTGTGGAAAAACATTTGAGTCGAGTGTGTGTTTGTGTGCGGTGCTGAGCATGAAACGTAACAAGCCTAAATGTATCTGACAGATACTTTATAAGTACGTAGCGATCGCAGAGCGTGTGAGGGAGCAAGGCATAGCGACATAGCGCCTAGAGCGAGACAGCACAAGTGTGAGAGCACATTTTCGAGAGTTTTTCGTTGTAGAAAATTTATCTGCGTTTTGTTTGAGATACAAATTCCAACTGTACACAAGAAGCGAGTTTCAAAACACAGGATAGGCAAGCTGTTATACTTGGCAGGCTGTTATACAGTCAGACTGTTATGCTTGGCAGACTGTTATATAGTCAGACTGTTATGCCTGACAGACTGTTATACTTGACAGACTGTTATACTTGACAGACTGTTATACACGCGCAGCATTTACATAAATCTGCTGGCTGCTTTCTGATAGGCTCAGCTTGTTTTTTTGAGGGTTTAAAAAACATCCGATTGCTGATTGGTAAAAAAAAGAAAATTGCATAAAAAAACTGCACAACAACCCGCACAACAAACACACACACACACACACATAGGCGTATTTGCAACCCCCGAAAAATAAATTGGAAAACTGTTGCAAGATTATGCACACAAATTGCTAATGTTGTCGCGTGGCAAATGTGAAGATTTTATACCCTCTCATTGTGCAGCATTTTTGGCGAATTGTTGTTGCCAGGACCTGGTTGCAATTTATCACATGCCACGTGCCGCGGCTCTGTGTGGCATGCCAAATCGTCGACCAATGCCGCAAAAATGTTTGATGACAGCGTAAGAGAGAGAGAGAGAGAGGGGTGGGGGTTGTTTCAGCGATGAGTTGAGTCTCAGATTTATACATATATATTGGCAGCGGAAAACGCAATGGAAATATGCTGGAAAAGTGCTTCAACTGAAGTGGCAGCTATTAATAAAATATAAAATATAAGATGTAAAATTGTTAAATTTATTAAATTACTAAAATAATATTGAAAATACTATTTAATATTGAATAAATATAATAAATTGCCATAACCATAGTTAGTTAAAGTAAATTATTTATTTAATGAACTGCTAAATAAAGTATTGAAATAAATAAATAAAAACTAAAAAGTTATTTAAAATTAAATGTAATAATTTATAAATAATATATATATACATTTTAATGTAAATAATTTGGCATAACAATTATACTTATTATATATTACTTATTATATTATACAATTTACTTATTATATTTATTTCTAAATTATATAAAACGAAATTAATTGTATTTATAAAGACAGCAAATATTGCAGAAAAATTGCAAAAACAGTTGTAGAGTTTACTTAGTTATCTAAAGAATAATAACTAAGAAATTAAGTATTTGCAGTATATTTGATATAATAATTGTTGAAGAAAAAGAGAAAAGAGAGAGCTATTTATTTAGTGAAGGTATTGTAATCAGAAATTTAGATGGATGTATAATAAGTATAAATATAATATTGCTAACAATTGAAAGCCTAGTTATTATTATAACTTATTTTATATTGTGCCTAGGGCCTTAAATATAAGTTACTAGGATGAAAATAAGTAAATAAATTAATATTATTAATAAAAGAAAATTGCGAAAGGTAAGGAAGTTAAAGTAACTGTCCGTTTGAAACTAATTTATTGACTCTCAATATAATTTTGATCTCGTATTGTTTAGCCTGATTTCAGTACTTTAATTACTATTAATAATTACAAGTAGTTTCCATATTTTATTCAAATTTAAGGCGATAAAATAAATATAAATATAATATAATATAAAATAAATAATAATAATAAATAATAAATGCTTCTATATTGAAAGTATAGTTGAAATATAGTCTTTCAAATGATATTTCTTGGTGTTTCCGTTAAAATATGGTAAACTCGAATTATTATCCGATATTTATACTTTATATTTTGTGTCTTCTTTTCTATATTCTTTAAATAATAAGAAAAAATTCTTTAACATTTTAATCCACGTTATTTTCTCTTTTATATATTCTAGCACATATTTTTTAAAAAAAATGTAAATTTTTCTAAACAATCAAAGGAAACTGGTAAGTTTTTATATTATTTGTTTATTACATTTATATATTTA
Organism: Drosophila histrio; assembly: GCA_958299025.2. Lineage (NCBI taxonomy): Eukaryota > Metazoa > Arthropoda > Insecta > Diptera > Drosophilidae > Drosophila > Drosophila histrio. The sequence continues at coordinate 1,693,009 of OY729166.1, forward strand.
TTGTTCTAGATTTTGTTGAGAGACTCGATCTCTATCGATATAGATTTCAATATTATTTAAAATACTTTCCAAATGCTGGACATTTTATATTTCAACTGAAGTTTGCATTATTTTCCCACTTTCCTATTTCTTATATAAAAGAAAGTTTTATGTTTACGCAAGTTAATATGAAACTATTTATTAAATGTTAAGATATAATACAATGTGTATGTGTACTAGTATTAGCAATTGAAGATGAGTCGCGTGTAGCAGGAATGGAGTGAATATCGCAGCCTCCGTGGTGCGATCAGGTTGACTTCTGTAAAACGACTGATCTTATGTTAACAGACGGGAGCGTAAGGGCGAACCCTCTGTTAACATAAGTAGCATACATAACACCCCTTAACACCCAGATGCGCCGTAGTACTGCGGGGGCTGCCTGGTACGGTTAGATCTGCGGGGTGAGGCTAACGGTGGTGTCGGAGCCGCAGGTGGTTCCGCGAGCGATGGCTGGCTGTGTTGGCGTTGCAAACTAGGAATTTGTTCTTGCTGCGGTTCATCAGATTGGGCGTCGTGCCCGGGGTTACCACTTGGTGGTGACGGTTCTCGATTTCGCAATTGATCCTGATGTCTTCTAACAACTCGTGAATCAGTTAGGCGTACGGTGTAGGAAATAGGTCCCGTTTGATTTGATACAAACCCTTCCACCCACTTTGGCCCAGAAGCATAATTACGGACCCAAACACAAGTACCTGTATCGAAATGCTTAGTATTAGCACAATCGTTGACCTTACCGTACACAATTTCTTGTGGTTGAATCTTGTCAAAATAGGATCTCAGTTCTCGGTTCATCAACAATTCGGCGGGCGTACGGCCCGTGCTGGAGTGTGGAATCGTATGCTGGCTGAATAGATATCGGGCCAATGCGAGATCAATATCAATGCTGCGATCAAACTTCTTGAGGTAGTTCTTCGTGCTTTGTACCATTCGCTCGGCTTGGCCGTTTGTCGCAGGATGAAAAGGTGCCGAACGAATATGGCGAATTAGATTAGTCTCCATAAACACTCTGAATTCGTCCGATGTGAAAGCAGTTCCGTTGTCTGACACAAGTTCATCTGGCAGTCCGTGCGTAGCGAAAAGTTGTCGCAGATACTTAATGGTGGCTGCTGTGGATGTGGACTTGACTACGGCAACTTCAAGCCATTTGGAGTAAGAGTCAGCAACCAGTAAGAATGTATGACCGTGGAAAGGTCCAGCAAAGTCAATATGAAGACGGGCCCATGGCCGTTTAGAAGATTCCCATTGATGCGTGGCTGTGTGCGGTGGCTCGTTACGATTGTGCTGGCATGAAGAGCATCGTTTTACGACCGTCTCGATTTCTGCATCCATATTTGGCCACCACACGTAGCTGCGTGCCAACGCTTTCATCTTAACGATCCCCGGATGAGGTGCATGTAGCGCTTGTAATATGGTTTCTCTAGACGGAGTGGGAATGACTGCACGGTTGCCCCAGGTCAGGACTCCCCTGTTTGCTGACAACTCATCTCGGCGGCTATAGAAAGGGAATAAATTGTGTGAGCGCTCGAATTTTGTGCTGGGCCACCCCCTTAACACCCAGTTGAGAACTTTACTGAGTTGAGGATCCTTCGCAGTTTGTTTTGCTAGCGTCTCTGCATTTACAATTGGTGTAGCTGCCCACTCAATCATTAGTACATCTTCTGTTCTCACTGACTCCTCATTAGATGGCATTGGACAACGGCTTAGGAAATCTGCGTTTCCAATCTTCGATCCTGCGCGATGAACCAAACTGAAGTCGTAGGCATTTAGAAAAATCGCACGCCGCAGCATTTGGTTGAAAATCACGTTGGGCACCGCTTTTGACGTAGTGAAGATTCCCAGTAGTGGGCGGTGATCCGTAACTAGTGTGAAGGGGCGTCCGTACAGATAATTATGAAATTTTTTGACACCTGAAACGAGTGCAACAGCTTCTCTGTCGATTTGTGCGTAGTTTCTCTCTGCCTTGGAAAGAGTTTTGGAGTAGAATGCAATGGGTTTCTCCAATCCGTTAGGAAACTTATGACTGAGGACTGCTCCTAAGCCGTACGGAGAGGCGTCGCACGTTAAAAACAGTGGCAGACTTCCGTCATAGTGTACAAGTACATCGTCAGATGCAACAAGCTGTTTGAGCTTTGCAAAAGCATCATCGTGGGGCTGCTGCCACGACCATGCTGCGTTTTTGTCCAGAAGACGATGTAACGGTTCTGCAATAGTGGCCTTTTGTGGTAGGAATGAGTGATAGAAATTAATAAGTCCCAAAAATGCTTGCAATTGTTTTTTATCCTTTGGAGCAGGAGCGTTGTGAATTGCCTCAACTTTATCGATGGATGGCCGTATACCTAAGGCATCGATTTTGAATCCCAAGAACTCGACTGACGGCACTCCGAATTGGCATTTGTCTTTTCGCAATCGCAGTCCCGCCTTGTCAAAACGACAAAGTACTTCGTGTATTCTTTCGGCTAGTTCATCTTCGGACTTACCCATTATGACGATATCATCGAAATACGGCAATACTCCTGGCACGTTTTGTAATAAGTGTTCAATGCAGCTCTGAAAAATACCGGGAGCGGATGATATGCCAAATTGTAGTCTGGTTACTTTGAAGAAACCCTTATGAGTAGATATGGTTTGTAGTAATGCTGAGCGTTCATCGACCACCAATTGCTGGTACGCTTGCGCAAGATCGATTTTGGCGAAAAGGGATCCACCCTCAATGGACGCCAAGAGTGTATTAATCGCTGGAATCTGATGGCCATGAGGCTTGATAACGCGATTAAGTGTAGATTTATAATCGCCGCAAATTCGAATGGAGCCGTCCTTTTTAAGAACCGGAACTGTTGGTGTGGCCCAGTCCGAATAATCCACTGGTTCAAGAATTCCTTGTGCACAAAGGCGGTCAAGTTCTTCCTCGTACATGCCCTTCAATGCGAATGGAATGCGCCTCGGCGGCAACCTTACTGCAGTTGCATCTTTGCTAATATGTAGAGATACCGGCGGTCCGGTGTAACGACCCAGTTCCGGTGAAAATAAATGCTCGAACTTGTTTAATGTTGCTGTAATGCCTTTTTCACTGTTAATGGTGTGTATACCTTCGATGCGTATGCCTAATGGTTCGAACCAGTTGCATCCAAGTAGGTTTGTTCCCCCTCCAGATACAATAACAAGTGGTAAATTCTTTATCCGTCGATTGTTGTAGTAGATCGAAGTGTCAACAACTCCCTTTACCGGAATTGAATTCCGTTGATAGTCATTTAAAGTTAAATCGCACTTTGTAATATCTGAGTTTCCTTGCGGCCAAACGTAGCGGAATGTAGCTTCTTTGATAATTGTAACGGGTGACCCAGAATCAACTTCAAAAATGCATGTACGGCCATTGATGACGATTGAGACGGACTTCTTTTGATTAATTAACGGCGATATATGGTGCACCCCAGGGTCTCCTTGATTTGCCTTGCGACGCCGGACACTCGAATGGTTGTGCTGCATACTAGGCGCTGGTGATGACGTCCCGGACGTCCTTGAAATTGACCGACGGCTACTGCGGCAGACGCGCTGTAAATGGCCCTTCCGGTGGCAGGCGTGGCAAACAGTGTCACGGTGTGGACAATTTTTCCGTAAGTGCTGGCCACCGCAGCCGTCACACGGTCGGTGGCTTCTCGAGTACTTTTGTTGAGATCGGTTGGCAGTCGCTCGTATATCATGTATAGAATCACTGCGTGACAGTACCGCGTGGCGCAATTGGTCACTGGAACTCCTCATGGCCATGGCGCTGATGGCAGCAGCTTCGCTGGATACGGCGCGCTCCATAGCGCGTGCCACAGTTAAATCAGTTTCAGCGAGCAAGCTTTTCTGCAATCCTTCATCTCTCATACCGCATACAAAGCGGTCGCGCAGCATTCGATCCAGGGCAGCGCCGAAATTACAATCGACCGCAAGTGATCGCAATGCAGCCATATAATTCCCGACGGATTCGTCGGGTTTTTGATCCCGCTTATGGAAAGTATAAAAAGCGGCAATTTCCGATTGTTGCGGGGATAAATGTTTGTTAAGCAATTCGTATATCTCAGCTAAATTCAATACACTGACCTGAGCTGGGTGTGCCAATGACGCCAGGAGCTCATATAACGGGGCACCTGCCAAAGTAAGGAAAACCGCCTTCTTACGCTCCTCATTCTTGACGTCATTGGCTAGTAGAAACAATTCGAAACGTTCCCTATACGACGACCATTTATTTGACTGCGTCAGATCGAACTGCTCCAAGCCACCAACCCCTGTCATCGTAGCTTCCGCTGGATTCCTTGTAGTCGCTTGTTGAATGTTTTCAGGATTCTCTGAAGTATCTATACTTCCAGACTGGACTGTACCCCTTTTCTTTGAAACGGTGGCCGCTCCACGTGTAGTCTGATTTGTGCTGTCAGTTTCGTCTTTGATAATTACTTCTGTCGCATCAGCAGCAGTTTCTCGGTTGTCTTTCTTGTCCATTTGCAGCTGCACAAAGAGAACGACAACTACAGTATGCAGTTATGCCAACAGTTTCCGATTGTAACGGAATCTGCAGTGTGTTGTTGTTGCTGGTTCCTCCTTGTCGGCGTTCGTTCCGTTATTATTGTCGAGTCGCCTGCTTTGTGCCTTCGTTCGTAAGACTTTTTGAGACAATTTAAACAAATGTTTTTTTGCACGAGTAAAGAGAATACGCAATTTACACACACACGAAAAAAATATTAACTGTTGCGAACATACTAGAATTACATCCCATCCTCGTCGCCAGTTTTATGTTTACGCAAGTTAATATGAAACTATTTATTAAATGTTAAGATATAATACAATGTGTATGTGTACTAGTATTAGCAATTGAAGATGAGTCGCGTGTAGCAGGAATGGAGTGAATATCGCAGCCTCCGTGGTGCGATCAGGTTGACTTCTGTAAAACGACTGATCTTATGTTAACAGACGGGAGCGTAAGGGCGAACCCTCTGTTAACATAAGTAGCATACATAACAGAAAGCATATGTTTAATAGCTATTTTTTTTATGAAATCAGAGCAAGAGTTATTTACTCAGATATATTAAATATCCTTTATTCTTATACCCTTGCAGAGGGTATTATAATTTTGTCACGAAATGTGGAACGCATGAAAGCAGACATATTCGACCCTTTTAAGTATATATGTTTTTGATCAGCATCAACAGCCGAGTCGATATAGCCATGTCCGTCTGTCTATACGTCTGTCTGTCCGCCTGTCTGTCCGTCTGTCTGTCCGTCTGACTGTCTATCCGTCTGTCAGTCTGTATGTCCGTCCGTCGGTCTTTCCGTCCGTCTGTCCTTCCATCCGTCCGTCTGTCTGTCCGTCCGTCTGTCTGTCCGTCCGTCTGGCTGTCCGTCCGTCTATCCGTCTGTCTGTCCGTATGTCTGTCCGTCTGTCTGACTGTCCGTCCGTCCGTCCGTCTGGCTGTCTGTCAGTCTTTCCATCTGTCTGGCCGCCTGACTGTCTATCCGTCTGTATGTCTGTCCATCGGTCTTTCCGTCCATCGGTTTTTCCGTCTATCGGTCTTTCAGTCCTTCTGTCCGTCCGTTTTTCTGTCCGTCCGCCCGTCCGTGTGTCTGTCCGTCCGTCTGTTTGTGCGTCCGTCAGTCTGTTTTTATTCAAAATAGTCTCTCAGTTTTAGAGCTATCTGGATGAAACTTGGTACACATCCGTCTTTTTGCTGCAGGCAGTGCATATGTCAAACCGGCCGGATCAGATCACTATATCATATAGCTGCCATAGGAACTATGGGTCGAAAATCAGACTTTAGTATGACAAACTTTGTTGTTTTTGACACACCCCAACCAAACTCACAGATTATGCATCTGGTCATGTTATATACAGCCTGACCAAATTTGGTATAAATCGGATCACTGTATCATATGGCTGCCATAGGTAAGATCGGTTGAAAAGTGCAACAGGGGTCTGCAAGCATATGAAATCTTTGGCGTGCCAAAAATAACAAAGAAGACTGACTGAGGGCACCCTACTGTCGCTTCCGCCCCAACTCTCCGGCTTGTTTCTTGTATATATTTTATATGCTACTAGTATATGTATATTAATTGAGAATACAAGTTCTTCTAAGCATTAGAAATTGTTATGTTACTTTGAATAAATTGTATTGAATCGTATTTATTCTTCTATATTTTGTCGCTAGCAATTTAAGAAATTTAAAATACCTATCGAGTGTTATTCAATTCCAACTTCAAGCTTGAGCTCAGCTTATTTTCTCAGTTCGCTTTTGCATATGTTATAAGCATATGTTTGTTTGTTTTTTCTATGAAATTAGAGCAAGAGTTCCTTGTTGTTGTTGGCTGCTGCTGTTGTGAGTGAGTGGAGAGGTCAGTTTCTAGGGTCATTCTGATTTTTATCCATAATAAATGCAAAACAACAACAAAGAAAGAACACAGAGAGAATAAGAGCGAATAAGCGGGATGCTGTAATCAATATTTTGCCGACAGCAAAGTCCTTTGGCTTGTGTATGTGTGTGTGTGTGTGTGTGTGTCCAGCATGCGAGTACAATAAGAGAAATGAAAATCGAAAGTGCCCATTAGGGATACGAAGCACTCACATGCGCATAATTGGAACAGGATTAACACAGGACAGCCGCACAATTGCCAGGACATACACTGCACTCCGCAGTCCGTACAGCTGGACGGAGCGAGGGAGAGAGGGAGGGAGGGAGGGAGGTCCATTGTCCATTGGACTTGCATTTCCGGGCTGGGCAGCACAAAAGATTCTCAAAAATAATCCGCTTTAAATACATGAAAACGTTGCCAAACAAAAATTCGACTCGCGCTGCATTTAAATGGGAGCACAGATTCTATGCAAAAACTTTGTTGCAACTAAATGTTGCATGCAAAGTGGTGGCAACGGCTGCTGCTGCTGCTGCTGCTGCCACGCGTCTGACCCGCCCCGGCACCTCTGTCCCTTTTTTTTTCTTTGTCTTTGTCTGCACACACAATTTGCATGTTCAGCAGGAGGCCTGATTATTATTACGATTGAGAGCCACAACTATAACTACGACTGAGCATTCAAGTATCCGACTTTCACTTTTGATTGACACGTGATTGATGTTTCCATTTGCCACTGACAGTGCCTTAGCTGAAATGTTGAAGGAAAAACAACCAAAAGGAAACGGAAAATGGGGGCACATCTACTAACTACTTACTACAATTGGCATTTGTATCTGTATCTGTATCTGTATGAATAGCTTAGTTCAAGGATGTGTTTCTGTGGCTCGACGCAGAAGTTGGCAACGTTGATTTGAAATTAAAAGGGTCACTTGAGAGCTTGATAAATGATAGACAGTACAATTATTATTGACTAAGATAAAGTATATAATAAATAATTATAAGAAATAATACCAAGTTGAATTATATATTACATGTAATCATATATTCTTACATTATAATAATAAATATTTACAATTATTATACAAAGTAGTATTATATCTTATTAGACAATATAATTTTTATTAACTTAAGAAAGTTCTTTAACACTTAGAGCCTATTAAAGATTGTTAGCTTACTTTTAAATACGTCAGGTTAATAAGTTTATGTGCATTGATGTTTTCAAGACGACTGTACTACTTTTAAAAAAATCAATTAATCAGTCTTACTTACCATGTGTGCCAAATCTCAAGTCTCTAGCTATAAAACTGCTCTTGTTATCAGCTTTTCCGAGTTATGGGCGAAGGGGGCGGGGCATCGCGATGAAATTTTCAGGACACATTAAGCCCAAGCTTTTTATCATGTGTGCCAAATCTCAGGTCTCTAGTTTTAACATTGCTTATGTTATGGTGTTTTTTCTAATTTTAAAACCAACGGGACTTGATATCGAAAATTTAAAATAAACTTGATCTGCTTATCGTATTCAGGAACATACATTCCAAACTTGAAGTCTCTAGCTCTTATAGTTGCTGAGATCCACGCGTTCATACAGACGGACGGACAGACTGACAGATGGACAGACAGACGGACTGGTGTCAATCGACTCGGCTATTGATACTGATTAAGAATATATATACTTTATATGGTCGGAGATGCTTCCTTCTGCCTGTTACATACATTCACACAAATTCATTATACCCTTTTTGGCCCATCTTTAATGGGCACAGGCTATAAAAGTATGAATGAAATACAGCATAAATTATAATTAATACTTCAAATTATGTTATCTGATAGAAAATCTTAAATTCATTTTAAAAAGTGCTTAGGAAATAAGTAAAGGTTTTAACAAAACAACTAACAAAATTATACAAATCAAGTTTAATTCTAATTTATTGACCTGATGAATGTAAGAAAGAAAATATATAAATAATTCTTTATTTCAGTTAACTTTATAATATATTAAATTTATTATTAACAGTCCTTTGAGTATAAAAATATGTGCACAGATTATTTTTTAAATAATTATGCTTTTAACAATACGAATCAGTTAAAATTTAGTAGAGACGCTCGCAGAAAAACTTGAATTCTAATTTCTGAAAGATTCGAATATCAAAGAATTCTTATTTGTGAGCTTCTACTGTATAAGGATTAGTAAATTCCTTAGACCACCTCTTAATAAAACCAAGGACACCAGCTGCTTTTGGAAGAAATAACAAAATTATGGAAGTTGAGCCATAAATTTGGTACAAAGAGAATGTCCCGGTCATCAACTCTGTACAAACGTTTTAAAGACTTACCACGAATGGAATATGACGTTGAAATATATTCAAGGGAAGGCGATTAATTAATTACAAATTATTAAAGGAGTCAAGGTCATATTGAAGTAAAAGTGGGGATAAAGCATCATCAGGAGCATACATTAATGGACGGAAGTGAGTCAAAGCGAGAGGTAGATCATTAATAAATTAAGTAAAAAGAAAAGGTCCAAGTTGACTTCCTTAAGAGACACCTGAAGTTAACTGAACGCAATTAGAGAACAAAGACTTCAATTGCACTCGTTGAGCTCTATTGAAAGTTTGTCTCCGATTCAATGAATAAGTTTTGGATGGAATGCCCACAATAAACAAAAAATATTCTTTAGAAATAAGGAAGTAACAAATAAATACATTTATACACACATACTTACTTACCTGAGATATTAATAAAATATAATAAAATAACCCGACAAAATGTTGAAATACATTTAATAATTATTATTTCGGGAACATCTTTATGTATTTATGCTTTGCTTGGGCAAGTTGAATTAATTTCCTCAATATTTACTTTCTAGAATTCATTTTGCGCTGTTTCATTTACTTATTTATCAAATACTCGAAATTAGAAATATAACAATACGTTTTTAAAATACTTCATATCATATTGATCAATGATCATAAGTATTAAGTCAAGAGCTAAGAGTTAAACTGAAGGAATAATATTTAATTGACTCAAAGAATTGTCTGATCCTAAAAGTATGCTATAGATTTTGCATCCGCAACCAATAATAACTTAAGAAAACCTGTTTAATAAATATAAAAATTTTTACCAAGAAAAAAAAAAAAAAAAAATAATAGCTTGAGTTATGAAGTCCATTGTAGATCTTTCTTTTTGATACTGTGTGAGTATTTAAATAAGATAATAAAGACTAGGAAACGCTGTGAAATTAAGGTAATAAGAGTTGTCAATATGTTCGGCTCTATAAAGTACTTAAAATCTATTATTTTAATCTATTATCAATAGACTGGTTGCTCAATTTTGATGTAAGTCATGGCTTTCATTTCCCAACAATCTAAAATTGATTTACACAAAAGATGTAGCGTTGAAATTATATGTACTTCAAATTTACCCATTTCTTTGTCTACCCTGAAAATCTCAGCATAAACAAATAATAAACTCCAATTTTAATCAAGAATTTAAATTCCATAGTTTGCAGCTGTTAAGGTTAAAGTGCCGCCATCTAGCGTTGAGTATGAAAAATAAAAATCGAGTTAACGAGTTTAGTATGAAATATTTTGTTTTGTTTTTATTTATGTCATTTTGTTTCGTACTTGTATTAATTGTGGTTTTCATTTAGAGATATTTTTTTAGAGATATTTTATATAATTAATAGGAATTTAAGTTGCGTTCAAATAATGTTTAATAATGTTTAGATTTACGCATATGTATATATATATAAGTATATATATAGTCAATTATGGATCATCTTTTTTGCTCATTATATGCTGTATTATCTGGGTTTTTTGTTGTTGTTGTTGTTGTTATTGTGGCATAAAAGGTGAATGACAGAGACATCTGTATGTATGTATGTATGTATGTGTATATATATCGCTAACATTTTTAAATGGATTCAACAAAATACGATCACTAATTTAAGGTTTTAATTGCAATGTTTTTTTGGTTTTTCTTCTGATTGCAAATGAAATTCGCTGCGTTTTGTTGTCTTTTTAATTGTGTATGAGAACCAATTTTGTACATTTGTGGATACGAAAACAATTTATAATCAAATAGATATAGATTTATATATATATATTGTTTGGTATTTTAATATATATATATATATATATATGAATAACAAAGGCTCTACATGCACTCTATATGTATATATGTACTTAGTTGCAGTTTGCAGATAAAGATACTGATACAGATACAGATACAATTACAAATACAGATATACATATATGGGGGAAATATTTGATTCGCAATAAAAAGTTTATAATTACTTATCGAATATATAATGCAATATATTTGGATTTGATTTCTATCAATCATTTTTTTTTTTTTGTTTATCTTTTGTTTGTTTTGTTGACCTAAATCAGAGTCACTTATAATACTAAGAAGCAGTCATTTATTCTCCATTTAAATTTACGTGTTGTCGTCACTATTTGAATCCTGAAACAGATTTCAATTTACTGTACAAATTCTCCAAACCCCTCTAGACAATCTTCTACTACGACTACAAACGTGTGCTACTATTAGTATAAATATATATATATATTTAAATATTTATATATATGTTTTTTGTTTATATTTTAAATATATTACAAAACAAACCAAAAAAATGCTAAAATATTTCTTCATTCGTTTCCTTAGCAAAAAGTTTCTGTTGTTGTAAAATATCGAAAATGGGGGCGGGGCAAATGAATGCGTTGCTCAGTTTTTGATGTTGTTTTTGTAGTTGTATTTATATATAAGAGAGTATATATATATGTATTGTGTATATATAGTAATTCGTTCAGTCTCAGTCTCACAAATAGGAAAGTATTACTTGCTATTTATTGTATTTTATGTATATATTTTTTTAACTCAAAGAAATATGTGTAAAAACTTGCCAAATTCACAACTAACAAAAAATGGTAGAGAAAAAGAAAATGAAATCAAGCGAAAAGTAACCGAAATAAAAATGTCAATTTTGTTTTATAATTTTGATTATCTTGTTTTTATATTTTCCATGTATGTTTAGGTCTCCTCCTCCTCCTCCTTCTACTCACTCGATTAGCGTTTAGATTATATTGCATATGCTTATAAATCTTATTAACTAACTTATTGCTAACGTTTGCGTCTTTGTATCGAATACAAAAATACAAAATGTGTGAATTTTGCATAGTCTTAGTCTCAATTAGCGGGCCACAGCACGCGCCCTGCTAGCCACACACCCACCCCACACCCCCTTCCCTTTACAAGACGAGCGCAGCTGACAATATTGCGTATACGCCGCCGTGCCGTGCGCTCCACACAGCGCGTGCTCAGTTGAAATACTTAAACGTTACGAATTGGTGTTGTTGCTTACAGTTAGAGCTGTTATTCAAGCTACAGTATATAATATATGTATATATATATGTATATTTATATAGTACAGTTGTTTAATAGCTAGTTTCATTTATTAGCTTAGACTTAACGCTAGTCAGCCTCATTAATAATATAAGCTTAAATGTTACATTCAATTATTTGTAATCAGACAATGAGCATAATAATTAACTAAGCTTTGTTTTTTGTTTTTTTACTTAAATTAGACATTGAGAAAGATCAAAGAAAACGAAGACTAATAATTTTGGTAAAAGTTTCAAATACGAAGAGGGAGCTGTTGAAATTGTTTCTATAATTGTTTAAGGCGCAAAGTAGAGAAAGTTTTTATGAATTATATTACTACATACATATATTTATATATATATATTCTAATATTTAATGTATTTATTATTTATTTAAGCTTATGTTGTTATTGTGTGTTTTCATAATACAAATACATAATTGTAAATGTAAATGTGGACAAATGGAAACAGTCAAAAGCACCGATTTTCAGCTAAGTTTTTTGTTTGTTGTTGTTCTTCTTCTTCATAATATATAATAATAATCATAATCATAATCATAATGATAATATGTTAAACACTACTACTGGCTAATTAATTAATTAATTAATAGGCTAAACACTAGTTGAATGAAGCGCGCTCGTAATTTAACAGGCATTCATTATTTGATTACTCAATCAATCAATCATCTTTCTCTCCAACTATTTACAATTGTTGTTGCACATAAAATACATACAAATATATATATATTGAAATATTGTGTATTGTTTTTAATATATATTTATATATAAAATACGTATATGCATTTACTTCATCATCATCTTCTTGTTGTTCTTCTTGTTCTTATTGCTTTCTGCTCAAAATTTGGAATTGTAAGCAAATGTTTTGAGTGCTAACAAAATTCAAATAAGGCAACTTGAATCTAATTGTTTATGTTTTTAGTTTTTAGTATATATATATATCTATAAGTTGTGTGTGTTTACTTCTATGCATAACTGTGTGTGTGTGTGTGTGTTTGTCTCAAATCAAATCAAATTTAAATGCATTTTCTTGTTGTTTTTTTCTTTCTTTCTTATTATTTCTTCTCGAATCTTTCTGCTTTATTTAATATAAAATATTTATCAAAAATAATATGCTGTTTTTTATTTTTTTCTTTTGTTGTTGTTGTTGCTGGGAATTGCCAATTGTTGAGATCGTTTTTTTCTTTCTTTCTTCTTTTCTTTCATAGCGCGAAATGAGTTGAAATTTTGAGTGTGTGTGTGTGTGTGGATTTTCTATGTACAAACTAATAATAATACCTTTTTTTATGTCTGTCTGTCACTTTCTTGTGCTACAGTCACGTGCGTCTGTCTGTGTACCGTTCATTTTGCTTAACTTAATTTCTACAGCTTTTCTTGTTATTGCACTTTAATTTCTAATTAGAATTGTTGTGTGTGTTTGTTTTTTGCTTCTGCTTTCTACGTGCACTCAATGATCATGGGCTGATTGGAGGATTCAATGACTGAAGGTCGATTCTCCTGTGTCTGCACGTGTGCCACATGTTGTGGCAAGTAGCCGGCGTCTTGCAGCGGCTTCAGCGACTTGGGCGAATGTTGTGCCAAATGAAGATGTTGTGGCGGCAACTGTTGCTGCTGTTGTTGCTGCTGTTGCTGCATGTGATGTGGCGTTGTGGGCGGTGGCAGCTGATTGGCGGTGGTCAGCAACATGGGCGGTCCGTGACCGTGTGGTGAGTGCAACAGATGGGAAGTGGCATGCTGTTGTTGTTGCTGCTGCTGCTGCTGGTGATTTTGCTGCAGCTGTTGCATGTGCATGTTGCCACCCAGCGGTATGAGACGCGGCGGCGAATGACGCAAGCTTGGATGCACGGGATGCATGTGTTGTTGCAACTGCTCGTATGCCTCACGTGAGTCGGGCTCCGGCAAATCCTTGTCTGCAATGGGGAAAAAACAATTTTGAGAAACTGTTAATATAATGAATGGCAAATAAATAAATTTAAAATTAATTTTATCACTTATTTTTGGATGTAAATGTTAAAATTATAATTTTTATAATATTTATAATATGATTTATTAAGCATTTTATTTTTATTATATTTTAAATTATATTATAACTCTTGTTATAGATTTTTATATTAACAATTTTATATATAAATTGAATATAAATATCGTTGGATAATTATTGTGTAAGTAACTATAAATTTATATTAATATATATTTTTTATAATTTAATATATAATTACTTTCTTTTAAGCTCAAAGAAAAATACAGTTATTTATTAATTTATTGCTAATAAAATAAATATTGATAAGAATTGATTGCGAATATCTTTTGTAAATCGAAATACTTTCTTTTTCTTTTAAGATACATAAATAGAAGTTTTTATTAAATTATTATTGTGATATTCATATTTTTTATTATTATTTATTTGTATTTATTATTATCATTTATTTGTATTTATTATTATCATTTATTTGTATTTATTATTATTATTTATTTGTATTTATTATTATTATTTATTTGTATTTATTATTATTATTTATTTGTATTTATTATTATTATTTATTTTCATTTATTATTATTATTTATTTTTATTTATTATAATTATTTATTTGTATTTATTATTATTATTTATTTGTATTTATTATTATTATTTATTTGTATTTATTATTATTATTTATTTGTATTTATTATTATTATTTATTTGTATTTATTATTATTATTTATTTTCATTTATTATTATTATTTATTTTTATTTATTATAATTATTTATTTGTATTTATTATTATTATTTATTTGTATTTATTATTATTATTTATTTGTATTTATTATTATTATTTATTTGTATTTATTATATTTATTTATTTGTATTTATTATTATTATTTATTTGTATTTATTATTATTATTTATTTGTATTTATTATTATTATTTATTTGTATTTATTATTATTATTTATTTGTATTTATTATTATTATTTATTTGTATTTATTATTATTATTGATTTGTATTTATTATTACTATTTATTTGTATTTATTATTATTATTTATTTGTATTTATTATTATTATTTATTTGTATTTATTATTATTATTTATTTGTATTTATTATTATTATTTATTTGTATTTATTATTATTATTTATTTGTATTTATTATTATTATTGATTTGTATTTATTATTACTATTTATTTGTATTTATTATTATTATTTATTTGTATTTATTATTATTATTTATTTTCACAATTGTATTAGTTTTTTTTAATAAAATAATGAAAACAAAACTTACCTAGACACTCGGATGTGGCAGCTGCCGCCATGGCCAGTTCCTCCTCGAGATTGTTGGGCTTACAGCTGGTGGTCTTCCAGTGAGTGCGCAGCCCTGAGGCGCTGATATACTTCTTGTCGCAGCCCTGGCAGACATAGGGACGATCGTTGGTATGCAGACGTTTGTGCAGCTTCAAATGCACAAACTGTGTAAACTTCTGGGGACAAAGATCGCAGGCATAGGGTTTCTGACCGCTGTGCAGCCGAAGATGTGTCTTCAAATTGGACGTGCTTGAGAAGCGTTTCTTGCAGATATCACACTGATGCGGTTTCTCCCCCGTATGGACCAAATGATGCTTCTGCAGATGTGCCAGCTGTGTGAAACTCTTAGTGCAGACATTGCACTTAAAGGGACGCTCGCCGGAATGCGTACGCAGATGCACCTTCAGATTACTTAGCTGGCCAAAGGTCTTGCAGCAAACGTTGCACTCATAATGCATTTTACCATCCTTCTTCTTCAACGGATACGGCAGTGAACGATAACCACGTGAGGCCAGGGAATTGGGACTCAAGGGACTGCCACTTCGGGGACAGGAATTCCCATCGGGACTGAGACTGGAGGGCGGTGATATTCTCAGTGGCGATAGACGTTGCAACGGCGTCAATGGTTGCATCAACGGATGATTCAGCATTTGTGTGCTGCTCTGCAGTAGATGAAGATTTGAGGCAGAACCGCCACTCGATGCATTCGACTGTCGATCGAAGGGGGAATGTGCACTGTGCGGAGGTGAGTGAAAAGTCGAGGTGGCCGCATGCAAACTCTGCGCACCCGTATAGCTTGAATAGCCCGTATAGCTCGGCGAATGATTGCCGGATTCGTAGTGTGTACGGTGTGTCGGTGAATAGATGACATTGTGATGATGATGATGATGCTGATGCTGCTGCTGATGTTGCTGATGTTGCTGTTGATGCTGCTGATGCGACGACGTTGGCGGCAGACATTCACCCTTGATCAGTGCCAGTTCGGGTTCCACAGCCAGCTCCTGGGATTGCGCCAGATTCGAGCTGGAATCGGGACTGACAGCGTTGCCATAACGTTGTGATTTCTTATAGCTATAGGCCATCTCTGTGGGCGATGTGGGTGGCGGTGTGGCAGCATTTGCCTGCCTGCAAGCGTTAGCAGCTGCCTCCAAGCGATGTTGACTCGTCAGGATGGTCTCGAGTATGCTAGAACTTGGCTGGCTGAAGCGTACATAACGCTCTCCGAGATTAGGCGGATCTGCCTCATAGTAGGGCTTACTCAACGGCACTATGGTGCGTGTTTGTCCATTGGAATTGTGTTCCAGCACTATAACCGTTGAGGAAGCAGGCTGTGAGTTGGTAGACTCCGGCACTGGCACTGACACTGACGTCTCCTCTTCGCCTAGGTCTGTCGTGGTGCTAGGTGGACATAACGCCTCCTCTGTGGCAGCTGCAACGGCTGTGTGCAGTTCATGCAACTCCTCGTGCTGCTGCTGCTCCTCGGGCAGCTGTTCCGCTTCCTCCGACTCCTTTAGCGGCTCCTGCTTGACACATGCCGCCTTGTGTTTAAACTCATATTTCAATGGCATTTTCACCTTAAATTTGCGATATTCATTTTTATCCGCATCACAGCTGGGCGTGGTCACTGTAGGCGGCGCTGCTGCTGCCGCCGCCGCTGCCGGCGTCGTTGTAACACTGCATGGTTTTTGTGTTTGTGCCGCAATTGCTGTTTCCTTGGGTGCAATTGTTTTCTTCGAACAATCCAACACATAATTATGCTCACTTTCGCTATCACTGGAATCCTCGGGCGGCGTCAGACCATCCTCCTGGCACTCATTGCTGTGATAACCCTCGTCGGAGCGCACCGAACGCACACTGCCATCCTGCGGCGTCAGCTGATGTTCGTAGTGTGGATCCTTGCCACAAAGTGGCGATGCTGCCGCCTCCAAACGATCCTGACCACCAATTATAACCGAGGCGTGTCGACTGTGCTGTATATGCGGATGATGTGGTTGATGATGATGATGTGGATGATGTTGCGTATGTGGATGCTGCTGATGATGATGGGAGTTTGTGGTGCTGACAGTTGGACTGGCTCGACGACAAGACAGCGACGACGACGACGACGACGACGACGGCGGTGGTGGGGGGGCGACGACAGCGTTGGAAATTCCACTGCCCGGCAGTTGTAAGCCCATTACATATGTTATATGACTTACTGCCACATCAGCGGGTATTTCCGGTGCTGGCATTGCATGTGGCTTCTTATGCGGCGGCAATACCACTACATCATCCTCCTCCTCCTCCTCGTCCGCCTCCCCCTCCTCCTCCTCCTCCACATCGACGTCCTGTTTGCAAGCGCCAAATATCGTACGCTCCGGATCGACATCATAGCCCAGACGACTGGCAAAATCCTTGCAATACCAAACCATTAACTCCTCATTTGGCAATATATCGCGGGTGGTATAGAAATAGATATTCTCCTGATGCTGACACGCCACCAGATTCATCACCTGCAGACTGTAAGCCGAAGCGACGTAGCGCATCCAATTCGATTGTGATCTATCCGAACCATCCAGATAGTAATAATCGTCGTCCTTGAAGATCTACAGAGGAAGAGAGAGAGAGAGAGAGAGTGGAGATTAAGATAAGGCGAGTTCTCTTCAGTGAGGCGGAGTAGACGTGAGAAAGATACCACAAACAACACAGAAAAGCAAGGCTACAAAAGAGAGAGTGAAAGCTTGTGGTGTGTGCAGAAGAGAGTCAGTGTTGCCAGTCTAGCTATTTTATAGCTAGTTTTAGTTTAGTTCGAAATAGTTAGCCTTTATATAGTCTAATCTAGCTGACTTATAGTCAGTTTTAGCCTAGCTTTAAATAGTTAGCATTTAGATAGTCTAGTCTAGCTGTCTAGCTGTTTTATATACAGTTTTAGCGTATTTTTATATAATTAGCATATTCATAGTCTAATCTAACTGTTTTATAGCTAGTTTTAGCGAATTTTTAAATAATTATCATTAATATAGTCTAATCTAGCTGTTTTATAGCTAGTTTTAGTCTAGTTTTAAATAGTTGGCATTTATATAGTCTAGTCTAGCTGTCTAGCTGATTTATAGCGAGTCTTAGCGTATTTTTAAAAAGTTATAGTCTAATCTAGCTGTTTTATAGCTAATTTTAGTTTAGCTCCAAATAGTTAGCATTTATCTAGTCTAGTCTAGATGTCTAGCTGATTTATAGCGAGTTTTAGCGTATTTTTAAATAGTTAGCGTTATTTTAACAACACTAAAAACATCACATAAGTTTTAACATTTTATTGATCCAGTTTCTGCTATTTTACAGCATACTTGTTTTTTAATAGCGTAATTTAACCATTTTTGTTCAAATCTAGCCTATTTTGACTGTAAAATTCTGCGAATAGAGCTCTATGCTAATTTATTGACAGATGTGGTCTATTTTTATATATATACACAGTTTTTAAAAGCATTTTAAAACACTAAATACTCGCATATATTTTGTTTTGTTGAGCAATTTAAGTTTCTACTTTTTTATAGCATACTTTTTTAATTAATAGCGCATTTTAGTCATTTTTCTTCTTTAAATCTAGCTTTATTTCGTTTATTCTTTTTTTTTATATCTTTTTTTTTTAAATAGTATTTTCTAGTTATTGTTTTGTCTATTAAATTAGTTATTTTAGTCTCTTAAAATGCTGGCAACACTGAGCCTGTCAAGCGTTAGTTAAGAGCAAGTGAGACAGCGAAAGAGTGCAGTTAGTTAGAAAGAGAGAGATAGAGAGAGAGAGAGAGAGAGAGTGCGTCACAAATAAAATCAAAGCATAAAAGGTGGTACCTTAATAATCCCGTAGGTTATGTGGCGTGTTCCCTGCACCTGATTCAATATCAAATCCGCAACCAAAATGCAAAAAATTGTAATTTGGAATTTGTAGGTTGGGTATATATATAGTAGTATATATATTATATATATCGTATATTTTGTATATGGTAATTGGGTTTGTTTGTTTTTTTTTTATATGCACATGAAATTAAAAATTAAGAGAAACCAGTTGGTTAGTTTTCGATCAAAAATAACAAAATGCAAATAAATATTTAATAAATATGTAAACAAAAAAATATGGTTAAAATGTATTGAAACTTTTGCTTACCCGCCAGAAATAACGCGCCTTATTCTTATCATTTGGATAGTTTGAGGTTGGAATGCCTTCAAAGGGGCCAAAGCGCGTGCCACGGGGAATCACACCGCTGCTCCAAACTCCTTCAGTCTGTCAGAGAGAGAGAGAGAGGGAGATAGATTAAAATAAAGATTGCTGGAAATTCTTTTAGATATATAATTTTAATATAATTTTTCCTTAGAGCAAATAATTATATAGATATTTTAATGTGAAAAAAATATAATTTTATTTGATATTTTTGTCAAATGAAAATATCGATACTATCGATATATTTCAATTTTTATTTGAAACTTGAAATTAATTGTGTTTTCACTAGTTTTTATTATTTGTCAGTAGTATTTTTATAAAGAGAATATTTCTGTGTGAAAAAATTGAATTATTAGTTGATACTTATGTCAAAAGTATCGATACTATCGATATTTTAAAATTTAGTTGTGACTTTAAATTAATTGTTTTTTCACTAGTTTTTATTATTTGCCAGTAGTTTTGTTAAAATGTGTTTTTGCTAAGTTTTTACTAAGTAATATATTATTTTAAAATATAACTATTAATATATCGTTATTTATGCATTGATTACTTGTCAAAAAATATCGTTATTAACTGTAATATTTTATTAACTTTTTCAACTAGTTTTTACTACTATTAACAAAGTTTGTACTTGGTTGTAAAGCCCTGACTTTTGATAGTTTATTACCACTAATATATATTATCTATTTTTCGCTCCCTTTACTTATATTTTCCATAAATATATCAATCAACCCTTAAACTCACCTTAACATTTGGCGTTGAGTAGACCATTGAGGATTTAAGCGTCAGGCTGCGCGGCAGCGTTTTATCCGCTCGATTTGGCAGCCCTCGTTCCGCCTGCACATCGGGCACCAAATAGACCGCCAGACGCTCAAAGTCCGCTTCTCGCATGCGCGTCACATCGTAATCCTGCGTGCCGTCGGGCGTTGGACTGCGACTGCGACTGCGCGAGCGACGCAGCAGCTTGGCATGTGGATGGTGTGGATGATGTGGATGTGCAAGGTGTGGATGCTGTTGCTGTTGCTGCTGTTGTATGGCTATGTGTGTTTGTTGTTGCTGTTGTGGATTGCCTGACGTCGACTTCATTGTGACGGGCGTTTGCTGCACTTGTTGCGGCTGCTGAGACGCCGACTGCTGTTGTGTATGCTGATGATGTCCATGCATTTTGAATTTGTTGTTGTTGCTGTTGTTGCTTTTGCTACTTAATGCTAGACTTTTGTGTGTTGCTGTTGTTGTAATTGCTTAAACTGCTAGCTGTTGAAGTTTCACTTGATCTGCAAAGAGAGAGAGAGAAAGGGAGAGAGATAGTTAGAAGGGAGCTTTTTGTGTTTGATTTTGTTTTGTTTTTTTCCTTTTCACTTTTGTTTTTGCCAGAACTATTAATAAATACGTCACACGCACACACATGCACAGGGAGAGAGAGAGAGAGAGCGACAGGCAAAGCTTCGCCCACTCACCCAGTACTACACTCAATTCTACAGTTAGTTAAGTAATTGTTTTGACAATAAATAAAATTAATACACTAAATGTCACTTTTTTGCAATGAAAGTTTAAATATAGAGGAATAGCTGCTTTGTTTTTTTCTTTTTTAAATTTTATTTAGTTGTTTATGGGTCTTTAAATAATAAAATAAATAAGTTAGTCAAGTAATTATTTTGACAACATTTAAAATTTACAAATTTTGATTAAAATTAAATAAATAAAACAATAAAATGACACTTTTTTTGAATGAATTTAAAAATAAGAGGAATAGCTTCTATGTCTTTCTTCTTTCTTATTTGTATTTAGTTGTTTATGGGTCTTTAAATATTAAATAACTAATTACTATGGATATAATTATTTTTAAAATAATATAAATAATAATACATAATAATATGTAATACTTTTAATATTAATAAAATAATATATGATACTATCAATATTAATAAAAATAACATATATAATATATATTTAAATTATAAAGTAACTATATTTAAAATGAAATTAAAATAGTAAATAATAATATTAATTTTAATAAATTAATATTTTTAATATATTTATGAATTATAATGTAAAATACACATATCTTTTTTATTATTTCTAATTTATTGACTTTTTTATTTATGTTTTCTTTTGTTTTATGTTTTTATTTTAATATATTAGGTGTTTTTTATATTTATTTTTGTTGTTTAAAACAAGTTTAATAATTAAATATTGATATTAATATATATTAATTATATTTTGTATTATTTTTATTATTATTATATATTTATATATTAATATATCAAAAAGAAATGCGTGAATATTTTAGTTTAGTCAAAAGAATTTCCTGACTAGCTGTATGCTGCGTGCATGCGTGTGTGTGTGTGCGTGCGTGCCTGTGTTTTGTGTCTGTGCTTGCAGTGTTGCATTTTGTTGCCTTTTCAATGGCGACGTTATCGGCAAAATAGCGGCAAAAAACATTTGACGAGCGCATCGTCGTCGACGTCGACTGACTTCGCCGCGCTTCGGCTTCGGCTGCGGCTGCGGCTTCGCTCAGCGTCGCGTCGTGTCGTGTCGTGTCTTCGCCGTGTGTCGTGTGTTTTTGCATAGTTCAAGATTGCGGCCTTAATGGAGGTTACGCGTTCACGTTCAGGGGCAAATCTCAGTGCCCCCATAATATAATAATTTTCTTAATACCAAAAATACTAATACTCGTATGCAGTATGTTAACAACTCACTTTTGGCCAACTGCTGTTTGTACTTTCGTTTGTTTTGTATGCATTTAATAAACAGTTTATTTTTGTTTATTTGTTGCTTATACTAAATTTAATTAATATATTCCTGTTAATTGAGTTGTTGCTGCTGCTGCTCGCACACTGAATAAAATTAATTAATTATTGCTGTTTGCTGTATTTAATTTCTTTTCCATTTCTGTGTCACTTTTCGTGCTGGCAAATTACGCATCACTTTCAGTTTCATTGCGGGTTTTTTTTTTGTGCTCGATATATAATTATAACGCATACGCCGCGTTTGCCAAAAAGGGAACTAAATAAATATATTTATTATTATTTTTTTTTCTTATTAAGTTATTTCCAAATTGGTATTTGTATATATTTTTGCTCTCTACTAATTTGCTAGGCGGCGGCGAATAAGGAAATGGAGGACGACAACACCGTCAAATCGACAACAACCGACCGCAACGCATACTCGAATGCACTGAAATACCTCACGACGGCGACATCACAAAATTCTGTGTGTCTTCCCGTTGGATTCTCTCCATATATATGTATGTATATATATATATATGCACATATAATTGCATATATCTGTGTGTGTGTGTGTGTGTGTATGCGGAAATGTACAACACAAACACAGTCGCTGGTTAGCTGGTGAGTGGCAGGGGGGGGCAGTGGGCAGAACAGAAAAAAATAAATAAATAAAATAGAAAATTATTAAACTAATGTCGTGCATAAGTTTTTGTCGACTGAACGTTGTGCCCATCCACACAGACGCGAACCGAGTGTGTGTGTTCCTACTACTGACCCACATATACGCCATTTACGAGCGCACAATACAAGCAAACGCATGCAACTGGCAGAGAGGCAGCGACAGTGACAGCGACTGCGGCGCCATATTCAAAGCTCACTCGCCGCTGCACCCAATCCAGTGAGAGCGAGTCGTACCCAGACCCAGACCGAGACCGAGACCCAGAACCGTTGGTTGTCGTACCCGGCATGGCGAATGCACTCACTCACTCACTCACTCACACACACACACACACGCACACGCTTGCAAATTTTGCTCAATGCAGCGCTGGCAACGACTGCGACGTCAACGCAGCCAAAAAGCAATAGAAAATTTTAAAGCGACTGCAACATACCCGATAATTAATAAAATATATTTTAAGTTAAATATTTATTAATAGCTAAAATATATTACCAGTTACTTTATTAAATATATATATTAAATTAAATAATTTATTAATAGCTAAAATACATAACCTGTTACTTAATTAAAAATAAAAAAAATAAATATTTATTAAGATACACCCGATAATTAATTAATTATATTAAATTAAATATTTATTAATATCAAAAAAATATATTAAATTAAATATATATTAATATATAATATAAAATGTATATAAATATATATAAGAAAATTAAATCTAAAATATATTAATATAAGAAAAATATTTAAAAAATATTTGTTTATAAAATCTATTATTTGTACTATGCATTTCAAGCTTTTTATGTGCCAAAAACAAATATTTAAAGTTATTTTGAATAAATTAAATATTTAAGACGGAAGCTCTTGATTTTTTCAACTGATTCCCATTTTTGATCCCTCTAAACAAAAGCTGATCATGCATATATATATGTATATACTATATACAATTTATAGCGCCTGCCACGCCTCCTTCCGCCCTTGTACATACCTGTCAACTATTACTATACACCCTTTCACTCTACGCGCAACTTTTATCACTCAAGTTCGCATGCCAAGGGTTGCGCTTTTGAGCGTCAAATGCAAAAAAAGCTTTCGTTCGCTGCGACTTCGCCGTTGCACTGCATTTCGCCGCAACAACAATTTTTGAGTGCCGGCGAATCGCTAGCGTTAACAACGGTGGTTGCAATCTAACGTTACGTATGTTTTTTTTGTGTCTTCGCTTCTGCTTTGTGCGTTTTGTTTTTGTTTCAGCCGCGGTGCAATCATAAATTTATTGTGCAAGGCTGACAGCGGACCCATCGACTGCGACGTCGACAGCGGCAGCGACAGCGACAGAGCTCAATTATTGAAAACCAAAATTTGGCAAGAGAAATTGACATGTTGTCAATATTTGTGGATGCCACAAGTGTGATTGATGCACCCAAAGGGAGGCAACTAGACAAAGTTTGAAGTGCACAGCAGAGATCGCTAAGAAATTAATGAGAGGGGGAGGAGGGAGAGAGCTTTTGAAAAGACAGCAGGAGGGAGCTTTTAGAAAAGCTTAAGCTTAGTTTGAAAGCAGAGCGGAAAAGGGAGTATACAATTCTGCACTCTTGTAAGTTTCCAAGTTGTTTTAGCTACAATCAAGTAAATCTTTGACTTATCACAAAGCTTATCAGCAAAATTGATTAACAATGCCTTTGATTGTTCTTTTCTAATCATAAATAAATATCTATAACAATTTTCAAGACTCACCCCTAATTGTTTTCAGTGCATTGCCAATGAGGCTTAGCTCGTAATACGCTTTGCTGCAGTTTTCTTTTACTTTTGTATCTTTTTTTTTGGCGAATTTGCCGTAATAATAGTATCTGTGTGCTACACGCACGTAGAATGTGAACTGCGGCAATGTGCAGCATAAATGAGAACTTTTTGCCCAGAAATTCTGTCGACAACAAATGGCAATGGCGGCAACAACACGGATGCAAACAGATACAGCGCACAGATACAGATACAATATCTTGTATCTTGTTGTGTGTTTGTCTGTCTAACTGTCTGTCTGTCTGTCTGTCCGTCTGCTTGTTGCACTTGCACTTGCTTTCGATTCTATTTTGATGAGTGCGGAAATGTGCGAATTTAAATTTGGCTAGCTAAGAGGTGTGTGTGTGTGTGTGTGTGTGTGTGTGGGAGTGTGTGTGTGTGTGGGAGTGTGTGTGGGAGTGTGTGTGTGTGTGTGTGTGTGTATATGGGTGTGTGTTAGCTGCTTAGCAATTGGCGCCATTAGAAATGCAGACAGTTCTACACTTTTTTCTTAATTTATTTATATTTCTTTTTCTCTATTTATTTATTTTTGGTACTTTCGATTTTTCATCACTTGGCAGCCGAGAAAAAGAAAATTAGGGTTTTCCTTGCTAGCCGAAACTTTCGCTAGCAACTAACCAAAATTGGATACTACCACTGCGATTTGTAGTTATTTCCCCCCTCTTGGCACATAGAACAGATGCGTTTTTAGGAAGCAAATACACATTGAAATGCAGCTAATATAAATGTGTATCTGTGTGTGTTTGTGTGTGTGTGTGTGTGTGTGTAGATAGTGCGCCAAAAAGCTTTTCGCTATCGCTGTGAAAAATGAAAATAAACAGCTGCAAACACACACACTCTCACACACACACACACATCACATTAGAAACAAAAAGTAAAAAGCTTCAACGCTTTGCGTTTCTAATCATCGCACAATTGCATTTGAAGGACACGAAACGTAGAGCGTAGGGCAATCAGTGGGGGGGGGGCGTGGTTAGAGGGGATTGTAGTGCGGAAAATGTACGAGAAATTTGCTTAGAGTTGCGCAGCAAATTAAAAATAAATAAGACAGACACACACACAGTTACACACACACACACTCAAAAACAGACACGAACGCATTTCGTGTTTACGACATAATCAAACAAATTGCCAGTTGTCAGTTGACAGGCCAAGAGATACCCTATAAAGGGTAGTAGGGAGGGTAGTAGTATATTTAATTTGAATTGAGTGTTGTTAATCAAAATAGTTTTTTGAGCCTACACAAAAATATCTACAGCATAAAAGAAGTAAACAATTTTAATGCTAAAGTAAAAATAGCTTAATTGATCAACTAACAATTGATAGGTCTCAAATAAAAATGATCAAGCGAACTGTCTAAGAAAACTATTTTAAATAAATTAATATGGAATTTCATATATGATAAAATGTATATTAAAAAGGAAAATGTAGGAAAAATGTTTTTAAATAAATTAATATGGAATTTCTATATGTTAAGATGATATAATAAATATTTTAAAAGGTTTAACTGACAGTTGCCAGAAGGAAATGATGGGAAAATGTTTTTAAGAAAATATATAATTTAATAATATATATATTTAAATAAATATGGAACTTCTACATGTTAAAATAATATAATAAATATTTAAAAAGGTTTAGCTGACAGTTGACAAACTTAAAATGTGACATATAAAGAAACATTGGAAGGGAAAACGTTTTTAAATAAATATTTTGGGAATTTCTATATGAATTGAAGGGAAAACATTTTAAAATAAATAAATTAAGAATTTCTAAATGCTAAAAATATATTAATACTCCAAAAAGTCCATTGACAATTGATAGAAATATATTTAGATTTTTAATATTATACAAAATAGATAAAACAAAATTTAAAACAATTTTAAAATATGTTAAATTTAAAGTTTAAATTGTGTAATATTCTTATTATTGATCATATTATATTTTAATAATTTTAAATGATATCTAAAATGGTTGAATTAATTTTTTGTTGTTTTTAAATCTCTGTTAATCTTGAATTTTATTAAATTTGTTCATTTTATTCCTAATTTATTATGGCTAAAATAAATAGATAAATATATGTAATATTCTTATTATTGCTTATTATATATTTTAATAATTTCAAATAATATTTAAGATAGTTAAATTAATTATTTTATTATTTAATCATAGTCTCTTCACTAGTCTTGAATTTTATTTAATTTTTTCAATTTATTCTTTACATATTATGGCTTAAATAAATAGATAAATATATGTAATATTCTTATTATTGTTTATTTTATATTTAGATAATTTTAAATCATATCTAAAATGGTTATATTAATTTGTTAAAATTATTTTAAAGTTAATATGGCCAAAATAAAAAGCTAAATCCGTTTCTATATAAATATAAATTATATATAATTATGTAGTAAATATATAAGTAAATAAAATATAAGTAAATAAGTAACTAAATCTGTTTCTTTCTCAATCAAATTTGTTTAAAGTGTTTTCTTATTTATATTAATTTAATTAAGAGTTTTCTAAGCTCATGCCTTAAGCTGTTACATCCCCACTGACAACATCATCATACCCGCTGCTATAACATTGCCATAACTACAACTAGAAAATTGTCAAACGAAACGATTCGACGACGACTCGCAATGATTTTAACATTCAACTTGAACGCAGACGACCCGCTGACGTCGACGCTGACGTCGACGCTGACGTCGACGCTAACGTCGACGTTAACAACGAAGCTGCTGCAGTTGACGCTGGCGTCGTCATCAGCAGCGTCGTCTCGTAGTGCATTTGAATTTTGATAAGCTTTTGCACATTGCGCATACGCCGTGTGTTAGCTATGCGCCCAACAACAACGTATACACTCACATACTATATCTGAGTATATATGAGTATATATGAGTATATATAAATGAATAGATTTATAAGTATTCATGCAATGCTCATAATAATTTTGTTATTCTAGACTGTGAAAAACTTCCGCAACGTCGTTGTTGCATCGATCTTTATCAAATTGCAATGGGGAAGCGTTGCGAAACGAAAAAATAACAACAACAACAACAGCAACAATAATAAAAACAAACAAACCAAATGGCGATATTTCGATTCAAGGACAAGTGCGCGATAGGCAACGGGAACTGTACTAACCGCATATACAATATATATATATATATAGTACTACCTATATACATATAACTGATAACTGCTGCAACAAAAGGCCATAAAAATGCCCTGGTCCCTGGTCGTCTCACTCACACCCTGGGGCTACCCAAAAGGTGGCCTTGCAATATGCTATCTAGGAAATCTACGCGTATCTGTTAAGTAGTCTCAATGAATAAACAAATTTTACGATGTATTTATAAGTGCAGTGCAAATATTTGTTTATAAAAGCTATTTCTAATCGTCTTTCCCAGTCAAATGAACAGCCAATATACTTGGTATTTCCAGTGTGTGTGTGTATGCAACATACAGGATGATTCAGTTCCACAGGGAAATCAATGGAAAATCCAAGAATATTTATAGAATGATTTTATGAGAGGTAGAACCAGTTTCAAGTGCCAATTAAGACAAAGCAGAAGGGAAAACTATTTAAACTAATGTCAAAAGACTTTATTAGATATTTTCAGAGTTTTAAAACTAATGTTAATTAATTAAATCTATTATTAAGATATTTTTCCTAATGGAAAACCCAATGACAATTGGCGAAACATTTTATGGGAAGTAGTACACAATTTCAAGTGAATTTTTAGACAGAGTTGAAGATAGAACTATTTAAACTAATGTCACAAGACTTCATTAGATATTTTATACATTTATAAACTGATATGCATTAATTAGATTTATTAATGTGCTATATTTCCTTAAGGAAAAGCTGAAGTTATTTATAGAATAAATTCATAATATAAATATAATAAGTTATAATACTTTTTGAACTGAAATTCTGTATATGTTTTCTATAGATATTTATTTAACAAATTGTTTTATATATTTCCTTTGTATATGCAAATTTTATACGAATTTTTTAATATTATTCAATTAGTTATTAATATTTTAAATACTCAAAAACTGAAATTCTTTATATTTTCTATTGATATTTATTAAGCAAATTGTTTTATATTTTTCTTTTGTATATACAAATTTTATACGAATTTTTTTAATGATATTTAATAAGTTATAAATATATTTTAAATGCTCAGAATCTAAAATTCTTTATATTTTCTATAGATATTTAATTAACAAATTGTTTTATATTTTTCTTTTGAATATACAAATTTTATACGAATTTTTTTTGATATTCAATAAGTTATTAATATTTTAAATGCTCAGAATCTAAAATTCTTTATATTTTCTATAGATATTTATTTAACAAATTGTTTTATATTTTTCTAAATTTTATACGATTTTTTTTAATGATATTTTATAAGTTAATAATATTTTAAAGACTCTGAAACTGAAATTCTTTATATTTTCTATTAATATTTATTTAGCAAATTGTTTTATATATTTCCTATGTATATACAAATTTTATACGAATTTTTTTAATGATATTCAATAAGTTGTTAATATTTTAAATGCGCTTTATAAAGAAATTAACATTTAAATTGTCTACATAAATGTTTCATAATTTATTATAATTTTTAAATATATTTTAAAGACACTTTTTCAATTCAAATGTGCTTAAATAAACTTTTAACTAATTGTTAATATTTATTTTTATACTACCCAGTTTAATATTTTGTATATTTTTATATGTATTAATTTGCTATAATTTGTTCTAAATTCACGCTCGCTTTGTCAAAACTGTCAGAATATTTGCTCACACGTCTCCAGATCTAATGATCTATGACACAGATGCATTAATCTATTGACTAGTCATTGCACTTTTTGTTAATTGCTGCATAAATTATGATGTTTATGCAGTCAGAATTGCAACAACAATTTGTGTACACACAAAATACGGAAATGTAAAATGTGAGAAAAGTAAAATAGAGAAAAATAAAAAAAAATAATAATAATAATAGAAACCGCGACAAATATCTGACAGAATTGTTGTAACGTTTTTAAGTACTTGCATTTATTTTATGTGCATGCAAAAACGAAACGAAAACGAGATAAACAAATAGTCAAGGGGGTTGGTAGGTGTGTGGGGAGGGGGTAGGGGGAGGGGTTGGCTGTAGGGAGGGGTAGCTGGGGCATTGCATTCAGCTGATAAAATAAAATTGTGTGCTAAGTCACATGTGTGTGTGTGTATGTAATAATTGCCAGAGCTTTTTTTGTAGTTGCCAGGGAGAGTGAAGGGGTAGGCAGAGGGGTAGGTGGGAAAGGGGTTGGGCTAGAGGTAGGGGTAGGGAAAGTGGGTGAGGTTGGCTGGCTGGCTGGCAGTCAGTCAGCACGGCAGCAGCATCATCATAACCTTGAGTCACAAGTCGAGAATGTGTGCAACGTGTGCGAACGGAATGCAAAAATGTATCTGTAGCTACACAAAAAGTATCTCAAAGTGTGTGTGTGTGTGTGTGTGTAGCGATGCGACCAGTTGCACTTATTATCTAACAAAAAGAACAACAACAACAACAACAGCTTGTAATTAATATATGCAACTCAAGGACAAAATACGATTATAATTCAATTTATGCTAATTAAAAAGCTGCTATCAAAATGCAAACAAAATTTTTTTTTGCTGTAGTAAATATCTGTATCTATACTAGAGTGAGAGCGGTTGATATAGACCATCTCACTCTGCCAACCCCTCCCCCGCCCCCTCCCCCTTGCCGCTGGCAGCTTGTAAAAGTATTGTTGCGGTTTCGTTGCACTTTAACCTTGAAATTTGTTGCTCAGCTTTTTTTTTCAGTTTAGTGAGCGCATGTGCAATAGCTAAATGCAATTACTCTCGCTCTCTCTCACTCAGCCAGTCAGCCACACTCCCTCTCTCTCTCTCACTCAGCCACTCTCTCCCATTCTTTAGACTTTTCCCTCTCTCTCGCTCCCTCTCTCTCTCTGTCTCTCTTGCTTGCTGGCTTATCAATTGGCTGTTGCTTTTGCCCGCATATTAATTAGTTTTTTTTTTTATTGTCAACGTTCGTTTTGTCGCTGCCTCACTGTACCAGTTGTTACCCCTCCCACCGACAACTTACACTGACAACTTTTAAATAAAATTTCATTTTTATTTCAAACAGCAAAAGCAACAATTAAAAGCGAAAGTATCTTAAAAAAAACCTTAACAAATAATGAAAACATGCAAATTAATTAGACTGAACAACAACCAGATATAAAGTATATATTATATATATCAGATATATATATACATTTATATATATAAACATTTATATATACATATTTATATGCCTTTATTTAAGGCTTAATAACTGACATTATTTATTGGCTTTTTGGCTTTGACGTAGGTCGTATAAGCTGTGACTTGTCTAATCATAAATTGCCTGCAATTTCTTATCAGCTCTTCTGTCTCTTCCACTACTCCCCCCCCCCTCGACATTTTCTATGCACTTGACTTTACGCTCTTATCAGCTGAGTTTTTCTTATTGCGCAGTGAAAGTTTTTCATTTACTAGTTGTTGTTGTTGTTGTTGCTGCTTTTTGTATTTGTTCATTTTACAGCCCAGTTTTGTTAGTGTTAATTTAAGTATTAAACTTTGTTGCTTAGATTGCATTACGTGCGGTTAGAAGTGCAATGCGCTACAGTGGAATTTATGGGGCATATTGGTTGCAATAAAATTTAGAGTGTTATAAAAACTATTTTAGGCATTTATGAGTATAATAAACTCGTTGCTATAGTTGGGAAATTTTGTAGAAGCCTCTAAGTATGCTATGAAAATGTTTAAAGGGTATTTAGAAAAGGCAGGAGATCATTTTTAATAGTTATATTAATTTTACTATGTAGTTAAATCACTTTATTATATAGAAACATCATTTATCATTCAATGGTATGAATTCTTTACTCCAAATCAAATGCACAACGGTCAGCGCTTTATTTTATAAGCAAAAGTTCAATTTAGCAAAGTTTGACTGTTATTATATTTTCAATTTTTAATTATATATATGTATATAGCGAAATATCGCTGTACCCTCTCATTAACATTTCATTAACATAACAGGTCTATGTTAGCAACATTTCATTGTTAGCTTGCAAAGTTTGTTGACTTATCACAGCTCATTTTGAAGCTGCAGATTATTCAGTTGTATATTTTATTCTCTACAAAAAATGTCAAAGCAAAAAGTGTGCAATTTATGAATATATAATAATTATTAAATTTAAACTTCGCTTTAGTGAATATAATAGGAAAATTATCTGTATTGATAAATAAATAAATATCTTCTTATTATAAAAGTCATTTAGGTAAGACAAAATTAGAGAAACAATAGTAATTAAATATTTTAAAAATATATAAAATAAATATATATAAACAAATAGAAATAATAAATATCAATGAATTTATATAAACAAAGAGAACTAATAAATAAAAGAGAAACATTGTGAAAAGGCTTTAAAATAATTGAGGCAAAATAAAATTATAGAAACAATAGTAATTAAATATTAAAAAAAATTATAATATACATATATATAAACAAATATATGTAATAAATATAAATGAATAGATATAAACAAACAGAATTAATAAATAAAAGAGAAACATTGTGAAAAGGCTTTAAAATCATTTTAAATCAAATGAATAAGTCTCATTGTGAACTGACTTGAATATTATTCATTTTAAAATGTGAATAGAGCGATAAATTATAACCAAGCTCTATGATTAACATAATGGAAACAAATAGATAAATAATCATATTGTTTTTAATGCAATAATAATAGTAAAATAATAATTATAATTTATAAAGATGTAGAAGAAATGCAAATTGGTTTAAAAATGTATCTTTTTTAAATAAAGTGATTTTCTTGTATATAAAAATGCATTATAAAAATACTTTACTATATATGAAATATATATAATAAGTTTTTAATACAATAATAATAGTAAAATAATAATTATAATTTATACAGATGTAGAAAGAATGCAAATTTATTTAAAATTGTATTTTTTTGTAATAAATTGACTTTCTAGTTTACTACAAATTAATTATAACAATACTTTACTATATATTATATATAAATAATAAATTCCTAATATAACTGCCTATCTCTGCTCAACTTTGCTTCAATTAGAACCCCTTTAATAAGTACTTCTTGCCCCCTTAGGGCATTGCATCATCTGGCAAAAACTGTCGCTATTGCTGAGGTCACCGAACTCAAAGGTCAACTGCCAGTCAGGACACAGTGAGGACACGCTATGATGTCATGGCTACCCAACAATTTTGAATAACTGCATAAGCGGCTGCCAAAAAAAAAAACAGAAAGAATAATTTTGACAGTTTTCAATGACAATTTGAACAAGGAAATATAGAAATGGAGTGGAAGTTTAGGATAGATATGTGGCTTATTTAGAAGGAGCGACTCTGGATTAAATGCATAATCCTGTGGGCGACATTACCTTGACGACACATACACAAACAACAACAACAGCAACAACAACAGTAACAACAACAAACACGACCTACGACAAAGCGATTGAAAATGCGCATAAATTCGAGACCGAGACGAGCGCCACAGAGAGTGCCAGGAAGTAGAGAAAAGGGAGCAGCAGCAGCAGGGAGGAGGAGGACAGACAGAAGGAGTCGTCAGTCTGCCAGTCTGCCAGTTTGTGGGTGGCTTTTGGGCAACAGCAAACAAAAAAAAAGTCAAAGTAAAATTTTCGCCAGACAACAGAAAAGGCGAACGACCCTTTTGAGCGGCAGACGAGACGGCAGCGCACAGTGGGCAGAAAAGCCAAAAAGACTAGCTTAAAATAATACAAAATTTAAAAAGCGAATTAGTCTGTATTATCTTAAATTTGCTATAATTTTTGCTTATTTTAAATAAATATATATTTAAGTATATAAATTAATATTTGAATATATTTATATTTGCGCTTTTTCAAAGTCACATTCAAATATTTTAGTTAAACACATTTTTGACGCCAATTTATGGCAAGTGGTAAACAAATAAAATTTCCTTTAAAACAGCTAAATTCAGCTATAACACATATATAATAATATTTTCTATAATACAATAGAAATTAATCAAAATAAATTAATTTATAATATTATATATTCTATAAACTAGCCAAACATATAAATAATAATATTTTCTATAATTCAACACAGTTTATTGAATATAAATTGCTTTTGCCAAAGTTTAAGTTACGTATTTAAAAATAAAAATAGTTTTCAGCATTTATTTTCTTGTATTTGTTTTGAGAAATTTTTACTAGCGAAAACAACATTTAATAAATAAATAAATAACTTAATTATCAGCCTTAATTGTTCTTTTTGTTGAGGGATTTCGTTATGATAAAAAATTTTCAATCTAAGAGTTATTTAGCTTTATTTATTGTAAAATGGAGCATTTATTTTGTAGCTACTTGAAAACTTTTTAAAAATTATGTTCGTTGCTTGAATGTTTTTTAAAAATTAATTTATTTGCTTGAATATTTTTTAAAAATTTATTTGTTTGCTTTAACATTTTTTAAAATTATTTTCTTAGCTTCAATGTGGAGGATCTGCTTTAAATACTCATCTAAATAATTATGATAATAAAAACTATAATATTATATTTATTAATCATAATTAAAATATTTCTATAAATATAGTTAAGTCTACATATTTATTTTATAACGTTGTTTAAACCATTTTCTCTTGGTATGTAATTTTAAAAAATAACTAGAATTTAAGCAATAATTTATATATATATGTTTATAGACTAAGTTCCTAATTTATAAGCTTTGTCTTTTAAAGCTAGAAATCATATCTAAAGATATGTAAATTTACACATTGTGACTAGTGCATTAATTAATAAGGGAGAACTTGTAGCACTAGGATGTTAGATAATATATAAATAAATAGTCTGAATATAATATAATAAATAAATAAATAATATAATATATATATATATATATATATATAAAAATATATAAATAAAATTTTATTTAACCCCTTACGTATTTTTAGCTGTAAGAAGTATAAATAAAAATTAGCTACGCAATTTTTAAAATTATAGAAAAATTAAAATTAAATGTTTTGTTGTTAGAAGTATATTTTAAAATTAGTTACATCATTTTTAAAATTATAGAAAAATTGAAATTAAATATTTTGCTATTTGAAAAATATTTTAAAATTAGCTACATCATTTTTAAAATTATAGAAAAATAGCATTTATAATGCTTAACTTAAATTAAATTATATTTAATTAAATTAAAATAAAATATATGTAATATTATATTAAATAAGTAATAAATAAAATAAATATACTATAATATAATATTAAAATACTTAGAAACCAACAGATAATTGCTATCTTTGTTATTTTTGGAATGTATAATTTTGCCACTGTGCGGCGCAGCGCATATTGCAACATGCCACAGACGTTGCTTGCCACATCATGTTGGGGCAGGGCCCGCTGCTGCTGCCGCTGTTGTTGCCTCTGCTGTTGCTGCCTCTGCTGTTGCTGCCTCTGCTGCTGCTGCTGCTGCTCATTATCCTTTTCGCTTTTCATACATAAATCGCAATTGCTGCGTTGCGCGTTCAATGAACTCTGTGTGGCACGTAAGGTTGCACGTCGCAGCGCCTCGTTGAGTTGTCGTCGGTCGTCGGTCGTCGGCTTTTGCCGGCTGCCTTTGTGTTATACACACCCAATACGGAAAGCGAAACACACAGCGAGCGACAGCAAAAGCTGCAGACGACGAGGTCCTTGGTCCTGGGGATTCAACGCCGGCTCGGCGTTTTGGGTTGTGGTCTTGACAGTGTGCAGTTTTCTGCAGTTTTGTCCGTTCGGCTTTTTTCGTCGACGTCGTCGTCGTCGACTGCGACGGCGACTTCAACAGCGACTGCAACTGCGCTGCGACTGCGGGCAAGGACCCTGAATGCAGCGACAAGGAGGCGCAGGCGCCAGCATAGAAATTTCACTTTTAATTTTTTGCAAAACGATACGATATCGATGCGTGCAACAGAGACAACAACAGTGGCAAGTGGCAAGTGGCAACGTCTGCTGCTGTTGCTGCTTGTTGTTGTTTGTGTCTGGCACAGGACACTCTCTGCTGCATTACTGGCTGCGTATTTCGGAAGGTTATTGAACTGCCAAGCGACAGCTTGGAACAAAAACTTTCACAGAACATGGCAGCAGGCAGTTTTTGGTGCGCTAGGACATGGTCAATAGCTTAGTATTGGCCAACAAAAAAAAAAAAAGCAATAGTTACAAAATAACAAACATAATTAATACAGAGAAATTTTAGCAGACGCTTGGCATAATTACTTTATTAACAAGTCTGCTAAAAACTCTAGAAAAAACGCTGCTAACAAAGTAGAAAATAAATAGAAATTTGCTTATTTTATATGTTAACTAATTTTGATATTTTGGCAGAAAAATATATAATTTTATATAAATATATATAATATAAACGGCAGCCTACATAATTTAGTTTTATTTAATTATGCAACAACAAGAAATTATTTAGAAAATAATATTGTAAAATTAACAATTAAATTATATAATAAAATAAATTAAAATAGAAAAGAAAACTCTAACATTTACTTGCAATTAAATTTGTAGAAACTTGCTGTATAAAATTTAATTAAATTGATTTATTTACATAATTTATATATATAAAATATATACAATATAATATATAAATATATAAATAAATAAAATACAATCTATAATACAATACAATATTTAAATTTTAAGTTTTAGCAAACGTTCTAAATATATAAATAAATCAATTTAATTGTATTTAATAAAGCAAGTTCTATTTTATTATATTTATATTTATTTATAATATTTTTTTTTACATACTTAAGCTGCATTTACCTTTTGTTTTTTTGATTTTGTTGTTAGCTTGTTTATTGCTTTTAGAACTATCTCAGTCTCAGTCTCAATTTTCAATCTCAATCTCCGCTCAAGTGTTGGCCAAAATGCATTTTAAACGCGATTTGAAGAAACTGATTATCGCAAATAGATCGCGAAAATAGATACGATGAAAGTATTGAGTTCTATGGCCGTATGAACACATTGTACGGCCGTAAACGTTACGTATATCTATATATATATATATATATATTTCTTAGATATATATATATTTGTTATATATACACTATGTATGTATCTTACACTTAAACGACACTAAAATCGATTCATGAACACATCTTGTGGCATCTCTTTGCTACTAGTATAATTTACATATATTATTATTTACTATTTTTTCTTGTATATTATATATTTTGTTGTTGGTCCACGCGACGCGGCTGCTACGCCTGCCAGACATGACCTGCCCAACGCGCTAACATCCCGAGTCAGGACTGAAGCGACTGCCAATTCAGCGTTTGCCACTTTTGGCCTGGCTCGCAGTCGCAGCTGCAGTTGACGTCGGCGTCGCTGTCGCCGTCGCAGTCGCCGTCGCCATCGCAGTCGAGTGCAGCCAAAGCGCAGACAGTAAACAAGCAGGGAGGAGTGGGGCTGTGGCTAGGGGGGGGGGGGGTTGCCACTTGCACTTGGCATAAGCTGAACTCGCCAGAATAACAATAATAGCAACAACAACAACGAGAACAACAACAGGGAAAGCAGCGCTACAAGGGCGGCGTCCGTCGTCGTCGTCGTCGTCGTCGTCGTCGTCGTCGTCGAGCCTCGTCTGCAAGCGGTCTGCACTGCAGTCGTCTGCTTGGAGGGGTAGTTACCCCTATTTAGGGGTTGCAGCTCTGCACTACAACACTGATTTACGACTGAGCTGCATTAGCGGGTAATTTAAAGCGTTTATTGGGCTAGGTCTAGCTATAAAACTAGCTCAATAACCAATAAATAGCATTGATTGAAAAGTTTCTGCAGTTTATTCAATTATTCCATTTAGTATTCAATTTAAAATTATATATAAAATTGTTTTAAATATACTCTTTATTTAATTGTTTGTTTAAATATTATTTAAAATTTTGTATACTTTTTTGAAGACTGGAAAATTATAGTTTTAATGAGTTTTAAATGCTATAAACTTGCTGTTTTAAGTTTTAAATTATATAAAATTTGTTTTAATTAAAGAAAGGGTTTTTAGCGGACTAAAAGTCTATTTATTAGTGTGAAAATAACATAATATCAAGTTGATATTATCAGCTAAATATATTAAATTGAATTGTTCTTTTAAAGCTGCAATTTATAATTTTATTTTAAATTTAAAATAATATTTTGTCGACTTGCAAATTATATCATTAAGTTAAATTTATTTAAATCTTTTGTGAGCCTTCAGTTTGAAATTGAATAATATAAAATATTAAATTTAATAGCTAATTTATGATATTATTTTCTAATTATTATTTTATTATTTATTTTAGTATATTTATTATTTATTTTATTACATTTATTTGTACTTGTTATTTTATTATTTATTTTCTTACAATTTTTATATATATCATTTATTTTATTATATTTATATATATTTATTATTATTATTTTATTATTTAATTGACTATGTTTTTTATATCTATCATTATTATAATTTTATTATTTATTTTATTATATTTATATTTATTATTATTATTTTAAAC
The DNA here is from genome assembly GCA_958299025.2 of Drosophila histrio. NCBI lineage: Eukaryota > Metazoa > Arthropoda > Insecta > Diptera > Drosophilidae > Drosophila > Drosophila histrio. The sequence continues at coordinate 1,731,129 of OY729166.1, forward strand.
TCTAAATAAATTTATTTATATATATTATTATAACTTTATTATTTATTTCATTATATTTTTTTATATTTATTAATATTATTATTATTATTTTATTATATTTATTTTAATTATTAATTTTAATATATTATTTTATATATATTATTCTTATTTTTTTATTTATTTTATTATATTTATTTATATTTATCATTTGAAACTCTAAATAAGTTATTCTCTTCTGCATTTCAATTAATGTTAAATAAATGCATAAATAAGCCAAAGACTGTTGTCCTAGGTCTGTTTAAAGAAAGTGCAAACTTTGCTTTTACACTGCGCAAAAAGCAACAGAGTGAAACAGGAAATGCCAAAGTTCGAGAGTTACCCAACACTGTATTTACCGCTGTAACAGGCAGCTAAACGGTGATAAGGATTTCCAAGAATTTAGATAGCTTTATCAGCAAACAATGTGTGTCTATCTTATCTTAAATAAACTTTACTCTAAAGTTCTCTAAATACATCAAGGTCAAGCAATGCTATGGATTAGTTTTTGTTTTTTTCTGACAGTGCACATAAATTGCACTGCAGCGTGAAAGCTCTCTCAATTGTTTTCACGCTCTCTCTCTCTCTGTTTCTCTCTCAAAGTTTGCGCTCCAAATAAAAGAGGGTTGTTTTTGCCCTCTGCGACAGTTGACAATGAACTGCAACCGGAAGTGTTCGCAGACAGTTGCTCAAGTAATTGTTTTGACAATACTATTTTGATTTTTATTTATATTATTATTATATAAATTTATTAGTATAAAGTATAAAGTATAAATTATTTTTAAAACTAGTTAAACTCAAGTGAAATCCTTAATATTATTTTTTTAATTTGCTCTAAATATAATTAAATAAAATAAGTAAAATATTAAATACCAAAAAAGTATTCTTATTTAAGTTTCCCCATAATAGTTTTCATTTTAAGCTGCTATTTTTATATATTTTATATTTTTGTCAAAGCAATTACTTGACGTACTGTAGTTGAACATTATGCAAACTGCAGCAGAAGCACTTAAAGCTCAGTCACCAAAAAGCAAAAGCTTGAACCTAACGTCTGATGCTATTCATAAAAATTCAAGCACGTACGCAACGGTAAAACAAAAGGTGGTAGTAGTTATAGAAAAAGGGGAAGAAGATGAAGAAGAAGCAGAATCAATTCATAAAATGCCGTTAGAACGTTTTGTATGCTTTTCAAAAAAGTCATTACAATTAAAGGTTCGTGGGTCGCATAACGTAACGCCTTTGATTGCAATTACGTATGCGCGACACGTAAATGAACATAACAATTCAATAAGAGTTAAAAGCAACAAAAGAGTTAGCCGCAACTAAACGGCGAGCGTACTCGACTGTGAGACAGCCTGTACTAGTACTGTTAAAACTAAATAACTTAAATAACTAACTAGATAAATATCTGTTTGCAATGAAATTTTTAGCAGACATTGGGTTTTCAATGTTCAACAAGTATGCCAAAATTCAAGGCTCTAGCTCTAATAGTTTCTGAGATATTGTCGATTAAACAGTTGAACAGACGGACAGACAGACAGACAGACGGACAGACAAACTTAATAGACACTTGGTGCTTTGATTTCAAGTACAGAGTCTAAAAAGCCGCCCACCCGCTAAAATGCGCGGCCAGCTCAGTCAATGTCACAGTCAATGCACAAAGGCCCAAAGAGCAGCAACAACAACAATGCTTGCACATTTACAGCTAAGCAGCAAACGCCACACGCGATAGTGTCGAAATAACAACAACAACAACAACAACAAAATGACACAGAACCTGTCGCTGCAAAGTTCAACAAAAGCAGCGACGCGACGCAGCAGCAGCCGCAACAGGCGCAGCAGAGCGGCGCATGCGCTTTGCGCTCTCTCAAAAACGGGCACACACAATGAAGTCGCGTCGTCGTCATACCTCTCTCTCTCTCTCTGTCTCTGAAAGGTGCTCTCTTGCTGTGCGTGTTGTTGTTGCTGCTGTTGCTGCTGCTGTTGTTACTGTTGTTGTTGTTGCTTTGGTTATAACGCGCTTGAGTAGGTCGGTCATTGAACTGGCGAACTTGTTTTCTTTTCATGCCTCTATTGCCTGTTTTTTTATTTTTTTTCTTTTACATTTCTTGTTCTTGTGGCCATTGCACACTTTCTTCCTGTTGAGCGTGTACGCTCTCTTTAGCCACCTGTGCATGGCGTGCGCTCTTTGCTTGTCGCGCTCTTTACAATCTGAACTGAAGCTGTAATCACGATTTGGTACAATTGCTGCAAAAGTGGTACATTTTGTGTTGCGTTAGTACATGGATGGATGGTACACTTTATGTGTGGACTTATTATTAATTATTAAAAGAGTTTTGATTGTAAATAAAAAGATTAATTATATAATAATTATAAATTAACATGTGTTAAATAAGTAAATCATTTTTAAAATAAATATTATACATTTTAATTATTTTTTCTTGCTATTAATTTAAATATATTTATTAAATTAGTTTAAATAAATAGCAGTAATTTAGTAAAAAAAGGCTAATTTAATATTTAATTAATTTCATATTTTCTTGGAATTTTTAAATTTATTAAAACGTAGTTTTTAATTATTAACATGTAGTGGATAATTAAATAAATATCATAAGTCTAGTATTTAAAACATATACGAATTATTAAATATTTTATATATTTTTTAAAATTTTTCTATTAGTTTTAAGCATAGTTTAAATACGAAAAACTAAATTGTGTTTATTTAAATTCAAGTTTTCATCATTTTAATAATGTAAACTCTTTTAATATTCAATTAAAATATCAAAAATAAGTTTTTAAAGCGGCAACTGAACTTGAAATTGAAGCTGCAGCTTGCAGTTTGTGACTCTGGCATGACTTGCAACTCTGGCAGTTGCAATGCGTGGCAAGTGCATGTCAAAGCTACGCGCAACAATTCTAATTGCAATAGCAACAACAAGAAAAACAACAACAAGAGCAACAGGAACAACAAGAACAACAACAACAGAAAGCAAAAGGCAAAAAGCTGCAGCCAAAGGCAATGGCAAAGTCAATAACCCCATGAAGTTGGCTGCGGCTAAAGAAGTAAGAGTGATTTGATTCCCTTTTCATAACGTGACGACGGCGCAGCCTTAGAAAGAAGTTGAAAACAAGTTAGAATGCTGCAGAGAAATGCACGACTAGCAGATACCCGTTAGACACTTTAAAGTGTCATAACAAATTGTTTTGTTTAAACAAACGTGTTGTGTTTAAGTAGTATAAGTGATAATAATAAGAGGGCATTTTTTAATGCTAAGAAGAGGCTTCTACCTTGTCGTGATCAATTAGAATTATTGAAAATAATTAGAGGGAATTTTTTATTATTGAGAAAAAACTTCTACCTTAAGAACGGCGAGTGTGGCGAGGATTTTATTGTTAAAAATAAAAAAACTATGGTTAGTATGATTGAATATAATAAGAAGGAATTTTTCCATATTGAAAAAGGGTTTCTATCTTAAAACAGTGTAAGTGGTGAAGTTTTTAATAATTATCTAAAACGTGGAGAAATTTTAAAAAGCACTCAGCAGTCAACAAAAACAAATGCGCTGCTTTCCAATGAGTTTCGAGTGTTTATAGCTCTTTAAAACATTCATACCTATTGTTAAGTTTAAACAAACTTGTTGTGATTAAATAGGATGATTGATAATATTATTTATCATAGCTATGCATTCATTTTACTACTGTTTAAATTATATTTTGGCAACAAGAAACCAGCAACTAAACTGTCAAAACTATTGCATTGTTGAAACGAACTTATTGCGAATAAATAGAATGATTTCTAATAATAAAAGGTTATTTTAACAGCAAAAGTGTAAGTGCTAGAGTTTTTTTTTAATAGTTTTCTGAGGCGTAAGGAGGCGTGGTAAAATTGTTAAAAATACTCCGCTGTCGATAAATCTGCCAAACAAGAATTTCTCTAATTTACAGCTCTTTAAAAAGTTAATATAATTCTATTACAGGGTATTTAAAGCCAAGAGCAGAAGAGGCTGTCGTTGCTGCTGCTGCTGTGTGTTGCATGTGGCAAGAACTTGTTGTTGGCGGTGCAAGAACCTCGCAAACCACACACGCCATGTGCCCATGAGCATTTGCCAGTTGAACGCCCTTTTCACGGCAAATGATTCCCTGATGCCGATGTTGCCTGTTGTTGCCTGTTGAATGCTGCTGCCTGTTGCCTGTACCGCCGCACAACCTGCCCCAACGCAGGCCCACAGCTGCACTCCCCCCCGCCCCCTTCCCACTCTCCCAACTCTTGCACAAGGATTGCAAAATGTTTTGAACTGGTTTTTTACGCTCAAGCGGCAGATTCACTTTTTTTGTGTGTTGTTTGGTCTCGCGCCCTTGCAACATCATCATCATCATCATCATCATCATTCTAATGCCAGTCTGCCAGGCAACTCGCTCACACACACACACACACAGAGAGCTGCGCAGCTTCTGCAGAGAAATGAAAATGAAAACCGTTGCCAGGCTGTCGATTGAGTTCGTTGCCTAAGTCTTTTGTTTGCCGGCGCAGTCATTGAACTCAAGTTAAGTATTTGTGTGGCTGTCTGTGTGTGTGGAGTGTGCTTTTTATTATGTGTGTGTGTGTGTAGGTGTTGACATAACACTGTGCGCCAAAAAATATGGCACGCCTACTGACCACAACAACAACAAGAAGAAAAAAACGCTAAAAGCCTCATTTAAATTGCTAAATAAACATTTTTTCTTGCTGTTTCTCTAATAAGGCAAGCTGTGCCACGCCCCCCCTGGCGCACTACGCCCTTAAGCTAGACAGCTGGCAACTGCGTCTTTTATTCAGCTGCAGCTAATGACCTTGATATTGAAGTTTCTTCTTCTTGTTTTATTTTATTATCATTTTATTATATTTTTTATTTATTTGCTTTTGTTTTTGCTTTTGTCTTTGTCTTTGCTTTTGACTTTGCTTTATTCATTCATCTCGACAACGCCACGTTTCGATTTCATTTTAAATTTGTTTTTGTTTAGATAATATATCACAAGTTGTTGTTGTTGTTGTTGCTGTTGTTGTTGTTGTTTTCGTTACGACTTGCGAGTCATTTAAAGTCAAAGTCAAGGTTTTTCTGCCTTACGTCGCCAATTATTTTCGTCGCTCTCCCTTCACACACAACTCAGCTTATATACATATACATATATATATATATATATATATATAAATGTGTGTTTGTCCATTTGTTGTTGCTGTTTATTTGTTTAAGGCCACAAACTGGTTTTGTCTAATTATTTTTTTGTATTTTTTTCGCTAGCCTCTGATTATTAAAAATACAATATATTATTTTTCTAATGAAATGCTATCGCTGACTCAACGCAGACGTCTTTCTATTCTTCTTTCTTCTGTCATATTTACGAGTATCTGTTATTTCTTTCATATTCATAAATTTCCCATAAATTCGCCTTAAGAAGTTTTTACCAGCCTGACAGTAATTAATCACCTTACTACATCTATATATATATATATATATTTGTATATGGTTTTTTGCCTTAAAACCTGTTGTTGTTGTTGTTGATTATATAATCATTATGCATTAGCATAATTCACAGTAGAAAGTCTTCGTCTTTATATATATTTAACATCATGGTTAAAATTAAACGCACTTATGTCCACTTGTTGTCATAATTTCGTTTATTACTTTGTTTTTTTTTTTGCTGTGTTCAAAGTTGTATTTCAGGAATAATCGTAGAACAATTAACGGTTCTAACCCGTACACAATGAAAGTTAATAATTCAATTAACAATGTCCCAAGTTAAGTGGCTTATGCAACTTGTTTACTAAATTTTTTGGGTGCTTTCTCCTTAATCAAATACTTAGCATACAATTAAATTCTTTGTTTTCGAACTGTTATGCAATTGTTGAAGAAAGCAAGAAGCAGAAAAGATGCAGGAAGTCCTAAGGCTATTGTCTAGACATTAACTCTGATTCAACTCTGATCTTAAGTTCTGATGTAAGCACACAAATATACTATATTATCATTAATCATATAATAGCACAAGTCATTGTCGTTTCCATTTTAATCAATTGCCAACAATTGTTAACTGACTCTTGTGGGCTGTTAGTTAGTTGAGCAGGGGGGGAAAGTGATTAAGAAACTGTTTACTGAAGTGCGTTCTATTATTTTTATATTGTTCCTTAATTATTGTTTGCTTAATTGAATCGATATGTGAACCAGTGGATTTTATATTATATTCTTTCTATTATATTATATTTGTAAACTATTTTTTTTTATAATATTTCTTGCTTTGTTTAATAGAATTGTGATATACTACATATGATCCATTCTTTTTATTATATTTAATTGTTAATTAAATCGATTTATGATCTATAAACCATCATTCTACTCTTTTTATAAGAGTTACTGCTTGAATATTTAATGAATAGATTTGTGATCTAGTATATTTGATATTACATTCTTTCTATTATATTATATTTGTAATCTATTCTTTTATAATTTTCAATGCTTTATTTAATAGTTCTGTGAAGTATTATATATATTCTTTCTATTATATTATTTGCTCAATTTAATAGATAAATAAACTGGAGTTTGTAATATATTATTTTTATAACATTTATTGCGCTATTTAATAGAATTATGATATATATTATCTGTGTTCTATTCTTTCTATTATATTAATTTAATAACTTAATAGATGTATGATACAGAATCCGTGATCTATGCTTTTTTATAACATTCTATGCTTAATTTAATAGAGTTGAAAACTAGTATATTTTATTATTATATTATTTCCATTATAATATATTTGTTAACTATTATTTTTATAATATTTATTGCTTTATTTAATAGACTTCTGATATATATATGCAAATTCCTTATTATAATAGATTTTTGATGGGGAAGCCATGATTTATTCTTTTGTATAATATTATATAAGCATAACTTGATAGTTTAATGATCTTTAAACTATGTTGCATATTTTCTATAATTTTTTTTGTTGACTTAATGGATTTTTAAGCTTCTTATATATCCATTGTTACTTTAAATAAACTACTATTTATTTTAACAATTTTATTCTTTGCTTTATTTAATAGATTTATGAACTAGTATATTTTATATATTCTTTCTATTATATTATTTGCTTAAGTTAATAGTTTAATGAGCTGGAATTTGCAGTCTATTATTTTTATAATATTTATTAATTTATTATATATTTAATATTTATATTTAATATTTATTTATTGCATTATTTAATAGTTTTATGTTATATTATTTATGATCCATTTTTTCTATTATATTTAATTGTTAACCTAATCGATTTATGATCTTGAAACCATCATCTATGCTTTTTATAATATTACATAAATATATCTATATAGTTTAATGATGTGTAAACTATATTGTATATTTTCTTTAACTTTATTTTGTTTACTTAATGGATTTTTAAGCTATTTTTCTATCTATAGTTACTATAATAATACTATCATATATTTTAACAAATATATTTCTTGCATTATTTAATAGATTTGTAAATTCTTATATATTTTTTTATATTTATTATATTATATTAAATTTGTAATCCATGTTTCATATTTTCTTTAATATTCTTTTGTTTACTTAATGGACTTCTAAGCTGTTTATCTATCTATTATATCTAAATAAATAATTGTATGTATTTTAACTAACAAAAACTTTGCTTAACTTAATAGATTTATCATCTAGCAGTTGTAATTAATTATTTCTATTTTTGCTGAATTTTTTTCTCTTCATAAATCTTTTGAATTTCTTTGATTAAAGCTTCTGGCAAATTTGCAAAGCTGTTGGTTGGGCTTTTTTCTGGTCGCAAAGCTTTCTTTACAGAACTTTCTTGAATTTTCCCCAAAATGCAGCCATAATAATAGCATATTAAATTGCAGAATTTGTTTGTTTTTTATTTATATTTATTTATAAATAATTAGCTAATTTGCTATAAATAAAACTTACCATAATTCATTGTTTAAATGCATATCCGTGTTGCGATTTTGTTGTTGTTGTTGTTGTTGCTGCTGTTGTTGTTGCTGTTGTTGTTGTTTCTGCTGTTGTTGTTGCTGCTGTTGTTAATTTTATATCCATTACGTAATTAATCCAAATGCTGTTTGTTTTTTTGTGTGTGTGGTTTCTTTATTTGTATTATAAACACTTGTTATTATCGACTGCACATCTTTTGCACTTAATGTGGAATTTTGAACTGATTGCCTAATTAATTTGTGGCGATTTTAATTGCGATATTTTGATAAGGCGACTGATAATGACAATTTTACAGTTGCACCTGTTGTTGCACTTGTAATCATTCAATTTAGTTTAGTTTGTTGTTTTTTATTAAATTTATATATATATTTCGCCGTAACGTGTTCTTCTTCTGCTTCTTCTTCTTCTTCTTTGTCGTGTTCGTCTTCTACTAAAAGCAATAAAAAACGTAACGCGTGCTGCTTACGAAACCATGTCTCGATCGTTTTGTTGCTTACGGGAAACTGAACTACGGATGAGTCGCGGTCCGACTTCAATGTCGACAGCGGCGACGTCGTTAGAGGCTTCTGAAAGCAGCAGCAGCAGCGCAGTGGCAGCGCTGCCTCAAACAGATAGCATTTCATTACACGATACGCACACACACACACACAGACAGTCAGGCAGTCAGCGCTGCTCGCTGCTTTCTTTCTCTTCGCACACAGCTCAGGTGTCTCAGGTTCTTGATCACGCACACACACACACACACACACACCATAAAGCCGCTGTTGCTGTTGCTGCCTGCGTCGCTGTCTGCCTCCTTTTTACATTTATCTCTTTCATTTCATATGTATGCGTGTGTGAGCGCAGAACTTTCATTCAAGGTGAGCGCATCTCTTTGGCATTGGCCTCTGGCTCTGGCTCGCTCTCTCTCTCTCGCTGTCTGTTTTTTTTTTGCGCGCGCTCACTTAGTGCTTTTTTTGCACATAGTTCTAAACGCTTCTAACACACGGCGCGTCAAATGGCAAAGTGAGCGCAAATTGAGCGTGAGAGCGTAAAATTACAACATTTTCAAGGCTTGTCGCAGCAGCGACGCTGGCAGCGCCAAACAGCGTTAGCATTGATCTTGGCGCTCATTTGTTGGACTCTTCTAACAAGTTTAGAATCTGCGCAAGCGAAGCGCGACCAACTGCCACTTGTTCTCAATTCTCTTAACCCGTTTCAAATACACTCACTTACACACACCAACACACACACACACCAACACACACATTGCCCAGGTGAATACTTGTACTCACAATTGCATGTAATTGGACATCGTTATTGTTGTTGCTGTAGTTGTTGTTGTTGCTGTTGTTGCTGTTGCTGTAGTTGTTGTTGTTGCTGTTTGTTTGTTTTGGCGTATTAAATTTCATGATGCTATAATTGCATATTGTAATGGGCGAATGTCTCAACTGAGTTGCAATTGTTGTTGTTGTTGTTGTCATTTTAACTGGTTGTTTGCCCAAAAACGGAACTGCCAACTTGTCATTATGCAAAGCTCAAAAAAACAGAACACTAATAAATCTTATAGAAATATTTAAAAATAGAAAAATAGTATACATAGAGAGACTTGGCATGATAGATATTTGTTTATATATTTAGTTATTCATTGATTAATGACTGACATTGATTATTATATTTATATTTTTATTGATTTATTAATGTATTTATTATATTTATTTTTTTTTTTTTGTGTATTTATTTATTTATCCATTTATTTATATATTTATTTATATATTTATTTATATATTTATTTATGCATTTATTTATTTGATTACCTATTTATTTATTTATTTATTTTATTTATTTATTTATTTAATTATTTTTTTATTTATTATGGATTTATTAAATTTATTTATTTGTTTATCTATTTAATTATTTATTTATTTATTTATCCATTTATTTATTAATTTATTTATTTATGTATTTATTATATTTATTTATAATTTTTAAATAGATAATATTTATTTATTTATTTATTTATTGTATGATTTATTTATTTAATTATTTATTTATCGATTTTTTTGTATTAATTTATTGATTTATTTATTAATTTATTTATTTATGTATTTATTAAATTTATTTACAATTTTTAAATGGATAATATTTATTTATTCATTAATTTATTTATTTATTTAATTATTTATTTATTTTGCCATTTATTTATTAATTTATTGATTTATTTACTTATTTATTCATTTAGTTATTCATGTATTTATTATATTTATTTATCTATTTATTTAATTATCTATTGATTTATTTAGTTACTTATTTAACGTCAACTAAAAACAGTCGACACAAAGAATATAATTAGAATTTAAAATAAAATTAGAAAATATTATTATGAAATTAGCAAATATGGAATTAGGCTTTTTATGAAATTATGCAGACATTTAACATTTCATATTTATTAATATATTTTGATATAATAAAATATATTATATATTATATTTAATTTGTTTATTTTATTACATATTTATTTATTTACATACCAATTAATTTATTTCATATTTTTATTTATTTAATTTAAAATAAAATTCTTAGTGTTGTATGTCTGGTAACTTAAAAAGTGTCAGTTAATATAGTTAAATTATAGAAACTATAGAATTTAATAAATATATCAAATGATTTAGCATCCAAAAATACGTATGAAAAATAATAGTTTAATACATATAAAATGAAATATTTCTAAAAATCATAAACACAAAGCATTTCCGCTTATAAATCTATGCAATTTTGTATAAAATTCGGAGAGTCTTGTCTGTTAAATTTATTTAGAATGGAAGTTTATGCAAAGAAAAACTGTAAATGTTGAATATTATTATATGAATATATTCAAAATCTTAAGCTGAATCAATCTAGAGTTGAAATCATTTACACAGACAATAGGTTGACTTTTAACAAAGTTCTTGGAGTTAATTTGATAATTTTAAAAAGTATTTTGAACTCAAATGAATGTACTTTACTTTAGATTTTGCGTGTTAACAAATCAATGTTGATTTTTCTGTTCTAAGACAATTTATCAGCCTTAAGCTGTCTAGGAATGGTTTTTCTTGGATGAAGATTTACTTTTAAAATAGTGTTGGGAGTATCTTTAAAAAAGATACTTTATTTTAATTTTGTGATATTGTCAATTCAAAATAACTTTTATTTGGCGCTGTTAAGAAACAAGTTACAAGATTTTCCAAGTGATTACTTGTCTTAAAATTAACTACAGTTTAGATAAAGTAATAGAGTTGAAAGTCACGCAAGGCGATTAAATCTAGATTTATTTCAGATTAAAATTGTTAGCAGTTTAATAAATTCAGACTTTATGTTAGAGCTTTTATAATCAAATCAGAGTTGAAAGCATGCCCAAAAGTTACGTCAACTAGAGAACTGAGAGAGTATGAAAAGTAGAAAAACGTAGACCAAAGTTTATTATATTTATATATACTAAATTTAATTAAACTTAAACCTTCACTTAGACTTTCTAGAATAGAACTAAGCATAGTTTAACCGAAAGTAAGAAAAGCAAGAACTTTACCCATAAAAAAAACGAAGAAAAAACGAAATGTGCGGATTGCGTAATAAAAGCTAAAAGGCATTTACCTGGTTACAGGTAAAGACTTCCGCTGGCAGCTCACACACACACAAATAAAAAGCAACAACGACAACACATGGAAAAAAACACAATAGAACAAATAAATGCTAAATCATTATTATTTACAGCAAAAGGCATTAAAAACAGGCAACTAATTGAAAATGGCATTTACATAACTAAAAAAAAAAATGTAATTAATAAAGGGAGCTCACCAAGCTGCGGGCTCTCTTGGCTTAGATAATCAATATTTTTAGCATTAACTTAACCTTGAACTCTAGCATTTAAAAGCTGTGAAAGAATGGTAGGGTGGGGGGAGGGGGCAGGGCAAAAGCTTTGCGGATTATGAAACGATTCAAAAAAAAAACACGCACAATAAATCAGTTTGTGAGGGGGAGATCAGAAGATCACAGAAGTTTCGGGCCTAAAAGTCATTAGCTTTGCAACATTTTTACTATCATTTTCTATAAATAACAATTGAGGCAGACAAGACGTTGATTCGTTCCTCTAAATGGACAATGGAATAGTCCAAAGAAATAGTCGAAAAATAAAGCTAAAGACATGCGCATGAAACTTTGGGAATTGTGGTCATTAGAACCATTTGGCTCTGGTCGTCGTGCTTGGCACATAGAAAGCAAAAACACTCCGAACACTCCGGGGTCAATAAATTGTTGAACAAATAAAACAGAAATGATGAGAACAAAATAGAAAAAAAAAAACGCCCAACACGAGCACAATTATAATATTTGGTATATAAATCATCATTAAGTTCTTGAGTCAAGCTTGATGATGGTTGCTGATGGCTCTTTGCTTTGATGACAGCATGTAAAAGACTTCAAATAAAAGTGATTTTTGGCTTTAACTAAAATTTAAACAGACTCCCTTATATGGCAAACAAGTTTAACATAATTGAAAGTAGCAAATAAATATTAAGAAAATTAAATAAATAAAAAAAGGCGAGTCAACGACAAGTGCGTTTTAGGCCTGTTTTTTGTTGGTCTGTATTATTTAACACCTATACACACGCAGCTAGAGAAAGACAGAGACAGAGAGAGAGAGACTGCCTTCTTCCTCTTCTTCTGTTTTTTCGGCTGCCACCAACAATCATTTCTTTTCTTTTCATTCCATTTCGTTTCGTTTCGTTTCGGGCCAAGTTTATTTCAAGCTCACGCATCCAGAGAACGTTAAGAGTGTTTTTTTTTTTTGGTAACAAGTTCAATGACTTCTTGCAACCAAAAATTCAGTCGTTTCAGTTTCTGTTTTGTGCGGGGCGCGCACATTTCATTTCTTTTATTTTCCTTCTTATTCTTTTTTTTTTGGTTCTTCTTCGCACTTTTTGTTCTTCTTCTTCTTCTTCTTCGGCGTGTTGTTGTTGTTTTCGTTTTTTTTTATACGTTCGTTTTCATTGCTGGAGTTCATTGGCCAGCAAACAACGAGCCACAGCGAGCCACACTTCAATAAATAAATGGTTGGTAGAACAGCTACAACAACTACAAAGAAAACAACAACAACAACAACAGCTACAGCAACAGCTATAGCAACAAAAAGTTCTTTAAGTGCTGCCGAATTGGCCATAAATATGCTTTTTATATATTTTTATATTTATTACATTTAATCAAAAGAAATTCAAATATTTCTTCTACCTGTAAGTTCGTTGCTTGAGTCTTTTGTTTGCGACCGTGGTCGCGTCGATCGATTGTGATTGATTACATTGGATTAAGCAATCATTTTTTTTTTTGTAAATTATTTTGCATGACAGCACAGAAATCAATTGTCAAATCTCAAATTTCAAAGCAGGAAGAGCATTTCAAGTTTGTTGCCTAAGTCTTTTGTTAGTATGGCTGGAAAAAAATTTAAAAAAATTTAATTAAGAAGTGAAATAATAAGAAAATTCATTATGTTTTAATTTATTAAAATGAATTAAATTACATACAATTTATATTTATATATTTATATGTATTTTTTTTATATTTTATATTTTAGCAGTTTTATAATTATTTTTCAATTAAAATAGGATTTAGTATTATAAAAATAATAGAAATATTAAAAATATTAATCAAATAAAATAATATACATTTAATTTAAATTTAAAACTGAAACAATAAGAAAATTTTGTTATGTTTCAATTTATTAAAATGAATTAAAATACTAAAAAATTATTAAAATTATATATATACCTGCAATAAATAAAAAAAAGCAGAACAGATTTTAAATTTATATTCTAAAAAAAAAATGTTCGTATAGTAAAAATATTAAAAATATTAATTGAAATTAAAAAATAAAATAGTATATATTTAAATAAATTTTTAAACTAAAATAATAAGAAGATTTTTCATGTTTTATTTGATTAAAACGAATTAAAATATATTAAACTTATATTAATAGCTGAAATAATTTTAAAAAATATGCAAAACATTGTTTTTAAATTTATATACTAAATAATATGATTTAGTATTATAAAAATATTCAAAATATTATTGGAAATTAACAATTAAAATAATATATATTTAATTTAAATTTTAAACTGAAATAATAAGAAAACTTGTTATGTTTTAGTTTATTGAAATGAATTAAAATATATAAAATTTATATTTTAACTAAAATAGTTTTAAAAAAATTTATTTTTCAATTTATATACAAAAAAAATATGATTTAGTTTTATAAAAATATTCAAAATATTAATAGAAATTCACAATTAAAATAATATATATTTAAAAACTGAATTGATAAAAATTTCTTTTATTTTTTAGTTTATTTTTAAATGTAGTAAAAGTTTTTAAAATGAATTTACGCACTCAGAATTGCTGTTGATCTAATTTTGTTTTTCTGATTATTTTTAATCACACACTTAATCTACAACTGAAGCAGCTAACTAGCTAGCTTGCTTAGCAATTTCCGCAACAATATCCAAAAAAAGAAAGGATCTAACCACAAATCTTAACCCCAATCTAAAAAGCAAATATTGTTGCTGTTGTTCTTAATGTTGCTGCTGCTGCTGCTGCTGTTGCTGCCACTGCAATTGTTGTTGTTGCATTGCCAAATTTGGCCGCAAATGTTTGTTTCTTTTTGTGCATAATGGTCACTCATCAAATTACCAAGTCAGCCACCTCAGCTGCAACAACCTGCCACAATAGCAACAGTTGCTGCTGCTGCTGCTGCTGCTGCTGTTGTTGCCAACAATTACTTTGTATCACTGCCAACTGCAGTTTGGGCTTTGTTTAAGTGGAGCAACTGGAAAGAGGGGGGATGTGATAGACAGAGAGCTGTTGATTATGCAGCACAGTTGCAGCTGTGGCAATGATTGTTGCTGCTGTTGCTGCTGCCAACAACTTGCCTCAGTCGGGGGCGCAAAAGGTGCTAAACACACGCGCCAATTTTGCGGTAAAAGCTCTCACCTCACACACACACACACACACAGACACAGAGATTGATAGCCATGTCTATGATGATGGTTCTAAGCGCGCTTCAGTCTCTGGAAGTCGTCGCGTTGTCGTCGAGTCGTTGTCGTTGTTGCTGTTCTTGTTGCTGTTGCTGTTGTTGTTATCTATGTGCCAAACCTGATTTACTTCATGATTATGTTTGAAAAATTAGGTTAGGAGCAATGAACTTGCCATTCGTCAGAATGGAGACAGAGGCTGCAGACAAAGTGAATGTTTTGTTGCCATTTTCCGCAGTGTTATACACTGTTAGAACACTTAAATTATTCTATATTGTATCCTTTTAGCCTTTGAAATAAAATTATGTATAATTTTTAGCAATTGTTAGTTTTTAACTTTAATTTAAAAAACAAATTTGGTAGCCAGCTCTTAAATAAATGAAATAAAATAAATAAAAACTATAGTAAACAAATACAATTTTTATCTTAGGAATTTTATAAATATTTTTATTATTTATTTAGAAGAAGATTAACTAATAAATTCTTAACCTACTATAATTAAAGAGCGATAGCTACTGGACTTTTCGCTAATTTTATAAATGAAAACTATGTTGAAAAGCAAGTATTCATATATATTTGAATATTTATAATTTTATACAAAAGTTGTGCTATTATTATTATTATTTTCATTATTATTAAAAATCAGTATTATTATTTTTCATTATTATTAGAAATCAGTATTATTATTTTTCATTATTATTATCATTATTATTATTATAATAATATTTAATGTTATTTTATCAGTATTATAATTGTGATTATTTGTATTATTTTCAGTATTATAGTTGAGATTATTCTTATTATTATTATTAATAGCTATTTATTTAAATGTGAATATTCTATATTTTAGAAACCGCTCTTGTTTCATTATTATAATAATTATTCTTTGTTTTATTATTATAATTATTAATATATATTAAATTATAAAGAATATTTTAGATATTAGAAACGATACTTTTTTATTATTACTAGTATTATTATGAATTTTTAGTACAATTTATTAAGTACAAATTAATTTAAGTGGACGATTCAAGGTCTTAAAAATCGCTGCTTTTTTATTATTATTTTATTATTAGTATCTTGATT
The DNA here is from genome assembly GCA_958299025.2 of Drosophila histrio. Taxonomy (NCBI): domain Eukaryota; kingdom Metazoa; phylum Arthropoda; class Insecta; order Diptera; family Drosophilidae; genus Drosophila; species Drosophila histrio. Next base: position 1,747,255 of record OY729166.1, read on the forward strand.
ATTTGTATTATTATTTTAAATACGTATTTAATTTGGGAGAATATTTTAGATTTTAGAAATAATAGTTTTTTATTTTTACTTTTATTGCATTATTATTATATTACTATTTATATTTATTTATTTTTATGTTTATTTAAGATAAATATTCTAAGTTTAAGAAACCACTCTTCTTTCATTATTATAATTATGTTTATATATTTTATTATTATTATAAATACGTATTAAATTAAAAAAAATATTCTAGTATTTAGAAATGAGTCTTTTCTTATTATTACTAGTATTATTATGAATATTTGTATTATTATTAATATATATATATATATTTAAGTGGAGTATTCTAGGTTTAAGAAATCGCTGCTTTTTATATTACTATTAATAATATCTTGATTATTTATTTATTTATTATTATTAATACGTTTTAAATTAAGCAGAATATTCTAGATTTCAGAAATGTTGTTTTTTTAATTAATGCGTATTTAATTAATTATAATACTCTAGGTTTCAGATATTGCTGCTTTTTTTTAGTATTATTTGTATTTTGAGTATTTATATTATTAGGATTAATACGTATTTATTTAATAAGAATATTCTAATGATTATTATTATTATTATATTATTAATATTTATACCTATATTTATTTAAGAGGATTATTCTATTAGGTATTTTTACTCTCATTATTCTCTCAATTATTTGTATTATTATTATGAATACCTAATTATTTCCTTAGATACTTTAAGCTGCTGTTTTTTTGAGCAGTGTAGGCTCATTGTTTGTTATTTGTTTGCCTTAGTAATAGACACCTGTACAGGAGGACGACGCATCTTAGAATTGTGCTTGGCGCAATTTTTGAAAGTTATTGCAATCAATCTTAGAGCCGCTTTCAAGTGCAATCGCAATCAGCAAACGTGCAACATGGGGCAGAGAGGCACACACACACAAATACAGACACACAGACGTGCCACAAGGCAGACATTGGAATTCACTCTTTTCCGCAACGAAATGAAAAATGTGTGCTAAGCCAATGACCGACAGAAGCAGCAGCAACAGCAGCAGCAACAACAACAGCAACCAGCAACAACAACAACAACCAGCAGCAGCAACAACAGCAGCAACCGCCAGCAGCACCTACAACCGACAACCGACAGCAGCAACAACAATGCAAACAACGGCGCGGCCAACGCACACAAAAGCAAAGTTAACTGTTTTCTGGCTAACACACACACACACACACACACACAGTATTTGCAACTTTGCGCGAGAGTTGAAGCGAAAAAGAGAGAGAGAGGTAGACAAATGATAGAAAGAGATCGAGGCAAAGAAGTGCCAAGTGTCTTGTTGTCGTTCCCGTTCTGTGTGTTGTGTCTTCGAGTGGTTTGTCAATCCCACAAAACAGCCAACGACCTACGCCAGTTAAGTTCCCTCTCCCTCTCCCCCCACTATGCCCCTTTAATCCCCCCCTCCCCCACACTCCCCATTGTTTTGATTATTTGCCGAGCTTAGAGATTCTTCAAATGCTCTACATTTGCTTAAAGTGCAATTAGAAGAAAAAAAATGCTAGAATCTAACTGTAAACGTGCTTAGATAGTGTTGTAGTGCCAAAGACGTAATGTGTGTTGATAGTGTGATATTGTTGCATCCACACCTAAACAACACCAGCAACAGCAACAGCAACACATGTGCAACATTTTGTGGCGCAACAGGCGGCACTTCACTTCACAATTCTGTTCAAGTACCACACACTATAACGGTCTCGAGAGCATCTCTGTCGCTTGAGTTGAACTCTTGCCAGTTGACAGCGTTAAGATCCTTAGAACAAAGCTCTAAGATAAGTTATTGTATTAAAAAAAACAAACCGAAAGACTTCTATTGAACTGGGCACAAACAAGTGATAAAGTTTAAATTGATAATAATAGAGAAAGAACTTAAATTTAAAATAAAGAAAACTGATTTGAAGTTTTAAATGGATTAAAATATAGGAAAACCCTAAACATTTATTTATTGTTTAGGGTTTTCTTATATTTTAATCTATTTTAAACTTCAAATCAATTTTCTTTCTTTTAAATTTAAGTTCTTTCTTTATTATTATCAATTTAAACAGAAGTAATTATATATGCCAAAATTATAGATCAATTTAAACAGAAGTAATTATATATGCCAAAATTATAGATGGGTTAAGGAAAACATTTCCAAATAAACTAGCATTAAATACAGAAATTATCTAAAGAAATAATTGTGATCAAAGAATTTTGAACAAAGAACTTTAAATGGTTTCAACAAAGATCTTAAAGTTAGATGTCGTGGCAGATATCTTTGTATACCCTGTTGGGGTGTATTCAGTTTGTTAAAAGTATGTAACGGGCAGAAGGAGGCGTGCCCGACCCCATAAGATCAGCATCAATAGCCGAGTCGATATAGCCATGTCCGTCTGTCTGTCTGTCTGTTCGTCCGTTCGACTGTCTGTCTGTCCGTTCGTCTGTCTGTTCGTCTTTCTGTCTGTCCGTCTATCTGTCTGTTCGTCCATCCGTCCGCCTGTCTGTCCGTCCGTCTGTCTGTTCGTTTGTCCGTCCGCTTGTCTGTTTGTCTGTCCGTTCGTCTTTCTGTCTGTCTATCTGTCTGTTCGTCTGTCTGTCTGTTCGTCTGTCTGTCTGTTCGTCTGTCCGTATGTCTGTCGTTCCGTCTTTCCCTCAGTCTGTCTGTCCGCCCGGCTGTCTGTTTCTATGCAAATTAGTCCTTCAGTTTTAGTGCTATCTGAATGAAACTTGGTACAGTTCCGTCTTTTTGCTATAGGAAGTACATATGTCGAAACCAGCCGAATCGTATCACTATATCATATAGCTGCCATAGGAACTAACGTTCGAAAATCAGACTTTTATGTGACAAACTTTGTTGTTTCACGAAATACCTCAACCAAACTCACAGATTATGCATCTGGGCATGTCTTATAAATTCTGACCAAATTTGGTATAAATCAGATCACTATATCATATAGCTGCCATAGGAAAGATCGGTTGAAAAGTGTATCAGGGTATTCTGCAAGGTTATGAAATCTTTGGCGTGCCAAAAATAACAATGAAGACTTACTCACTGCACCCTATTGGTATTTTTTTTTTTTTTTATAATTTAACTAGTCTTATATACTTTCTTTTGATAAATTGCCTATGCACAGAGACTAGTTTTCTTTAGTTAGAATTTACACATCTTTAAGTCTTTTATTAAATCATTTTATAGTCATTTTTAAAGTGCAATAACCATTCGTTGTTTACCAATTTCAAAGATTTTTATATTTTATTTATAACTTTGACTTGTTGGTGCAGGTTGTTCGGTTGTTTGGTTGTTCGGTTGTTTGGTTGTCTAGATCTTCAGGTTGTCCGTTTGTCCGTTTGTTTTTTTGCTGATCAAATCTGTTGCCTGAGGCGGCAACACTTGATAACTGTAACAATGAACTCTTAAGCTGTTGACGCTCTTGTTTTTTCTTCAGCTGTTTGTTTGTTGTTTGCTCAGAACAACTAGACTAATGCTGATTGATTGATTGATTGAAGGTGGTCTGTGATGTATCGAAACTTGAGCATTACACGCGAATAACTGTGCAAATTGTCGAAAGCTGAACGGATATAGTTAAATAGTATAGTGAGTGTGTGTGGGAGTGAGTGTCTCTGTTGGTTTGAAGTGACAACAACTTGCATAATTATGAACCGTTAGCATATCCTGTAAGAAGAACTCTCCCACGTTTCGTATGGGTATGGGGGTAATTACCAATGTGCCACAGCGTTAACTGTAAAACGCGCAACAAAAGGATTTCGATTTCCTACCACCAGCAACAGCAGCAGGCAAAAGAACCTCAGGATCCTCTGAAGTGGCACACCTGACGAAATCAAAAGCATTCACAGTTAGCCGTGCAACATGAGGATCCCTTTCGCCTAGAGAGAGAGAGGAGCTCTTTGATAATAATCGTTGAATCAATCGACGCATCTGTCGGCATTTGCCTTTTTTCCCTGGGTTTTCCTTTTTTTACTTTTATTTATTATTTCTCTATTCATTGGGGTTGCTTTTTTCAGACAGACAAAATTTCCCATTGCGCGCGAAAATTGTCGAGTTTTTTATGGGTTTTCTTTATATTGTCGAGGGTTTCCTTAAGGCAGCGGCAACTTATAATTATGTAATTTTAGCCCAAAAACATAAAGGAAGTGTCAGCCTTGTGGTTTGTTCAAATGAGCATTTTGGACACTTGAAGGTTGACCGAGTTTTTCCCCATTGAAGACAGACAAAAACGGAAATGACCTGGAAATGAACTGGAAAATAAGTAAATGGGGAAATGGGTAAAGAAAAAGGATGTGTGCTCCACTTAAAAGCGGAACTAGTGACCTTATTTTATTGTTGGAAATACTCAATCTCAATTCAGACTAAACATAAGTATATCTGCAATTCGTCACATAAGTGTTTACGATTCTCAAAAATTGCTGGCTGTCATATATTTTCTTTTTTATAAGTATGTTCCCTCATAAACATGTTGCATGATTTACAACAATACGCTTTATGTTTTGCATTTTCCAGGGATCACAGTTTGCAACACAGTGACGCAACTTTTCGTCACGATCGTTTACAGACAAACAAACAAACAGGCAGGTCAGTTAGGATATGGCCTGGTCTCTGGCCCTGTCTCTGGCCCGGTCTCATTCCCTGTCTCTTCCCCTGTCCACTCTGCCATTGTTTTGCATGTTCCGAGCCAACTTCAACTTCAAACATTGACACGCGCATTTTGCGGCCATCGTGCCAAACGGGCCAACAGGAACAATAATGGACACATAAAAACAGTTCAAGGACTCGCAATACTCATAACTTTCCCTGTTTTTATACTTCTTGCCTTAAAGAAGAAGGTTGCGGTCATATTTTTTCAAGAACTGTTTGCACAGGTAAAACAAGAATTTGTGCAAAAAAAAGGAGCGAGAGTTGTTTTTTTTTTTGTTCTTTGCCAATTATTGTTTAGCCCATTATGAAATCAGAGGGAAACATGAGTTGTTGTTGTTGTTGCTGGGATCAACAATCGAAATGTGCTAAGTATTTATGTAAAATTTATGCAATTGTTTGGCATGTGTTGATTGTTTTTGAAAGGGAATCATGTGGTAAGTAAATTGCTAATTCATATAGAATGAAAGACATTAATAGAATAGCTAAATATTAAATTGTATTTAATATTTGATTAAAATAATAATACCAAGCTTTGGAATATTTTATAAAATTAATAAATAATTGTTATTACTTTTTCTATATTTAAGATAATTGCCATAAAGTTAGTATTGCTTTCAAATTATTACAAATACTGTGAGTAAAGTGATTCTTATAAATATTGACTGTATATAATATCTTAATTAATTTTAAAAAACATAACCAAGATATAAGTGTAAATTTAGTGACTTATATATAAATAAGTTAAGCTTATTTATGATTTGTATCTTTCTTTTCAATTTTAGATCAAGATCCGAGTAGGCAAGTCTTGAGTGTGAAGTCTTTTTAATCATCTCCTAGCTCGTCTTGCGACACTGCCTAGTCTCCTGGCTAGGTTATTGGTATGAACTCCCAGTCTGTTGGCTTACTTAGCAGCAGTCTCTTGTATCTTGTCACCATTTTTTGCGGCACGTTGAGCTGCCGTTTAAAGTCCCTTGTCCTCATGAACCAGGTCGCTTCAGTTATTTTTCTCAGGGTTTTGGCTTGAAGCCGCAATCCCATATACCTGGTTATGCTAGTATCTGGATGCTAGTATCGCCTTGTAAATCATAACCTTGTTAGCTTAGGAACAGCTTGTTCTTAGCACTGAGTAGCCAGAACATCTTTGCTAGCTTAGCCTGGTAGGATTGACTTATATTGCAGACATATGCCTGGCGAACTTAAGTTCTTTGTCGAGGATGACTTCAAGATACTTTTGATGCCAGGGCAAAGTTGGGTACGCGTTGTTTCTGTCACATTGGCGCACTTGCTTGCATTGAGGCACACCTTCTACGTGTTGGCCCATTCCTGAAAGGCATCTTAATATTGCTGCAATGCACCCGTGGCCTCAAAGATGTTGTTTCTTCTGTTGAGCATCGCCGTGTCATCAGCAAATGTTGCGATTAGAATATCACGAGGGGCGACTACAGTGACTGCTGTGATTGCTGGCATGTCCGCTGTGTCTATTGTATACTAGGTGGGACCTAGCACAGATCCTTGAGGGATCAATATCTATATCTATGTAAGATTATAAAAAGTAGTGTTTATTATTAATGGTTCAATGAACAGTTATTAACAAATGAAAGAGATAATATAATATTTACTTCAAACGACTTCACGAATTATACAACTTTCTGCTGACTTTTTGCGACTCTTAGCGACTTGTAGCGACTAACTTCTCTTCTTCTTAAGTCTTTTGGCGTTGCCCCTTCTCCTCAACCAGGGATGCTGCAATGCTGTTAAGGGTTGCCACCTTACATCTATATATATATTTATATATCTACATAATATATAAGCTTCTATTGAACTGAAGACTTTTAGACTTACTAGAATTCCAAGTCAACTAAGGACTCTAAAGCTAGCCTGAAAATTAAGAAGAGTAGTTAATATAATAAGATTAGTTTTCAGGAACTTAAAGCTATTTGTTATAACATTAATAGCTACTATTAAATACGCTATTAAGTAGAGAAATAAAAATGTCTAAAACTATTTAGACAACTAAAGAAATTGTGATAGGAATCTATATAAATGAATTTCTTCTCTAATTCTAAAGAAGTTTTAAATCTGTTAATTGAGAAGTAAAAAGATCGCTAAATGTAACAGAAATATTCCATTTTGTAATGGAATTTAATTTTTGTTCTTTTTTAAGTTATAATTTTCCTAAATCTAAAGAGTGAAAGCATGTAGAACAACTTTCCATTTATTCTAACGATTAAATTTATTATATTTTTACACCATATCATTATTTTAAATGTTCGCAGTAAGTATTAGATTATTACACACACCTACATCTATTTTCTACACTCTCATCTCTGCGATTAATCACTGCTGATGGCAATCAGCTTAACAGTCCATATCAAATTTGATTGATTTCCGCATCGCGATCTTATCGACAACCCTCCCCAAAAAATCTCCCACTGAGAAAAAAGCAAATCACAAAATGAAAGCAATGCCAGCGGCTCCCCCTTTATATTTTCTGTGTGTGTGTGTGTGTGTGTGTGTGTGTGTGTGTAATAAACAGCCACAAAAAGTAAATATAGTATAAATATATGTTAGCAAGTATTATCGAGTATATCAAGGAGACACACCTACAAAAACAATGAGCAAGCAACCAGCTTCCAAATCACATTCATTTGCAACTCCCAGCTGCCGAATTTATTCCATTTTTTTTGTTTTTGATTTTGCGAGTGTTTGTCCAACTCATTCGACATAATTCAACTGAATGCGCGAGTTTATAAGTAATTTGTAGCCCAACGCTGACGTATCTCGTTGTCTGTCTGTCTGTCTGTCCGTCTGTCTGTCTGTCGGTCAGTCAGTGGCTACTGTGCGTGAATCAAAATGATTCACTTCACTTTTCAACAACAACAACAACGAAAAGAAATAAAGTCAAGAGCGAGAGCGAGTTAAAGTTAAAACATGCGGCGAGAGTGTTTCTTGTTGTTAACACACACACACACACACACACACACACACACACATGTGTATATATAGGCTATAGGGTATACAAAAGATATAAAGAACATTGTGCGCGCTCTTTTCCATTTCATTTTCGTCTCTTGGCCAAAAAAAAAACACATTTTGTTTGGCAGGTCAACAAACTCATCTTTAAGCCATGTTGTCGTTGTTTCGGCCAGTGCGTGAGCGAGAGAGAGGGGGGTGGGGGGGGGGGGCGAGTGGAAGAAGACAGAGAGAGAGAGGCAAGAGGGGAGACAAAGGGATAGCCAACTGACTGACGGATTGCTGGTCGAAAGGGGGGAACATTGTTGCTGTGAGTTGGCGCTTGATTGTAACAGAGCATTGTTGTTGTCGCTGTTGTTGTTGTCGTTGTTGTTGTTGACTGTTATATATATATATTTGAATTTTGTGCGTTCGTTGAACTCCAGTTTGCCGCTCGTGTCGAGTTGAGCAACAACAGCGGCAGCAACAACAGCGGCAGCGTTCGTGGCGCGTCTTCATCAGAGTCATAAAATGAAAGACTTAGGCAACGAACTTGATGCGCCCGCTGTCGAATTCAATGGAAACGCATTTGCCTACCGTGCAGCAGGATAGCAGCCGCAGTTACCAGGAATTCAGCAAAGCCCTCTGCACTAATTGCCGCAACGAGAGAAGGTCCTTACTGCATCCTTGCATCCTTTATTAACTGGGTCAACCCTTTGACGGCAGCACGCAGTGCAAAATTTATGGCTTTATGACTGGACAGCGTGTCCTTGCTTTAATTAAACCATTGTTCAAGGCGAGCTACCATTTCCGCTGTCCGTGTAAAATCCTCTTTAGACAGGCATTTCCTTTCGTTGAACAACATATGTGTGTGCTACACTTAAAAAGAAATTACATTCCATGTATAAGAGAAAAAGAAAAGAAAATCATCAAGGAATTTGAAAGGGAAAACAATTTACAAAACATAATTCTATAGCAATGCAATTGATTTTGGAATATTACTAAATTTGAGACAATTTGCAGTTAAGAAACTAACTTTTGTTGCCTTTGTTCCCTTTGATCAACTTGAAAAATGTGCTGCATTCAAATATTCCATGTTTAAGCAAGTCGCCATGCCTTTAAAAATGCCTTTAAGCAGAAAAACATTTGTGTACTTCAAATATAGTATATTCTACATATTACATTCTTAATTTGAAAAGTTGCATTATTTATTTATAGAAAAATCTAGGCGGCAAAGCGGTTCTGAGCCTGGTTTGGTACCGGGTTTTAAGCGCTCAAACTGAATTAATAGACGATCCTTTACAATCTCCAAGCTGAACTTAAGTCAGTCTCCTTTCTTGAAATAGCATAAATTAAATAAATTGTATTATTTTTAATATTTTACTATATCAATTTCTATTTCTGCTTGGTTTTAACACTTTGGAAAATAATAATAAAATGAATATCTTAAGTCAGATTCTTAAATAAGTTAGACAGTTTGTTATTAAACTATTTAGCAAGTCTTAAGAGTCAAGAAAAAGTGAAAGACTGTTTAGTAAATTGAATAAATGTTGTGTGTAAAATTCAATTATTGCTTAAACTAATTTTGTGTTCAGAGGCTTCTGACATTATCCCTTCCTCCCAAATGTTCAATGTCTGCGGCCTGGAGAAAAATACTTTCTAAAAGTTTAAAACAATATTACAAAAATTAAGTGAATTGGCGCCTTTATTATGGTGCTTATCTACTTTATGCAATCGATCAGACAATTCTTTAAAATCCAAATAAAATGTATATAAATATGTATACTATAATGAAGTGTAAAAAGTCTAGGCTTACAGAAGGTATTATATTTTATCTAACATTTATTTAGTTCTTTCTTCTTCTTTAAAATCCAAATAAAATATATATAAATATAGTATATACTTTAATGAAGTTAAAAAGTCTGGGCCTACATAAGGTAATCTATTTTATCTAACATTTGTTTAGTTCCATTTTAGAGCTATATTTTTCTTTGAGTGTACGCAAGAAAATATCAATTTTCTATTTGTTTCCCCCGCGCGCATTTCACGCAATCAAATGGCAGCGGAATCTCACGCGGATCCTCAATCAAGTGAAGTGCAGCGACGGGGGGAAATGGGAAATGGCAGCGGGGGAAGGGGAAAGGGAGAAACAGAAACGGTTAACTGACAATCCTTGCCAGTGTCAGGTGTTGTTGCTGCTGCTGTTGCGTTACCTGCCTGCTGTTGCTGCTGTCGTGTTGTTGTTGCTGCTGCTGCTGCTGCTGCTGCTGCCGTGTGCGTATTCAAATAAAGAAACTCATCCCAGCAGGCAGGCAGGTAGTAGCTGGCAAAAGGGAGTCCTGTCTAATCCTTGCTCAATCAGTCAGGCGACGGCAGAAATCTCATTTTCGTCAGAATGAAAATATACTTCTCAAGCGGATCAAAACGAAAGGATTACGGTAAAAATGTTGTTGTTGTTGTTGCTGCTGCTGCTGTTGTTGTGGCTGCTGCTGTTGTTGTTGCTGCTGTTGTTGCTGTTGTTGTTGTTGTTGTTGTTGCTGTTGTTGTCTATTGTTTGCGTGTTTATTCTACTTCTATTGTCTGAGCTGAGTTTTGTAGGCGGGCGGAACTTCACGTCGTCTTAGCGATTGCTTCATTTGAGAAATTACGAGAAATGGAAAGGAGCAACCCACGACAGCAACACCAACAACAACAGCAGCAGCAATAGCAACAACAGCAGCAACATCTACAGGCTCGCCAGCAACATAGCGGTTTTTCTTACTTTTTTTTTTCATTATTTTCTTATTTAAATTTTATTTCTTGACTGGCGACAGGAAACTCGTTTTTAGCAGCAACTCAACTGTGTGTGTGTGAGTGTGTGTGTGTGTGTGTGTGTGTGTGTGTGAGTGAGTGGTGTGATCACTTCTCAGTCACTTTTCGCTTGTCTCTTGTCTCTTGGCTATTATGTCAAAGGATGTGTGCATACAATCATTGTATTGTGTTGCATAACTGTAAATGCAAAACAGATCTCTCTCTCTCTGCCATGTCTGTATGTGTGTGTGTGTGTGTGTGTGTGTGTGTGTGTGTGATAACAGTTGGCTCTACGCCTGTTGTCTAATATGGAAGTGAAATATACTTGTGCCTTTCTTTATGCATATCGTATAATATGACGACTGAGCGGAAATCAATTATGAATGGATTGCTGTCGTTGTTGTTGTTGTTGTTGCTCCTGTTGTTGCTGCTGCTGCTGCTGACGGGGACAGCTGACGGTTTGAAATGGTGTCAAAGGATTGCAGCACCGTTAGGTCAGAAAGCATCAGTTGTTGCTGTTGCTGTTGCTGTTGCTTACAGCACAGCAGCTGCTTGACAGCAGCAATGGGAATATTATACAGAATTTACATATGCTAAAGTTAAAGTTATACCACCGTTAAGAAATAATTTAAGCTAGCTAGAGGTTGCTAAACTTGAAATACTCTAACATATTTGTATATAATACTATATATTTATTTTTATTTAATTATTAATTTTCGCATTTTAAACCCTCTACTTTAAACAAGCCGAACAGTCGGAACACCGACCGTAATATACCCTATGGCTCTACAGGGCCCCGCTCAAATTTACTATCGATTCACTCTCTATTTTTAATATGTGTGCCGAAGTAGGCGTGGCATCGTGATGAAATTTTCTGGACACATCAACCCCAAGATACTCATCATGTGTGCTAAATCTCAAGTCTCTAGCTACAAAACTGCTTTTGTTATGAGCTTTTACTTGATTTGTGGGCGAAGGGGGCGTGGCAACCAAAATAAAAGATAAACTTGATCTGCCTGCAAATATTACCAGTGCGGGGAGACCAAGTTCAAGCTTCTAGCTCTTACCATCTCTAAGATACTTTCGTTCATAGGGACGGACGGGCGGACAGACAGGCAGACGGATAGACAGACAGACAGACATGACTATATCGACTTGGCTATTGATGCTGATCAAGAATATATCTTCTTTATGGGATCGGCCACGCTTCCTTCTGCATGTTACATGCTATTTTGTTTATATTATAGACTTTTAGTCTTAATAAAACTTGATCAGTTTGTGTGGTTCATAAAGTTTTTGGATACTGATAACTTCAACTTAAATATCTACTTAAATAAAAGTGTTTTGCATAGTTTTTTTATAGTCAGATTCTTCCGATTTCAATGTAAATGTTGCGTGCAATAAAAAAAGAAGCAGTTGTGGCAAGATTTGTTTCCTTTGTATTTAAACTGATATAATGATAGATCAAGGTAGGCATAGTTAAATTGGCGATCGGCTCTTTAATCTTTAGAGGGTCTGACAAAAAGCGTGACAACATTAAACTTCTCTGCTGAAAAGGGCAAACAAAAAAATATGAAACTGTAAAAAATAACCAGTTTCTATAATTGTATACCAAGTTTTATACATTGCTATTAGCTCTAGATTGCCACAAAGTGTCCATAAAATATATCCAGTCTATGCTGAATTTCAAATTAGCCGAGCCCATAACTAAACTCTTCTTCCGATAAGAAATAGTATGCATAACTAGTCCTAACCCACATATCGGATTTAGTAAAAATAGAAGTGATGAGTTCGATTTAATGATATCAATTTGGCATCGTATTAATTAAAGAACTAAAATATTCGTGGTATTTAAATGTTTTTTTGGTTTTTAAAGTATGTAATATTGAGTTGAAACTGACATTAAAATTGGCAAAGTTAAACTTTTTTATTGTCTAGTGTCTAACAAGTCTCCTTCAACATTATGTGGGCCTCTAAAAGGGCAACGTTATTTGGAAACTATTAAAAACCAGTCGGAGGGGCTACAATCGAAGTCGACTATCAGAGACCCTTTGGTTATTCTTCAAAATGGAAATAATAATATATAATAAATTAATTTTAAAATGAGGAATAACCTAAGAAAAACGTGTGCCTCTGGTAGGTTTCGAACTCCAGTACCACACCGCAAGAGTTCGACAGAGTCGATTATCTGGCAAATTTACAGTTTCCTTGCCTCGAGTTTCTGCCTGCCTCCAACCTTTGTATATTTGAAAATTTATTTCCTTCATATCTCCGGTGTCTATTGTCCGATTGCAATGAAATTTTCAGTAGAATTTGCAAATAAGCTAGACTTTATGTATGCCGAATTTAAAACTTGTATCTTTTAAAATACTTGAGTTAATCGCATTTTCTCGTTTTCTGGAGGCGGAAGGGGGCGTGCCAAAATTCTAAAAGAAACTTGATCTTTGCGGAAGCCTCAAAAGTATTGTCACCAAATTTTGTCACTCTAGCTCTTATAGTCTCTGAGATCTAGGTGTTTATACAGCAGGACAGCCGGACAGACGGACAGCTGGACGGACGTTCAGACGGAGAGCAGGACAGAGGCCTCTGGAGTATTGTCACCTAATTTGGTCACTCTAGCTCTTATAGTCGCTGAGATCTAGGTGTTTATATAGCAGGACAGCCGGACAGACGGACAGCAGGACGGACGTTCAGACGGAGAGCAGGACAGAGGTTTCAGTAGTATTGTCACCAAATTTTGTCACTCTAGCTCTTATAGTCTCTGAGATCTAGGTGTTTATACAGCAGGACAGCCGGACAGACGGACAGCAGACCGGACGTTCAGAGGGAGAGCAGGTCAGAGGTCACAGTAGTATTTTCACCAAATTTTGTCACTCTAGCTCTTATAGTCTCTGAGATCTAGGTGTTTATACAGCAGGACAGCCGGACAGACGGACAGCAGGACAGACAGAGAGCAGGACAAAGGCCTCAGTAGTATTGTCACCAAATTTGGTGACTCTAGCTGTTATATTCGCTGAGATCTAGGTTGATATATAGCAGGATAGACGGACAGCAGGACAGACGGACAGACAGACAGCAGGACAGACGGACAGCAGAACAGACGAACATGGCTATATCAACTCGCCTGTTTATGCTGATCAAGAATTTATATACTTTATGGGGTTATTTCAAAAGCAAAGCGTCTAAAAAGAAGTCTCTATAATATAAACCACATTTTATAAATTGTGATAAGTTCTAGATTACCACCAAAGTATCCATAAAATCTCCAGTCTATGCTGAATTTCAAATTAGCCGAGCCCATATCCAAAACTCTTCTTCCGATAAGAAATACTATGCATAACTAGTCCTAACCCACATATCGGATGTACAAGTAGAAGTAGAAGTAGAAGTGTTGAGATCGTTTGCCAAGCAAAAAAAAAAACCAGAACTTTTACCTTTATTATCAATTTGATTTCGCATTAATTATGGCTCTAAAATATTTCTATGATTTGCATATTCTACACGCGCTTGACTACATATCGAGATGATTTCCAGCAACAAAATCTAGACGATCTTTTTTAGATCCACGAAAACTGCTAGAACTTTGATTAATGACATTTTGGCAAATTTGTGATTGGTTTATTGTGATGATGTGACTCCAGCATATATCGCATTTCCATAAATCTAGACACTATAACTAGAGAGTGTGCACAAAACACAAACACAAACACACACACTGAAGAAACAAGTATCTATGAGTATTCAAATTTATGCATGAATTCTCACAATAGAGCCCGAATGAGTTCTTTGAACTTCAGAGTTCTGAGCTGCGACTATATCTATTATGTCTTCATAGCTTAGCTTAGCTTCCTCACACCCCCCGCCCCCCCTCCGCATTTCACCAACTAAAATACAAAAAAAAGTAAAAAGAAAACGAAACGAAACGAAAGAACAACATGACATAAAGTTAACAAAAATTATTTAAAAAACTAACAAAGTTCATTCGCCTCAACGCAGACAAATTAGAAAAATTAATACGCTGCTGGTCCCCACGTAGGCCCCCCTGTCTGCCTCTGTCTACCCCTCCCCCCTCTACAGTTGCTCTGTTCCCCAGCTCCCCCAATAAAGCCACGCAGCGAAGTGCGTCAAGTTTTTTTTGTTGTTGGTTTTATGTAAGACGCGGGCCGAGAATGTAACAAACGGCGAGCTCTGAACTTTTGGGTTTCTTTTTTTTCGGGCAGTTCATTGACCACAAAACAAAAGACAACAACAACAACAACAACAACAACTAGCTGCAACTTTAATGTGAACTTTAACACAAAAGTTTCTTGCGCTTAGAATCTCAAGCTGAATTACTCAATACGGAACGGGGAAACTGGCGGGGGGAGTTGAAGTCAGCAACTCTGCTCACTCGGTCATACTTTCAAATTGCAAGCTGCAGGCCGCTGCAAGAAATGCAAGAAGAAAGGCTTTCTTTTGAGCTTGGCAAAAAAAAACTGGTTGGCAAGATTCGCAATGAAAGTATCTCTCTCTCTCTGGTTGTGGCCGTAAGCCGTAAGAATGTTTCTACATAGATTTTTCTTTGGCTCTCGGCGCCGCAAAACGTTGCGGAAATGTTTATCTACTACATCTTTGCCACAGTCTTGAGTCTACCGAGTCTCCAGTCTCCCAACTCCCGTCGCCCGTTGCTGGAGTCTAAAAACCTTTTTCTGCAGTTCAAGCGAGTGCGTTGAACTTGTGGCAATGTGGAAAAGAAGAAGGCATACATATACATGAACAAAGTGGAGTAGAAGCCGAAGCCGAAGCCAAAGCCGAAGCCGAAGTTAGCCGAAAGAAATGAAGACGAAGCCGAAGCTTTGACGAGTTGCCAAGCTTTGCCGAGCGTTGCCAACCAGCTCGACAAACTCCACACACACACACACAGACACACACACACGTTCAAGTTCTGGCCGTGCAGCAGGTTTGTCTTAACCAACAACCAACAACACAGTATTCCGGCCCATTACATTTGTTACAGATTTCGGCTGAGCGATAATGAAAATGATCATCAAAATGCTATTACGATTGCATCGCCGACGAGCATCATTTGAGGAGCAAATTCTTTTATTACTTATTCTATACTCACACATCATGCTGGGAATTCAAATGGTACTCACAATACTCAGACTCACACTTCTTGGGTTCTACACGCAGTCTAACTGGGTCTTGTGGTTGCCCGATCGTATCTCACAGATACGATCTCACAGCGACGAAAGCGGCCAAAAAGGGAACTGTCAATTGTTTAGGGCTCTTTAGTTATATTTTAATTAAGTATTTGCAAGGCGATTATTAAGTAATAATGATGTGGCAAATTGCACACGCTTGGAATGTGTGCTCTTATTTCACACTCAAAACAATACAATGCTGTTCATTTTACTTACCCAATGGAATATCTCATTATTTTGACAAGCTGTCGTATTGAAAAAATATTTTTATTTGAAGTGGCAGAAGCATATAACTTCATTTTGGCAATATCTATGCAAGAAAAATATCTATATCTATACTACAAAATTATAGCAAAAACATATTAACTATTGAATAAATTAATAAACAATTAAATTAAATTATTTTTAAATAATTTTTGATACTCTAAATAATTTTAATATACTCTAAATTATTGTAAAAGAATTTTCAATGCTCTAAATTATTTTAAAATAATTTTTAATATTCTAAATAATTTTAATATAATTTGCAATACTCTAAATTATTTTAAAAGAATTTTTAATGCTCTAAATTATTTTAAAATAAATTTAAGTACTCTAAATTATTTTAAAATAAATTTTAATACTCTAAATTATTTTAAAAGAATTTTCCATACTCTCAATTATTTTTAAATATTTTTTAATTCTCTATTATGCACATATATTTATTATTATTAAAGTGTGATGTTTTGGCGACCTTTCTACATTTTATATGGGTTGTTTGGCTAACTCAAGGTCTTGATTAAATTGTTTATTTATTGAAAGTTATTTGCCAATATATTTCAAACTACAAAAAAAGTATTGAACATTCAAACATTTATTCTTAAAAAGCCATTTATATAAATTAACATATAATTTTTTCCTAGTTTTACTAGTTTGCGTTCGTCGGCTTGTTTTATTATTATTATATAATTGTATCTTAGAAATAAATCTTAAATTATTATATATAGTTATAGCCATAGTACTTAAGACCTTCAGGCAGTGCATATATATTTTTTTGCAAATATTATTTATATTTTTGCATAAACGTATTCTCTTTAGATTTAATTCGTACCATTTAATATGCTAATAAATATAGTTTGTAAAGTGGCATTTGTTTTTAATACTTTCGTTTCGTCAATTTTGGTTATTATTGACATTTTAATAGGTACATCTTCCTTACTATTTTATAAATAATTATAACTATCGAATTATTGAATTAATATTATAAATTTTGATATAAAAATGTATATTTCTTATGCACATTTAAATTAAATTTCTTGCACAAAATATGAATTAGAAAATTATAATTAATATTCCATTAATTTTGCCAATTAAAATATGTGTTAATAAAAAGGTTTTCACACTCTTAATAACGTGTTAACATTACATCATTAACAATACAATTTATTAGTTTATTTTCAGTATAAAATGTATGCAAATAAAATTATTTTATTGTCTTCAACAATTTATTTAAATATTACAACTTTTTTTCAAATATTCAGTGTTATATTTATTATTATTAAATACGCTCAATGGAAAGTTTAAAAATATTCGAATATATTGTAAAGAACAATTTAATAATATTTACAAATTTATAATACTTCTAGAAATATTAAAATTATTACAAAGAATAGAGTTATAATATTTCTAAACTTCTAATACTTCTAGAAATATTTAATTTATTATAAAAAACAGTGTAATAATATTTCTAAATTTCTAACACTTTTAGAAATATTTAAGTTATTATAAAGAATAGTCTAATGTCAAATGTCTATTCAAGTGATTTCCAACTCTAACTCAATTTTTATTATCAACACTTCAATTTCCTTAAAAAGTTCAACTGCTAAATTCTTTCAGCAAACATAAACTTCAAAAAAAAAACTAAAGTCTTCATTATGAAAAACAATTTGTTTCCAAACGGTTTTTATTAGGTTGCGCGAATTGGTCAAAGCATAAAAAAAAAGGTTTTGCAATTCCATAGGCCACAGTTAAGCGCAAATGCTATTGTTAGACAAACGTGTTGGCCCATTTAAGCGGGAAATACCGCAGACTTAGAAGAGGCAGCAGCAGCAGCAGAAGAAGAAGAAGAGGCAGAGGCAGAGGCAGAGTCAGAGAAGGAGTTACTAGAAAAAAGCAGAAGAAACAGCAGAATTTGTTTACAATTTGTTTGTGTTTCTGTATGTATAGTTCAGTCACATTTGGCCCTAATCAAAGCAGAACAGATTGCAGGTCGCTGACTCACAAGACAACAGCAACAATAATTTGAAGAACAAGCGTTGCTTTTATTCGTTGTCGTGTCATGGTCAAAATTTCCATAACTTCAAAACAACGGCAGAGTGTGTGTTTGTGTGTGTGTGTGTGTGTGTGTGTGTGTATTTGCGATTACACTTTCGTCACTGCAGCTCCGACTGCTGTGTTGTTAGCCTAATTATACAATTCTCGATAACGATTCCAATGAAAAGAAACTCTGTCGAATAAAAGCGTTGCCGTCTTCATTTTTGCGTAAACAAGATGACTCAGCCGCTTCTGGATTGGGCCAGTAAAAATGGGAAGGCCTTTCAGTTATCAGCCCGGCAGGTGGGAAGCGGGTGAGGAGGGGAGTCAAGTCAAGTCGCCGCACAGAAGTCATTGACTTTAGCCAGCGAACGCGCGTTTACACGCCAAATTATTACAGATGAAAAACGAACTCGAACACGCAGGTTCAACGACCGTTTTTGTAACATGGCCAAGACGACGACGACGACGACGACGACGATGATGTTGATGATGAACAGAACCTTTTGGCGAATAAGAACGGCTCAAAAAAATAAAGGCGGGCGTTGAAATGGCCAAGAAGACTTTTTGGAGCTGAGCAACAACTTTCACCAATTTGTTTTGCTTTCGCGGTTCTTTCTGGCAAAACGACGACGACAACAACGACAACAATTGGCTCTTTGGCTGTGCTGTCAATGCGCCAAAAGCGTCAATCCGATCAGCCATCAATATCAGTTTATACACAGCAAAAAAAATATAAAAAAAATATGCTAAAAATCAAGTGGAAACTTCTTGATTTTAAGATGAATTTTTAATGTTTCTTATGCCCGATATAATTGTTTATAATTGCAATAAATCAATGCATTCAATAAAGCATAAATATATATGAAATATTTGATAAAATTACAACAATCAACAACAGATTTCTTACTATTATTATTAAGAAGATTAAGATTAATAATTGTTTAAGCTACTACAAAAAAAGACTGCTAACTTTTGGGCTTACAGCTCTCCAAGAGTTTTAATTGAATCAAGTATTTCATACTTGTTTTACCGAATTGTTGACAGCTTTTGTTATAGATTCTATGACGTACTCTTTTCTCTGTGTATTTGTGTATTTATTTGTCTTAGAACTCATTTGTTTGACAGCTTTTCTAATTGATTCTATGCCGTATTTTCTTCTCTGTGTATTTGTGTATTTATTTGTCTTAGAACTCATTTGCTTTTTGGCCTACCAAATTTGTCGCATTAATAACTTTCCCATTAAAAGCTAATAAAGCCGCATGCAACTTCCGCTCAGACAAGCGGCAATGCCGGAAAAGTCGCGCATTTGATTAGCAGCCAAACACACACACACAAACACACACACATATGTGTGCTATGTGGCACACAACAGAACGTCACGTTCTGGCTGCAACTACAACTATTACTATTCCCACTCCCTGCCACTTTTTTGGGCCAATGCACAGTGGCAATAGCGACTAGATAAGCTTATTATAATTTAAATTATTAAGTCTTCAATTATATAATTATAATTAGAATTCTTTGTTATTATTTATAATTTTTCTTTAATTTAAATATTATAGAATTTATAATAATATTGTTTGTTGATGCTTTGTAAACTCTTACTCTGTTTAAAATATAAAAACATTAAATAACATTTTGTATTAATTTCTAAAAATTATAATTTAAAGAAAATGTAGCAGCAAAATTATTTGCATTTAAAATAACTCCATATTTCAATTTTAGAGCCAACGCAAATTGGCAAAAGCAACCAGACAAACTTATATTAATTTAAAATTGCAAGTCTTCAATTATATAAAATATAATTCAAATTATTTGCTATTATTTATAATTTTTTCTTCAACTTAAATATTATAGAATTTATTATAAAATGTATTATAAATCAAGAAATTAAATAAAATTTTCTATTAATTTTTCAAAATAATTATTTAAAGAAAATAAATTAAAAAAATGATTTACATTTTAAAGAATTCCATATTCCTATTTAAAATAATTTAAATTTTCAAATCTTAAATTATAGAAATATATTTAGAATTATTATCTATTAAATATTTATTTTTTTCTTTAATTCAAATATTATAGTGCTTATTATAATATTGATTTTTGATTCTTTATAATCCCTACTCAGTTTAAGTTCAGTAAAAAATTAAAGAACATTTCGTATTCATTTTTAAAAATTATATTTTAAAGAAAATAAAGTATAAGAAATATATGCATTGAAAATAATTCCATATTTTAAATAATACATCTAAAAAAAATTCAGTTAGTCATAGTTTATGTTATACAATATTATAATTGATAATTAGAATTATTTATTATTATTTATAATTGTTTCTTTAATTTAGATATTAAAGAATTTATGATTTTTGATTCCTTACAACATCTTACTCAATTTTAATTATGCAAAAAATTAAATAACATTTTTTTTTTAATTTTTAAAAATTATAATTTAAAGAAAATAAAGTAAAGAAAATATATGCATATCAAATAATTCCATATATTACATAATACAGCTAGCAAAAATACCAGTTAATCATAATTAATGTGTTACTTTCTTAGCTATTAATTTTTATAAGCTACTACTGTCGTTTTTCCCCACTGTACCAGGTTTGCTAATCAAATGTGCTCCCCCCACCACTGCCTGGCTTCCTCTACTGCTCCCTCTCTTTATCTTTCTGGCGCTGTGTGTTCTTCCAGAAGCCTCCGCTTTGTAGCGGTTAACTTACGGTACTTTTCGTTTTCATTGCACGTCAGCGCGAGAATGTTTAGCCTAGATTCGAGCGCAGGTTCGTTGAACTGACACTTTGGCTTCGTCTCGAGCTTCGTTTTTAGCGCAGCTTCGGCTCGTCGTCGTCGTGTCTTTGCGATGTTCTTCAACTTGCTGCAGCAAGTTCTGGCAAGTTCGTTGCCTAAGTCTTTTGTTTTGGGCGTTGTCGACGAGTTCGCGCAGACGTTTTAAGCCCTCCTTCCAATCGAATTCACAATTTTTGGCCAGCTTATGATTAGGCAATGTATTAGCCAGGCTTAATCCCACATAGAATCGAGTACAATAACCGCAAGTCACCTACAAGCTGCCTCCAAGTGCTGCCTCCAAGTGCAAGCGAGCCTCAAGTTGGCCAAGCAAAAAAAGCCAGTTGCCAGTTGCAGCTCGAGAAGCAGTTAAAGCCAATGACCGCAAGTAACTTACATTTGAAAAATGTGTGCAAAAGCACAGCGAAAGGAGCTGCCACAAAGAAAAAGAGAGAGACAGAGACAGAGACAAAGACAGAGAAGAATATGAGAGATAGAGCAACAAGCGATACTTTACTCTCACAACAACAACAACAAGAACAACAACAACAGATGCATTCGACTGGAGACGTGCCGATGCATTTTGCAGAATACAGAATAACAGTAACTCAACGACGGTAGCTTGCCTCGCGGTTCTGCAACAGCAACAGCAGCAACAACAACAATTCTGCAATGTTTGCTGTTGCCAAAGATGAAACCGGTCTAAGAAATATTTCCAAGAAAATTATTGAGGGAAAGGCGCAATGCGAAGCGAAAAATCTTTTTTTTTGTTTGTAGTTGCAATTGTTTTGTTGCTGTTGTTGTTGTTGTTGCTGTTGCTACCGCAGAGGCTAAAGTTCTCAACAACATTCAACATTCAACAACATTCTCCTATTTTCCTCTTAATCATTACGAAAGGCATTTCAAGCTGCAGAGCATTTTAATATAATTATAAAATACATTTCAAGCCAATTGACAAACTTATGGCATTCACTTAGATTCTTATTTGTTTTGTTTGGGGTTAAAAAACTGAAGACGCGATCTTGGCAATTATATAAAACGTAGTCAGAGCAGTCAGAAAAATGTATTTAAGCAATGTATTTAACAATTTCTTATTTATTGTATGGGCAAATTCAGTTTACAGAGATTTTTAAAGCTTTTCATTGCTTTTTAAATTTTAATTGAAATAAATGAATTGACAAGATTAACTCACTTTTTTAATGGTAATAGTTATTCTTTTGTTATATATAATAATAAATTAATATATGTAAAATAATAATAATAACTTTGTGGTTATTAAAAAGAATTTATTAAATATTCTAAGATATTACATAATTAATTTTGGCTATTTATTTTAAGCCTACAGTAATATCCAATAATTTTATATATATTTATTTGAGTTTTCTATTGATATTATATTTATTTATATATTATATTATTGATGTAATTATTTTTAATTATATTTATTTTATTTACTTACTTTGCCATCTTATATTATATCTATTAAATTTTATAAAATTCTGAATAATTCTCCCTCAACAATATTATTATTCTACCATCAAAATTAAAACCCTTCTCCCATCACTTTGCTCTCCAATCTGCAGCTACAAAACTTCAACGTACTTCAATATATTAATATAAACTTATTTATTTTTAATTATTCGCATTATACTATACTTATTTATGTATACTATTATTTATGTTAGTATTTTAACTTCTATATATTTTCTTTACTTACTTTGCAGTCCACACTTATTATTAAAATATTATTAAATATTATAAATACAACTATTATAATATTATAGAATTTCTTAATGATTCTCCCTTCACAATTTAATTATTCTACCATCAGAATTTTATTCCTTTTCCCTTCACTTTACTATCTAATCTACAACTACAAATTTCAACAGCTTTAGTTATATTTATATAAATTCAATTTCAATCTTAAATTCTTATCAGCAAACTTTCTTTCGACTCAAATCTTTTTCTGCTGGTTTAACAATCTCGATTGAAGTCACAGCACACATTCCATTCTGCAATTTGACCACAAAATTTGCCATGTTATTGTGTTGCCTGTGAACTTGCAGCTTGCAACTTCTGTTCGGTTGCTTGTGGCAAAGCCTAGACAACAATTGAACTGCTGCTGTGCAACAAATTGAAAATTAACGTCATAGCAACTCAATAAACCATCCAACCAACTCTGGGATCGTTGCACGTTGCCCAAAAACTCGCTGCTGCCATTACGAGAGTATAAACAGCAAAATCAGCACTAA
This sequence comes from Drosophila histrio, assembly GCA_958299025.2. Classification (NCBI taxonomy): domain Eukaryota; kingdom Metazoa; phylum Arthropoda; class Insecta; order Diptera; family Drosophilidae; genus Drosophila; species Drosophila histrio. The sequence goes on from OY729166.1 coordinate 1,770,204, forward strand.
AAAATTCTAACCACAAACAACAGTCAAGAGGAACAACAGCAACAACAAAACAACGTTGCACAAAATGGGCAAAAGAACAACAACTAAAAAAAAAAAATAAAAGAAAAAAGAATTCCCAGTGACCTAATTCTGCACTCAGTTGCAGCAATCGCAGTTATTGTTGTTGCTGTTGTTGCTGTTGTTGTTGTTGTTGCTGTTGTCATCGCCATCGTAGCTGTTGTTAGAGTTAGTTGGCCTTTTTATACACTAACTCATATTAGAGTTCTATAACTTACATAACTTCTTTGTTAACGCTTGGAAAAAATGTAACTAAATAGTTTTAAAATTAAAACTTGATGAACTTTTGTAAGGAATTAATAGCCAGAAAATATAAATATAGTACATATATGATTTAGCATATCTATATCTATATGTTAACAACTTTATGCATTAAAAGAAAAACAATGAATATACTAGTAAATATATGATTTAGCATTTATAACTATTTGTTTATTTATTTATCTTATTTATTTATGATTATCTATCATCCTAGCAATTTCCTACAATATCTTCCTTATAAATTAATGCACTAATCACAATGTGTACAATTAATAATCAAATTCTCATTTGATTCATGTGCTATGTTTACTTATTTATTTTAGGTTAAAGTTTTTAGTTAATTGCATTTCTTAATTATTATATCTATTTTTAATGGAATACTTTTAACTGAAGTACTTTTTTTATATGTAGAAATATATTAAATTTGAAATTCAAATTTAACTTTCTTACATTGCTTTACTTTTATACAATTCTTTTGATAATTAATACTATTAATATGTGTATAAACGGATTGCTTTGGAATTTGAGTACTTTTTATACCCTGTGGGGTTATATTAAGTTTTTTAAAAGTATGTAACGGGCAGAAGGAAGCGTGGCCGACCCCATAAAGTATATATATTCTTGATTAGCACCAATAGCCAAGTCGATATAGCCATGTCTGTCTGTCCGTCCGTCCGTCCGTCCGCCCGTCCGTCTGTCCACTCGAATAAAGGAAACTATCTCAGAGATGGTAAGAGCTAGAAGCTTGAACTTGGTCTCCCAGCACAGTGTATATTACGGTCGGGATCCCGACTGTTGGGCTTGTTTATTATTATCTATTATTCTCAGACAAACCTCAAACATGTTCTTGAGTTCAATAATTCTATAAGAACTTGGCAAATTCATACTATGCACATAGAGCATTTGAATTTCGCATTGCACGCTTCCTTATTCTTGTTTTTTTCTGTTTGTTGTCCCGGAAGTTCTATGCGCATGCGCATAGAGTGAGTTGCAGTCGCAGTCGACGTCGCTGTCGCCGTCGCAGTGGACGTCGCTGTCAACGTCGCAGTCGAGGAACTGAACTGGCAAATAACTGAAATTATATTTCAGCTGCTGGCAGCATGAAGAAAAGGCCATGGCTAAAAAGAAATTGCAGAGTGCAGTGATCGCTTGGGTTCGATTGCAGCCAGGCTGAAGTAAAGAAGGGAAAAGGGGATACAGGGCATAGTGACAAGGGGGGAGGAAGGGGTAGCGGGAACAGGCGTGCAATTGGAACGTTCGCCCAGCGGTCATTGGGCGATTGACCGACTCGGCACTTTTCTTTTGGCCAAGAACAACAACAAAATGAAAAACCAATTTCCTTGCGGGCCAGTTGCCAGAAAAATTACATATGATCGTTTTGAAAACTATTGCAATTGCCAGAGTTGCCAGAGAGTTGCAACTCATCCACCTTTACCAGTTTCCCATTTCTAGCCATTTCTAGCCATTTTCACAGTTTCCCCGCCCACGCTCTATTCGTTGTGTGTTGTCTGTTGGCCGCTTTTGTATGTTGTAACAGGAGCGTAATAAACACTCGCCTAACGGTGCTTTTTGCATGGCCAGCGAGTGTGCAACAACAACATGCCACATGCAACGGGGCAACGAGGCAGCTGGAAAAGTTAGAGAACGAACTGTGCACTAAGTGAAATGCTGAAGTGCATTATAACCGTACATTCTCACAAATACTACACACACACACACACACACACACACACACACACACACTCACACACACACACACACACACACACACACAGTTGCATTTGCAATTTTCCACTTTTTTTTTTTGCTTTTAACTTGGCTCAAATTCTGTTGCATTGATAGACAGACTGAATTTAATGCCTGCGCCAGGTGGCAACAAAAAATTGGCAATTGATTTGAGCTGATTTGAGATCTTGTTGGTTTTTTGGCTGATAAATGTGATATACAAATTGTTAAATAGAGCGAAATTGAGAATTTTATTGGCTTATATGAATTGAATTAAATTAAATGCAATTTTATTGGCTTTTATAGCTCTAAAAATCAAATTTAATTTATATAAAACAGTTAATAAAATGAAATAAAATAATAATGAAATTATTATATAAATATATATAATAAGAAAATGATATTTATGTATATATATATTTGATTAGTTTTACAATATTAAATAAGGTAACTCTTTATCTATATTTACACTAGTTTATTTGTTTTTTTCTCATTAAATTATTAGCACTTACCGTATTAATATGAATTGTTATTTAAATATAATATATAACAATTATATAAATTCAAATTAAACACAACAATATGTAAATTGATTCAGAGTAGTAAATAATCCTTTTTGGTATGTTTAATTCGATTTTCAATAATAATATTTATATTGTCTATAAGTTACATTTATATTAGCTCAGTTTATTTATTATATTATAATTTAATTGCATTTATTGATGTTACAAATCTTATATTGAATTCACAATTTATTTTACACATTATCATTTTATAAACCAATTAAACAAGCTGTGCATTTATTGATTATATAAGAAAATGATATTATTATGTAGTATATTTGATTTGATTTTCAATACCAACAAGTCTGCATTTTCTTTCTTCATTGTCTTGAGTTTCCATTAATATCTGCATAATTAATTAAATAAATTCATATTTCATTTCATTTATTGGCTCTAAAAATGCAATAATAAATTCTAAATATATTTTTATTCATTTTTTAAATTTAGTTATATTTTTTTAATCCATATCTCAACTTAAAATTGACAAATTTCACAATTTCACTTAATAAATGTATGCATAATATAAAAACTAATATTGATATATTTTATTAAAATTATAAGATTAAAAAATATTCTCATATTTCTTTATTACGTTATTTAAGTTTGCATTTAAAACTTCCAATTTCCCCATTTCTTTCCAATAACCTATAAAAAACAACTGTCTCATATTTTCTTTACTATAAACTCTATCTCTTAATAAATTTATAAGTAATTTAATAACTACTGTTGCTACAATTTAAAGACTAAGCAAGGTTAAAAGTATTCTAATGTTTCTATATTACGTTATTTTTATTTTTATTTTTATTAATTTGTTCAATATTTGATTTGATTTCTAAATAGTCTAGAATTGGAATAGAATAATAAGAATAATTTTTAGTTTATTATATTATTATTATTATATATTTGCGTGCATATATTCAAACTTCAAACTGTCAATTTTCGCATTTCTATCCAATAACATATACAATTTAATGTCATGTATATTTTAAAATTTACTCGATCTCTAAATAAATGTATACATAATATAAAAACCAATGTTGTTTAATTTATTAAAATCAAAAGATAACGTTTACCTTTAATTTTTATTTGCATAGTTTATTAATTATTTTAAATAGTTTATTTATTTTTATTCTTTTAAAAAGTTTAGTTGATTTTTTGTATTATATTTGCATGCATATTTTATCCCAAAACTGTCAATTTCCGCATTTCATTCCAATAACCCATAAAATGTACTGTCTCATATATTTAGCAATTAGCTTAATCTCTTAATAAAATATATGAAATAATGTTTATTAATCACACTATCACACTTTTTATTGTGTGCGAGCAACTAACTTGATATTATTTATTTTGACAAGTTCTTTGCTGATTCTGGACAAGTTTTGAAATGGTCTCTTCATTAGATGCTGCCACAATATTGCGAATAGACTCGTTGCAAGCATTTATTTTGGCCTCAAGAGAAAGCAGTTTTTTTTCTAATGCAGCAACAACTGCGGCACACACACACACACACACACACACACACATAGACGATTGCTGCGCATGCGCAACTTAATTTTTTTTTTGCAGCGGCGTCTAGAATGCAATTTCTGTTTCTCTAGCGAAACGTTCGCCGTGCGCTTCTCTTTGTCTCTATGTGTGTGTGTGTATGTGTGTGTGTGTGTGTGTGTGTGTGTGTGTGTGTGTGTGTATTTGTGTGTATGCTTGAACTTTGAAAAGTGGGTGAATGTACAGTAATGTTTGCTGCATGCTGAATGCAACGCTGACGCTGCAAACAAAAAAAAAGAGGAGAAATATATAAAAAAAAAAAAAACGTGGCAAATTCGTGATGCACAAAGCGCTGGTGGCGGCCCGCAGAATTTGGCAGCAGCAGCACAGAGTGGCAGGCACTTTAGAATGCATTAGTTAAGGTCTGCAGCCAGCGTCTTAACTGTAAAAGCAAAGCTACAAAAAATACTTAATATATTTATAGTATTTTCCTTTATAAAATGATATTTTTGTTGTATTTCTATTGATTTTATTTTAATATTTTTATAAATATTTATTATATTTATTTTACATAGAAAGAAATATTATATTTAATATATTTATAGTATTTTCTAGTTTTAAAAAGATATTTTTCTTATATTTGTATTGATTTTATTATAATATTTTTATTAATATTTATTATATTTATTTTATATAAAAATAAATATTTTATTTAATATATTTTTAGTATTTTCTAGTTTGAAATGATATTTTTCTTATATTTATATTGATTTTATTTGTAATATATTTGTACGAAATATTTTACTTAATATATTTATAGTATTTTCCTTTTTTAAATGCTATTTTTATTATATTTCTATTGATTTTATTGTAATATATTTATTAATATATATTATAATTATTTTATTAATATTTTATTCAATATATTTATAGTATTTTCTAGTTTAAAATGATATTTTTCTAAAATTTGCATTTATTTTATTTGTAATATATTTGTAAGAAATATTTTACTTAATATATTTATAGTTTTTTCCTTTTCAAATGCTATTTTAATTATATCTTTATCTTTATTTAATTTGTAATATATTTATTAATATTTATTATATTTATTTTACATAAAAAGAAATAAATTATTAAATATATTTATAGTATTTTCTAGTTTAAAATGATATTTTTCTTATATTTGTAGTGATTTTGTTTGTAATATATTTATTAATATTTATTATAATTATTTTACATAAATAGAAATATATTATTTAATATATTTAAGTATTTTCTAGTGATATTTTTCTTACTTTTGCATTTATATTATTTGTAATATAGAATTATTTAAAATTTAATAATATTTATTAATATTTATTAAAATTTATTATATTTATTATACTTACCTAAACTTAAAAACAAGCTCGATTTAAAGCTACGCTTATCACTGCAACTTCGCTTATCAGTTC
>OY729166.1:1775948-2022534 GCA_958299025.2 Drosophila histrio
AGTTTCTGGACAAACATTAGAACTGAGAGTTTTATTTGGAGTCCATAAAAAGTACATTAAAAATTAATGTTATAACAGCACTTTTCTTTTTAAAGCACTGTCAACTTTCCCAAAAAATATAGGAAGGTCACTCCCGCTTCCTCTCAAATTCACCTCCTATGTAATTCTCTTGTAATTAGATTTATTCAATTTTGGTCGACGGGGGCGTGGCAGCGTGATGAAATTTTTTGGACACATCGATCCTAAGATATTCAACATGTGTGACAAATCTCAAGTCTCTAGCTGAAAAACTGCTTTTGTTATGGGATTTTTCTTGATTTGTGGGCGGTGGGGGCGTGGCATCCAAAATTAAAGATAAACTTGATCTGCCTGCAAATATTAGCAGTGCTGAATGACAAATTTCAAGCTTCTAGCTCTTAACATCTCTGAGATACTTTCGTTTATACGAAGGGACAGACGGAAGGACAGACAGACGGACGGCCGGACAGATGGATATGACTATATCGATTCGGCTGTTGATGCTAATCAAGAATACATATATATATATACTTTATAGTGTCGGCTATGTCTGCTTTCATGCGTTACACATTTCGTCAGTCTGTCTGCCTGCCTGTCCGTCTGACCGTTCGTCTGTCCATCCATCTTCCCGTCCGTCTGTCCATCCATCTGTCCGTCCGTCTGTCCGTCCGTCTGTTCGTCCGTCTGTCTGTCTGTCCTTCAGCCTGCCTGTCTGACTGACCGTTCCTCTGTCCATCCGTCCGTCTGTCTGTCCGTCTGCCTGTCCGCCTGTCTGTCCGTCTGTCTGTCCATCCGTCCGTATGGCTATCTATCTGTCCATCCGTCCGTCTGTCCATCCGTCCGGCTGTCCATCCGTCCGTCTGTCTGTCCGTCCGTCCGTCTGTTTTATGCAACCTAGTCTCTCAGTTTTAGAGCTATCTGGATGAAACTTGGTACAGCTTCGTCTTTTTGCTGCAGGCAGTACATATCTCGAAACCAGCCGGATCGGATCACTGTATCATATAGCTGCCATAGGAACTATCGGATGAAAATCAAACTTTTGTATGATTAACTCTGTTGTTTTTCAACACACTTCAACCAAACTCACAGAATATGCATCTGGTCATGTCTTATACATCCTGACTAAATTTCGTATAAATCGGATCACTATATCATCTAGCTGCCATAGGAAAGATCGATTGAAAAGTGCATCAGGTATGAAATCTTTGGCGTGATTTCCCTTCCACATAAAAGTCACACATCGTCACATCACATTTTGTGTGTGACTTTGTGTAATTAAATTAATTAGAATTATACAACAAATGTATATTAAAATGTTAATATGCATGCATACAATACTTATGTAAATATATGCATTTATGCACATACACATACAGTTCACATTAGACAATTGAAAAAATTCAATCAATTTTCAAAGCCCACGCAAAGTTTTCAAAACGAATGCACGCAAACTGAAACTACAACAACAACAACAACAAAGTACAAAAAGCTCAAAGTGCTTAGAACAACAAATATATAAATGCATGCGAGCCCCACAAACACACACACACACACACACTCAGCAAGCAACAGTGCAAATTGTGACGCCCCATCATGCAAACACACAAAGCAAGCGAGAGAAAGAGAGAGAGAGAGAGCGCGCGCACACAACACGCTGAGCGACTGAGCAACAATGGCCGCGACAACGTCGACATTCAACTTGAACTTTTTGCGCACTCGCGCTCTCTCGCTCGCGCTTGTTCGCTTGCGCTCGGCTCGCTGCATAGAAAATAATCAAGATCAAGTTTCTTCCGGCATTTTTGCACAACAACAAAAACTAGAGCTGCCGCTCCCGCGGCTGCTGCTGCTGCTGCGATTGCAAAGAGCAACAGAGCGCGCGCAGTATACGTAGCTAAGAGAGCCGCACTCGCAGTGCAGTAGCTTTTGCATAAGTTGAGAGACATCTATGTGCGTGTGTGTGTGTGTGTGTGCGCTATGGCAAGTGCATTTGTGTGTTTGTCAGTCAATCTGTTATGATGTCACTGCCAGCAGCAGCAGCAACAGCACCGCCCCCGCCCCGCCCCCTGCATTTAATTTGGTTCAACTGTGTGATTTTTTTTGCATTTTATTTGAATTTGTTGTTGCCGTTTTATTTTGTTTTTGTGATTTTCGATTTTGAGAAAAGTTTTTACGTGCAATTTTCACTCGCGTTGGAAAGCGCGTCTTCCTCGTTGATGGCAACAAACTGTGTACAGTGAGTGAAGTAAGTGTTTTGACAGAGCATTAAATGCAATTATTTGATTTTAATTTTAAAAACATAAAATTAATTAATTAATAAAAATTAATTAATCGATGTAGCCATTTCCGTCCGTCTGTCCGTTCGTCCATCTGTCCTTCCGTCTGTTTGAGCGCCTAGATCTCAGAGAATTTAAGAGCTAGAGACACAAAATTTGGTGTGTTGTTTCTTCTATGGACTTAGCATAACCTGTTTGTGTTAAAATTTTACCACGCCCCCTTCAGTCTCCGTAAATCGAAAATAAAATTTTGAAATAACATAAAATGATAAAATATTAAAGCTAGAGTCCTGAATTTTGACATAATGGATGACCATCCGAGTCTCAATGTATCCTGAAAATTTCATCGCGATCGGACAATAAACTCTGAAGTTATTCAAAACATATTACAATATAACACATTGTCGGGTCAAAGGAAGCAAATGAGCATGGTATAGGGTATTTGCCCCTTTTAGGGAAATAATTAAAACCTCAAGAATTAAACAAGATATTTGTATCTAGTTTTTTGCATTGTACTCATATTTTCAATAAAAAATGGAGCTGGTTTATTTTTAAAAATAGTTAAGCTTAAAGTATATAATAATTACTTTGTTTTTGAATTATTCTAAAAACCATTAGCAACTATGTATATAAATTCAAAATAATATAATAAAATAGGCAAAAAAAATTTTCATAAATATATACAAATTATATAAAATTTCTTTTATATTTTAAAAATAAACTAAGCCAACTTACCTCATAATTTCTTTCTATTTAACATATTCTAAGTACCACAAAAAATTATAAACAAATGAAATGCTTAACTTTAACTCAAAAACTAACTGCAATTGATTTTTAATTTTAAAATTAGTTTTGTTTAAGAGATTACATATTTTCGTTATTTTTAAATTGTTCTAAAAACCATAAGCTACTGTATTAATACAAAATATTATAATTAAACTAGCAAAGAATTTTTTAATAAATATTTATAAAATATATAATATTTCTTTTATATTTTAAAAATTGTTTAAGCCAATGTAACTCATAGTTTCCTTATTTTTAAATTGTTTTAATAATCATAAGCGACTATAATAATGTAAAATATTATAATTAAAAAGGAAAAAAAATTTTAAGAAATTTATATAAAATATATAATATTTCTTTTATATTTTAAAATTGTTTAAGTCTATGTAACTAATAATTTCCTTATTTTTAAATTGTTTTAATAATCATAAGCGACTTTAATAATGTAAAATAATATAATTTAATATTACTTTTATATCTTAAAAATTGTTTAAGTCAATGTAACTTATAATATCCTTTTGTTTTAAATATATTCCAAGTACCACAAATAATTTTAATAAAAAGAAAAACATTAAAACTTTGTTTACCAAATAAGTCAAAGTAATTTCTTGAGCGACTGTAGTATGTGCGATTCTTGGAATACGTCGAAATCGTAGCAGAGCCAACAGCAAGTTGCAACAACAACAACAACACCAACAAGTGCAACATTGGCAACAGCGTCATCGTTGCAAGCATTGAACTCGATTTTGTTTTCATTGCCGCTGAATTTCTAAAACGCAGCTAATTAGTCGAGAGTGTTTGCGTTGTTGTTGTTTCAGTTGATGTTGTTTCAGTTGTTGTTGTTGTTGTTGTTGTACGCAGTCGCTTCTTTAGCTGTGTTCCACTTTTCTGGCAGTTTTCCACTTTTCCTCAGTCACCGCAGCAGATTTCACACGCGGCCATGCAATTCATCATAAAAATTATTGTAAACTGCAGTCAATTGGCAAGGCGAGGGCGCAACGAGGGCGGGGCGTTGGCTGGGAGGTGGCCGAGGGGGGGGGGAAGATGTTTGCCTAAAAAAAAAACAAATGAAAATAAGTTTTTCCAAGTCGCGCCGCGCCTTGTGTGTGTTTGTTTAAATAAAATGAAAGTTTTTTGCGCGCCAATCTTTGACACACATAGAAGGCACAGTTGGTCAGTCTGTCTGTCAGTTGGTCTGTCTGTCTGTCAGTCAGTCTGTCAGTCAGTCAGTTGGTCAGTCAGTCTGTCAGTTAGTTAGTCAATCAGTTAGTCAGTTAGTTAGTCAGTTAGTCAGTCGTGGCAGCAGACTTTGCTTACAAGCCTCTTCTTTCTTTCAACGGTCGTTGCCGTTTCGATTTTCGTTGTGATTTCATTTTCTAAATGTTGTCGCCGTTTCCCGATATTGTTTTCTACTTGCGCTGGATTAAGTTTTTAGTCTGGGCCAAAGATGGTCATATGAAAAGTAAGAAAATGTCAGAGAAGCTCGCGTTCAAATAAAATCACGCATACGACGCGTATGACGGCCGTCGATGTTAAAAAGTGAAATAGCCAAAAAGGTGGTGTGTGTGTGTGTGTGTGTGTGAGCAGCGAAATGGTAAAAAGTAAAAGAGAAAGAGAGTAAAAGGGAGCGCAAGCTTACGCAGCATAGGCACAGTGGGGAAAAACCGACTAGACTACACTAAATTATTTATCTATTAAATAATTTATTTATTTATATATTTAGCACAGATTTATGAATATGAATTCCTAAGGCACAGTGGGAAAAAAGCAACCAAACTAGACTTATTTATTTGTCTATTAATTAGTTTATTTATTTATATATTTAGCACAGATTTTTGACTAGCGGCTAGACTAGATTTATTTATTTATCTATTAAATTATGTATTTATTTATATATTTATTACATATTTATGAAGATAATTGTCACAGGCACAGTGGAAAAAGTGACTAGACTATATTATTTATTTATATATATTTATTTATATATTAAATTATTTATTTATTTATATATTTAACACAGAATTAAAGCGACTTAATATTTATTTATATTTATTTATCTAATAATTAAATTATTTAGAAATTTATTCACTTAATTATAAATTTAGCACTTATTTATAAAGATAAATTCTCAAGGTAAAGCGGAAAAAAGGAGTAAACTATCTTATTTATTTATATATTTACTTATCTAGTCATTAGTTTATTTACCTTTTTATTTATTTATATATTTAGCACATATTTATGAAGATAAATTCCTAGGGCACAGTGGAAAAAGCGACTACACTATCTTATATATTTATTTATCTATTAATTAATTAATTTATTTATTTTTGTATTTAGTTATTTATTGACATATTTATTTATCTATTAATTAATTAATTTATTTATTTTTGTATTTAGTTATTTATTGACATATTTATTTATCTATTTATTTATGTATGTATTCATTTATTTATTTAATTATTAACTATTTATTCATTCATTTATTTATTTATATATTAATTTATTTATTTATATATTTATAAAGACAAAATCTCTAGGCATAGTGGGAAAAAGCAGTTTTATGCCACTGTGCAACGCTTCACTTTTTTTTCGGCGGTTCAACAAACTTTTTGGGCAGCAGCTTAGAAAGAACTTGGGTCAATAAACTATGAAAGCCACAGTGATGATCTGTTAATGATGATGATGATCGTCATCATCATCATCATTATCATGTTGACTATGTCTATGTCTGTAATGGCGCTTGTTGCTTTGTGGCTTTTGTTTGAAATACACGCATATAAAATAAACGAATGGAATAACCGACGCAAGAGGTCAATGGCAGACGCACTCGAAATATCTATGAATCTTAAAAAGGGCATTGTAATAAAATTGCTTGCCTAACAATAAGACAAAAGAAGAATGCCCAAGCAGCGGGGCCCTGTTTGACAAAACAATATATTTACATATGTATATATATACGTAAGACGAACTCTTGTAAAAGCTGTTGAATTTCATTTAATTTAAACACACAATATTGTTTGTATTGAAACTTAATTTAAAAACTAAACGGCATTTTGTGCACACACTAGCGACATCTAGTTAGCGGTCAGGCAAAACACAAAGCGATAATTACTACTGTAATCGGTAAGCCGCCACAGTGCCTTTTAATATGTTTATCGAAGATAGAATCGATATACATAGCTTGCATGCTGAACATATATCGGTAGCAAATAAATAAACAAAACGCAAAACGAAGCAATAAACAACAAATATGAGTTCGCCAACTAGTAAAAACGCCAGTGAGACAAGCAATAGCAACAACAACAAGCCAAAGAAGTCGGCCAAAACAAATTCCAATGCCAAGGGCGGCGCCATGGATACACGTGGAGAATTGGCGGATCTCATTAAGAAGAAGGCCGAGACTTCGGTAAGCAAAAAAAAAAACAACAAGTAATTAATTAAAATGCATGCTAAATGGCATCATATATATGTACAGGAACAACTGGCCAATCTGGAGCGACAGATATACGCCTTCGAGGGCTCCTATTTGGAGGACACACAACTGTGCGGCAACATTATCAGAGGCTGGGAACGTTATCTTACCTCGAACAAAGCGACGAATTCGAAGGCGGACAAACGCAATCGCAAATTCAAAGACGCCGAGCGTTTGTTCTCCAAGTCCAGCATTACCTCCATGGCCATTTGCAATCGTGAGTAGCAGTATTGTCAATGCAGCTAGTTTCCCGCCAGTTCTGGCTGTCGGGAAAAGCTATAATAAAATTAGAGTGTAGTATTAAAGTTGAAAAAGACATGCCGCATAAAAATCACTTCAGTTTTTCCCAATTTTCTAAAATATATAGGAATAGCAAGTTTTGTCAACAAATCTTAAAATTAAACTAAGTAATTAATCAAATTATGAAGTATTTAAAGTCTATACAGCAACAAAATTTGTTGATACTGATCCATAAATTAAATATCCCTTTTAGTATCGTAGTTTCCTACTTGCAAACATTTGCACAAAGCCATTATACCAATTTTTTAAAGATCGCAGAGTAGAAAATCCAGCTAGATACTTGAATAGTCTCTTATCTGGATTTCTTGAATATTTTTTTAGCTATTTCTAGCTTTTAATAGACGTCTTAGGGCCTAAGCAGCTGACAACACTGCTGAGTAATCAGGCGGGAGAATGTCTCTCTGCTTCTAAGCAAACTAGTCTCTTAGTTTTGAAGTTATCTGTCTAAAACTTGGTACAGTTGTGTATTTTTAAAGCAGGAAGTACATATGTCGAGTACAGACGGATCTGTCAACTATATTATATAGCTATCATAGAAAGAATCTCTTGAAAATCAACATTTTGTATGAAAAACTTGAGATATCTCAATCAAACTCACAGATTATGTATGCGGTATTATTATAAGCAAACTGACTAACTCTCTTTTATCACATATATACATAAAATAACCTTTCTTTCCTATTTTCACAACACTTTCAGCTGAGCGCGCCAGTGAATCGGATTCCATAACGAACGAAGACTCCAGCGATAATCAGATCTCCATGAATCAGAACACAACAACCGCACACGATGGAGCCACAACAATTAAATCGCAGGATGATAAGGGTAAGAAGTTCGAGGACGAACTGAGCGATGTCAATGTGACGGACTGATGACTGACTATAGCACACATATAGAAACTAAGATCAGCTGTGATTAAGATACAAGAAAACCAAAGCTTTAAGCTAACTTAAGAAGTTCAAAAATAGAATCAGGTTTTGCATGCACTTTAAAGATCAGCAGAGAGAGAGAGAGAGCGACTCGAAACTAATGCCTCAAACTTCACTTTGCAGATTCGCCGTCACATCGAAACGATGCGGGTAGCAATGCTGGCGGCGGCAGCAGCAGCAGCAACAAGGAACTGCTGGGCACACCTACCTCCAATACCAAGAGCAAACTAACGTCCAGCTCCAGTGCGACGGCAAAGAAAAGCGGACACATCAACAAGAAAATAAGACATCGATAATGTACAATTAATTTCGGATTCAAAATACACTTTTATTAAACAAAAGAAATGGGAAATTAATTGTTAGACATTCAATATTTGTGTATAGCAAGGCTGCAAACTGTTTTTGAAGCTTTTGATGAGCACTCTGAAGCGATTACAATTATATGCAGCTTGCAAACGAACCGGAAACAGATCCCTTAAAAAAGTAAATACAGTCGAGCTTCTCTATTACAAACTTCTGTACAGCGAAGTTTTCTTTATAGCGAATTAATTTCCAGATAACTGCAATAGCTACACGTAGCAAAAATCTTTCTCTCTTGCGACTTATATAACAATCTATATATCGAAGTTTATTTTTGTTCCCTTGAGATTTGCTATATAGAAGTTCGACAGTTTATCACTTTTATACATTATTAAATGAATTAATTCGAACACTTTAAACAATCTAACTTACGTTAGATATTTTATTATTAATTTTGCACACCTTCAAAGCCAAGCAAAAATATAAATATAGTTAATATTTTTATTTGAGTAGCTAAAACAAGCAAAAATAAAATTGTAGATGGTAAAATATAGATACTAACTACAAAATATAACTAAATTAAAAATATAGATTGTAAAATATAGATACTACCTTTAAAATAAAGCTAAATTAAAATTGTAGATTGTAAAATATAAATAGTACCTACCTGAGAGACCCTGTACTTGTTCTGTAAAAACTTATAATCTCTTATTTTTTAAATAACTTGCGAGTTTATTAAGCAATCCCCATGAAATTTTCAGGACACATCGAATATTCGATGATTATTATTATGTATGCCGAAGAATTTCCAATTTAATTTGATTTCTAAATAATCCATGACAATTTTCATGGGCCTGGAAAAAGATCTTAAAAAAACTGCTGCTGTTTTGTATATAGAGGAAGCTACACCAAGTTATTTATATTTTATCCGGTTTGCTAGACTTTCTTCAGCCTGTTACATTATTTTATAACTACCCCTATACACCCCTCTCACTTTTTTAAAGTACAGAGTATACAAATTCCTAAATTCACATTTTTTATTACAAAAAATTCATAAAAATAGGCATTACATTTAGACTACTCGCTATGCATTCATATATACTAAGTATGTGTGTGTATATATGCGTGTGTGTGTGTGTGTGTGTGTAAATATACTGACAAAAACAATAAGCTATCTTTGATATGGCAAACTGAAATGCGGGCGATTCTATTACTTCGACTTGGACGGCATGCGATCAAAGATGCCCAGCAGCTTGCCGCGTGTCATTTCCTTGGATTCCCGCAGTCCCAGCTGATAGATCTCATCGTGCATGGACTTAATTTTATCTATGAGCTGTTCGGGCGTCAGACTGGCGAGTTCTGCAAATGGATTTGAAATGCAAATATCAAATGTGGATGCTGCTGAACATGTTTCAACTTGCAGCGCTTACCGTTGATTTTCGCTAAATCTGCGCTGGAAAAATTGGGCGAATTGGGTTCGCCACCCGGTGTGTGTATTGGTGTGTTGCTCATGTTCATGAAATCATCCATGCCCGGAAAGCGTTCGGGCCACTGGACCGGAGATTCTCGCAACGTTTCCATTGAAATCAGTTCATCTTCCTTGACGCTCAAATCGTTTTTTCTCTTATTGCTCGTTGACGGTACGTCATCGTTATCTTCGTCTGTCTTCAGTATTGTTTCCGGTGCGAACATCTCAACACCCGGCTCCAGGTTGTCCATGCTTAGACTTAGTTTGTGTAAACTTTAGGGAATGCAAATACGAAGTAATTACAAATACGCCGTTTGTATTTATATTTTGGCATGCAGTGTGACCACTTTATTCGTTGAGTACAGCAAATTTCTGTTAAATTGTTCGCTACTGAACAAGTTCGATACAACTAGTTCACCGCAGGGTTGTACAACATATCGATAGTGCGCATAGAGCAAATGGTTGCACAGTCGAGTAGTTTAAATAATTTATCGTAAATATTTATAACGTTTATAAGGCGGCTAAAACTTATTTAAATTAACTTAATAAAATAGCGGGAGCCAGTGCAGTGTAACTTCACCTGATTTTATTTAAACTGACTAAAGCTGTCGTATAAACTTGTTAATTATTGCTGCCATAATTGCAACTTTATAATCGATGCTCAGATTATTTGTGCACTATCGATAGAAGCATCTGTACTATCGATATCTCAATAACACAGACTATTTGCACTATCGATACAAATATCGATAGACTGCAAAGAATCCCAAACACCAGTCAGCACTACAAAATATTTCGTTTTATTCTTTCATTTTATTCAACCAGCAAAACTACATATACCCTGGAAAGAAACACCAACTGAGCAGCAGCAGGCGCAGCTAACAGAACGAACAGCAGTTCGTCGCAATGGGCACGTCACGGTTATTTCTTTTAATTTGTTTATGTCTGTTCTCGAGTTGCTGCTACGTGTCGGTGTCGGCAGACGAGCACAATCACAAGGTATGTGTATTTGTGCATCTGCTTTTATTTGTATGCGTTACATATGTATATAGTAGAGTACTCGTATAGTTGGCACTTTGTGCTAACTTCATGCAATCGTAACTTTAATTTACACTTCAATTACTACTCATTATACTCCAGTACAATGATCGCGAGGAAGTCGTGTTGTGGATGAACACAGTCGGACCGTATCACAATCGACAGGAAACTTATGCCTACTTCTCACTGCCATTCTGCAGTGGCGGCAAGTCGGGTATCTCGCATTATCATGAAACTCTAAGCGAGGCATTGCAGGGTGTCGAACTGGAGTTCAGCGGTTACGAAATGGAATTTAAGGCAGACGTTCAACGTACCGTCCTTTGCATGGTCGAGTTGTCCGAGGAGAATGTCAAGGCATTTACATATGCCGTAATGAATGAATACTGGTATCAGATGTATATCGATGGTCTGCCCATTTGGGGCAAGGTCGGTGAACGTGATGAGAACGATGGCAAATATTATATACATACGCACAAGAAGTTCGACATCGGCTACAATGGCCAGCAAATTGTGGACATTACGCTGACAACGGACATGCGGGAGGAACTGAAGGCGGATGCCAAGATCAAGTTCTCCTACGAGGTCAACTGGAAGCCCAGCAAAATCAACTTTAAGAATCGCTTTGACAAGTATCTGGATCCCAACTTCTTTCAGCACAGGGTGAGTTCAAGTGCAGAAAATCTCTGCAGCAAATCGATTTCAAAGTTGCATTAAGCTGATAAACTCTAAGAAAATAATACCCTCTATCCACCATGAGATTTAGTTAGTGCAGAAAAACTCTGCTGCAAATTGAATTGAAATAAATAACAGCTCTATCTGCTTGTCCCCCCACAGATACATTGGTTCAGCATCTTCAACAGCTTCATGATGGTCATATTCCTCGTAGGCTTGGTGTCGATGATCTTGATGCGTACGCTGCGCAAGGATTATGCGCGCTACAGCAAGGACGAGGAGGTGGATGACATGGAACGTGACCTGGGCGATGAGTATGGCTGGAAACAGGTGCATGGCGATGTCTTCCGTTCGCCACCGAATACGCTGCTCTTCTCGGCACTCGTTGGTGCTGGTTATCAACTGATCTCTGTGGTCTTTTGTGTCATAATGTTTGCCATTGTGGGCGAACTTTACACCGAGTGAGTGATGAAAGCATAACTAATTGCTGACTTGATCAAAATAAAACTCTTGCTCTCTTTGCAGACGTGGCTCGATGCTATCCACAGCCATTTTTGTGTATGCGGCAACATCCCCGATTAATGGTTATTTTGGTGGTTCGCTTTACGCTCGACTTGGCGGTCGTTTGTGGATACGCCAGATGCTTGCTTCGGCTTTCACAGTGCCCGTTGCCGTCTGTGGCACCGCGTTCATGATCAACTTTATTGCCATTGGTTATCATGCGTCGCGTGCCATTCCCTTTGGCACCATGGTCGCGGTCACTTGCATCTGCCTGTTTGTCATCTTGCCGTTGACTTTGGTCGGCACTGTGGTTGGTCGTAATTTGGATGGTCAGCCTGATTTCCCATGTCGCGTCAATGCCGTGCCAAGGCCAATACCCGAGAAGAAATGGTATATGGAACCATTGATAATTGTGCTGCTGGGCGGTGTGCTTCCATTTGGTTCTATATTCATCGAAATGTATGACGCAACATTGTTTGACTTTATCATCTATAAGGCTTATCCACTAATGCACTCTATATATTTCCAGGTACTTTATCTTCACCTCATTCTGGGCGTACAAAATCTATTATGTCTATGGCTTCATGTTGCTGGTATTTACCATTTTGACTGTCGTCACTGTCTGTGTTACGATTGTCTGCACGTATTTCCTGCTGAATGCCGAGGATTATCGGTGGCAATGGACGAGCTTTATGGCAGCAGGATCCACGTCCATTTACGTCTATGCTTACTCCTTTTACTACTTCTTCTTTAAGACCAAGTAAGTGTAGACTATTGGGTTGGCAAGAGAAAGGGAGAAAGAGTAATGTTGCATTTCTTAATAGTCGCGGTTTGTTTGCATTTTTAATCAGTAATCCAAAGCTTAAAGTTTAAACTACTAGCTGTAAAAAGTAGATCGTCATTCGTTTATATTTTTGTAGCTGCAACAGCAATTTAAGCATGAGTAGATAAAGTGAACATATTTTGCTATTTTCGATTAAAAAGGTATTTGAGGTATAAGATTGATGATCGATGAAACGCATTAAGTAATCACATAGAGTAGTAGAAAAACAGTGAAGAAAACTTGAATACGTATACAAGTTTGATATTTGAGTATGGAATTATCTAAAGCAAATTCATACCACTAAAACACGACTGAATACTTCTACATCTTTGACAACTCGTTAAAAATGATCAGAGCTAAGTTGGAAAGTTGTGGCACATCTTAGCTTATAACCCTGATCTTTGTTTATGAGATTAGACTTGGAAAAAATACAACTTCTAGATACTTTAGTGTTTCTTCACAATGAAATGCTAATATATCAGCTATATCTGCATTGATTTCAATAGTAAATAGCTTAAACGTTGACCTAATGAATGCAATTCACAATTTTATTCGACTTTTTGCAGAATTTTAAAATCCATAAATCGTAAAAGAGTTGTCACAAAATATCATTATTTGCAAATTAAAAAAAAAGATGTATTTCAAGTTTAAAGTATGTACGAATGTTTTATAGATTTATTCATTAGCTTTTAGAAAGTGTAAAGCTTTTTAAGAATAGTTTTTGACGTTCTTGAGTAATGATCCAAAATGCAAGCTCATTCCTTACAAAAGGGGTACAAAAAACAGTTTTTAAGTGGTATTTTCTTATCTGATGTTTTATATTTAACAGAAAAGTTTGAGTTATTAAAACTTGTTCACTTAGTTGTTAGATAGTTAGATTCTGTTTTGTCAAAAGACACTTTCAAATGGTTTTATGCCAATTATAATTAGAAGTTGAGTTAATTTAAACAAATTCCTTTATATCTTCTTTATTTATGGGTCAATCACTATAAAACTTGTTATATTTGGCTATACTATTAAGTAAAACTGTGTTATCTTAACACGTGTGAAAGCAATCTCTAATAATAATTTTACGTTCGCCAGTAGCATTCAGCTTTTCGTCACCCACACAATGTAGTTTGCAATAGCGCAGAAGCTAGATATTATATTAAACTTTTCATCACCAGTAGCATTCAGCTTTTCAAACAGTGTATAGTTTTGAGTGTAGCGTTCAGCTTTCTTGCAGCACAATGTATAGCGCCACAGCGGCCGACAGCGCAACTAAAATTATCATATGCGCACTCGCTTGCGCAAATAGGATTTTTATATGTTCTCTCGCTCTGGTTTTATGTCGATAATGATGACAAGTTCCAGGGGATAGAAATTATGCAGCTTTCTACAAATCAAACTTTATTCTATATATAAAAAAACAAGCT
Source organism: Drosophila histrio (assembly GCA_958299025.2). Taxonomy (NCBI): domain Eukaryota; kingdom Metazoa; phylum Arthropoda; class Insecta; order Diptera; family Drosophilidae; genus Drosophila; species Drosophila histrio. The sequence goes on from OY729166.1 coordinate 1,789,941, forward strand.
TAAAATGCAATTTAAAAGTGCAACATAACTTGCTGACTAACCCAAAAATACTTACGTTCGTTTATTTATTGTTATTACTATTACAATGTTACTACAAATTGTTTGTCTTTTTGCAGAATGTTTGGTCTCTTCCAAACGGCTTTCTACTTTGGCTACATGGCACTCTTCAGCGGCGCCTTGGGGATCATTTGCGGCACCGTCGGCTACGTGGGCACGAATCTGTTTGTGCGCAAAATTTATTCCAATGTGAAAATAGACTAAGATCGAGATCCGGCTGTGGAATTCCAAAAACAATCCTCTAAACATTTAACAATTGTATTTATTGCATAGTCTTTTAGTTAACCATCTTGTGTTTATATCTATATATATATATATATATATATTGTGTATTCCTTTCCTTTCGAGCTACCCTAATTTTGTATACTCTCCCCCCACCCACACCCACCCCCCGCAATGAAACCCTTTTCTCATATCGGACAAGTCGAAAGAAACCGCACCAATGATACCAAAACAGCCACGAGCTGATCTGAGAGATCTGATTTGAGATCTAATATCTTTGTAGATATATATATGATGTATATGTGGCACACATATACTATATATATGTGTGTGTATGTGTTTGTGTGTGTGTGAGTGAGTGCAGCAGATTGTAATACGAGTCGAATACTTACTCTTATATGCAAGCCTGGCAACAACTTATCAAATCGCAGACATGCAGACTTCAAATTATGTTTATAAACAGAATGCAGAATGCAGAAATGTGCTGATTTAGCAATAGTCGATAATTATTAAATTAAATAAAGTCAACATATAAAACCAAAATCAAAATCACTTCAAATTTCTTATCATTGCGGAAACACTATCAAAAAGTATACACATAACTACATCTAATTAAAACGTGTTTAACTTTATCAGAGGAAGCTGAAAAAAGTGTACAAAAGTGCGTAATCTTATTAAAAGTGTTCAACGTGATTAAAACGTGAAAACGATAAATGACTATGGGAATTCTTTGAGTGCTTATACCCTGGAAATGTGCGCAAAAGGGGTAGTTTAACTTTGTGCAAGTGTGTGTGTTACTGACAGAAGGCAGCGCCGCTAAATCATCAGCAACAAACGATTCGATTTAAATTGTGTGGAGGTAAGTATGAACCCAAAAAAATACCTCTACACGAGGTAGAAGTCTAGTGACGAAAGCCTATTCAAGCCCCAAAATTACTAATATCAAATTTTGTGACGAACTATATTCATTTTAATATATTAACTATTCTAATATAAAATTTATTAAAAACCAGTCGGAAAGGCTACAGTCGAAGTCGACTATGAGAGACCCTTTACTTATTCTTCAAAATGGAAATAAGAGCACCACTAATAGTTCCCCATAGCGTCAACATGCTCTTCTTTCTTTGGCCCGACACTGAGTAATATTGAGATTTGAAGGGTCTAAGAAAGTCTGGCAGACCCCATAAAGTATATACATTCTTGATCAGCATCAACAGGCGAGTCGATAAAGCCATGTCCCTCTGTTCGTCCGTCTGTATAAGCGCCTAGATCTCAGAGACTATAAGAGCTAGAGTAACCAAATTTGGTGACAATACTCCTGAGGCCTCCACAAAGGTCAAGTCTTTTCTGGAATTTTACCACGCCTCCTTGCGCCCGCAATAACCGATAAACACGACTATTAATTGCTGTCGCACTCTTGCGGTGTGGTTCTGGAGTTCGAAACCTACCAGTGGCACACTTTTTTTAGGTTGTTATTCTTTTAGGTTTATACTAATAAGTAAAGGGTCGCTCATAGTCAACTTTGACTGGTGAAACAATATTACATATTAGAGTATATCTCATTGTACCTCCTACTGTTAACTCAAAACTCGAAGTACTTTTCTTCTCTTGCACTCTGTAAACACTTTTTCTTTCACCAAGTCTTCAAGACTTGTTAAGACAATCCTCCTCAAATTGGAACTCACTCCGAAATACGAAGCACTCAAGATAAACGCTAATGACGCGTGTTGGGAACATTGTCAGCATATTGGAAGTACATTCGATAAGCACGGAAAGAACTCTTGAATATGGAGGGAGAACATTAAATTCCTAGCGTGTTCGTTTTATTTACAATTTATGCAAATGAAAAATTCAATCGGATTTTCTTGTTTTCCTTTTCCATTTAACGTTTTTACCTAATTTAACTATCTGTATGTACGGGGGACGTTTATAACGGCGCTTATAAAAATACTATTTGACATTTGATTACCAAACATAGAATCTTTAAATGTGTGGAAAGGTGTCTCTACAATAATTTTCATTCATAAGGTTTTCTTCGTCTTCTTCTTCTTGCTAGATGTGGGTAATAAACATCGCAACTTTAACGAATTTTATGTTCTGATTGACACGAAATTAGTGACATGACTTCGGGCATCGAATGAAGATCGACCTGAATCGAGGGGCTAAGTTGATGAAGTTTGATGCTGGCTCAAGTTAACAGTGCTGGCTTTTTTAGCTATTTTATAGCTACAGCTAGTACTTCTATAAGTTTTAGTAGGTTCAACAAATCGAAGATATAATAAATGAAAAGGAATTAAGTAATATAAGCTAGAAAGCTGACAATTTACTAGATTTAGTATATTTGAGAAAATATCAAGTAAATTCACTGTAGAAAATATTTATATTACGGACAAACAAAGACAGAAGTATTCAAATATTTGAACATGTGATAAATGATAAATAGCTAGAACTTATTAGGAAAGACTATTAGCTATAAATCTGTTTATTTTGAAAAAATAAGTTAACTACCTTATCCGTTTGACAGATAGCTTCAACTCCCCCCAAAAAAAACCTCTACGCTAGGTAACAGCTTAGTGACGAAAACATATTCAAGCCCCAAAATTGCTGATATCACATTTTGTGAAGAACAATATTGATTTTATTATAAATTATTTGATTTTAATTCTATATAATTAGCGCAATCTTTTCCCTAATTTCTGCTAATTGTTTTTAGCTCTTTCTAGCTACTTTTTTTATTGATAAAACTGGCTATTTTTGTAGCCTGAACTACCGACAACACTGCCAGCCCGCAAGCCACTGCATCTGTTCTTAAGTTGCCGTCTTTTATCTGATGAAAGCACAGTTAGGAGTGGTCAACATCTCATTTCGTATGCACATGAAAATCTCTTGCAACGAATATCATTAAAAATAGTTCAAGTTATGGCTATTTGAAATCTTTTTGGCTTATATAAAAGCTTAAGAACATGGCCTGCTCTCAATTCAGTCTGTGTTTGCTGTTGGAATTGTTGACATCGTTGATCGGTTTTAAGGATGGAATCGTTTAGATTACTTGCTGCCTTGTTGCTGGGTAAATATAGAGAACTCTTTGGGAATCCTGTAAAGTCAGTTTCCTTCATTCTTTTAGGCCTTTATTCCACTGCCAATGCCTCGCTTTTGAACTGCAATTGTGAGCCTGGTCCGCCAGGTCCACCTGGACCACGTGGTCCGCCTGGCAATGTTGGTGGAGGAGTTGGCGGAGGTGTTGGAGGTGGTGGCCATTGGGGTTATCCGCCCTTCCATCCCAATTTTCCACCCGTAATGGGTCCCAGGGGACTGCCCGGTCCTCCTGGTCCGCCCGGCTATTGTTTTCCCTGCCCCTTTGCTGGTGCTGGCAGCGGTTTTAATGGCTTTGGACACAGTTTGACTGGCAGCAACTATGGTGCACCTGGCGGTGTTTCGGGACAGGGAATTGCCTCGGCAATTGGCAATATTATCATCATTCCCTCGGGCATCAATGGGCGGGCTCAGCTTTTCCGCATCACCCCCGATGGACAATTGGTTCGCATTGAGAATCCCCAAGAGGGTATCAATGAGATATTGCCACATAATCTGCAGGATTTAATTGCACAACAACAACAACAACAACAAACGGCGGTACCCACAGCTGCCACAGTGGCAGGGATAACACCGCCAAGTTCTAGACCCGATGAACAGCCGGAGGGTTTGGATGAAGCCATGTTTGCTGTGTCGTCCTCGTCGAACATGGAATCCCGCAAGGAGGCGTTGCGTGGCATTACCGATGCCAATGATTGGCGGCGTGTCCTGCTCCTGGGAGAACCTCCAGCTGCTGCCTCCTCATCGGAGCAGACGAGCAGCCATCAGCTGGGCAACAGCATGGATAACTTTCAGCGTGCTCTGGTTGATCTGAGGGATAAGTACGCTTCTCTGATTCAACCACGTCCCACCAACGATCCGCGTTATGCCGTCATCTTGTAGACTCCTAAGTATAGACACTTTTAATTTGCCCAGTTATTATAATAAACACACGTACTGATAATTCCTAACAATCTTGACACATAATCTCTACACAATCTTCAATCAATATTGGCAATTGAACTTGAAAGCAAGAAAGAAAGACTCTTCACAGAGAGAGAGAGAGAGAGAGAGAGTGCGTAGACAGTGTAGATTTCTCTATAATTATTTTGGAAAGGCGCTGATAACGATAGCAATACTTATATATATAGAGAGAGTTTAATATACCGATTTATTAAACTAATAACTTCTAGGAAACAATGTGACGATCATGCGATTAGATCTGGAAAATATATAAAACGAGACAAAGAACATTAAACGTATAAAGATAGCAATGCTTAGACATTGAAATAATTGAAACAGACAAATAACAAACTCAACCGGTCGACTATGAGAGATCCTTTGCTTATTCTTCAACATGGAAATAATAGCATAAACCTAAATAAATTTGTAAATAATAAATGCATTTTAAATAGAGCAATAACCTCTGGTAGGTTTCGAACTCCAGAACCGTACCGCAAGAGTTCGACACTCTAACCATTGCGCCAATGCAGCCGTAGACGCTTATCAGGCAAATTAACAGTTTCCTTGCCTCAAGTTGCTGCCTCCAACCTTTGCATATTCGAAATCTCCGATGTTTATTGTCCGATTGCAATGAAATTTTCACAACAAATCGAAATTAAACTAATCTTTATGTATGCCGAATTTGGAATTTGTATCTTTTAAATTACTCGTGCTATTCGGTATTTTCCGGTTTTCGGGGGCGGAAGGGGGCGTGGTAAAGTTCTAAAACAAACTTGAGCTGTGTGGTTGCCTCAGGATTATTGTCACCAAATTTAGTTACTCTAGCTCTAATAGTCTCTGAGATCTAGGTGTTTATAAAGCAGGACAGGCGGACAGACGGACAGCAGGACAGACGGACATGGCTAAATCGACTCGGCTATTGATGCTGATCTATATAGGAATATATAAAGGGTCTAAAAAGAAAAGATAATAAAGATAGCAATGCTTATACATTGAAATAATTCTGAACAGACTCAAAACAATTCATCTTCAAAAACACTTGAAATTAGAAATGTCAATTTAATTTTATAATTATTTACCAAATGCAATAAATTAGACTTTATATTGATTTATTAAAATAATAACTGTCTTAAAGTTGTCTTACTTTAAAAATGGCGAATATTTTTGATTTTTATCAATAAACCAATTTATTAAACTAATAACTTAAATGCAATAACGCGACTGTCATACGATTAGATGAAGAAAGTTGTTTATTATCATTGTGGAAATAGATTAATCAATAGAAAGACAAGGAGAAAGGAAGTGTGTCATTTTGTGTATAGCAAATAAAAAAGAAAAGGAAAAAGAAAATCGTGCAAGGCTATGATAACGATGATGGAATTACTACTATATATATTATTTAATAGATCCCATTTATTGTACTAATAACTTAAGAACAATCACACAACTGACATGCGATTAGATCTAGAAAGTTGTTTGTTTTCATTTCACAATCACAATCATATCTCAAATTGTCTGTCGAATTTACAGTCATGACAATTTAATTGCTTTGTTCATCTAATCAATGAACAAAGCGTGTACATCATTTAACTGACGTAAATTATTGTTTGGCAAATCAATAAAAAATTGATTTATTGATAATATTCTTGATGATTACCTTGAGGTTTTCTACAAAGTAATTGAACAGATTATTAGCTGGGAATTCCCTTATTAGTTCTTTGTATAGAAAAGAGATCCATTCATGATATTAGAATGACTTTAGTTGATTGGGAGTGTTGAGTGTGGGAAGTCCAGAAATAGCATATTAAATTACCAGTTCCTTATAGCTAAATTTGATATGTTATTGTTTTATTTAAATATATACTGTTTTGTTGGTTTAGAATATAGCATTTCCTTAAATTAGCTTGTGGTGTAACTAAGTATTTTATTTTATAACGAATTTTGAGTGTGGCAAGTTTAGATATTTATCAGTCGAATTTATTTTCTCCTTTTCTTACTCAATCTTAGTCTCTTTGTTGTTTTCTCTGTTTTTCTTATGGCTCAAATTAAATGTCTAGAAGAAGAAACCAGTCGCAAATCCTACAGTCGAAGTCGACTATAAGAGACGCTTTACTTATCCTTCAAAAAGGAAATAATAGACACACAGACAGACGGACGGACAGACAGACAGACGGTCAGACAGACGGACGGACAGACAGACGGACGGACAGACAGACAGACGGTCAGACAGACGGACAGACAGACAGACGGTCAGACAGACGGACGGGCAGACGGACGGACAGACAGACGGACAGACAGACAGACGGACAGACAGCCGGACAGACAGACAGACAGACGGTCAGACAGACGGACGGACAGACAGACGGACAGACAGACAGACAGACGGTCAGACAGACGGACGGGCAGACGGACGGGCAGACGGACGGGCAGACGGACGGGCAGACGGACGGGCAGACGGACGGACAGACAGACAGACTGACAGAAAGACAGACGGACATGGATATATCGACTCGACTGTTAATGCTGATCAAGTTTATATACTTTATGGGGTCTGCCAGACTTCCTTAGACCTTTTACGCACATTTTTATTTTGACAAACTTATTAGGTCCTTATATTTTTTTAAAGTAAAGGGTTTAAAAACCAGTAAATCAAGTAATTGTTCTGATAAAATGAATGAATAGCAATTACGTATGTATTTAGTCATATATTTGTATAGCTTAGTAGTAGTAGAAAATGTATTATATTTTTTGCAAAATAAAACAGGTGCTTTTTTTATTGTCAAAATAATTACTTGGCTAATCGTGTGTAGCTTAAAATTATTTGAAATTTATTTATTGCCATCATTGACGATTTTTGCAGCGATTTAATAGTAAATGATGAATCATTTAGTGCGTCAACACCTTCTAATGCTTTCATATTATATATCATTATTAATACTTATTCTAAGCAATATTTATAAATGTTTTTAAAATGTATTTAATATGTAATCCCTGAGAATAGAGAACTTCCAGTTCAGCATGATTAATTGAATATGAGTATTAAATGAGAATTGATTTGCAAACCGACAGCAAAGTAGTTTAAGGTTTAATTAAAATCAGCAATTAATCAGAGCGCCAATTAATCATTGCCAACAGTTTAAATATCCAAACAGTAATATAAATAAAATCAGCGCGTCAACAAATTATATTTTATTTCTTTCTTCGCACCCATGAAAAGTATTAGTTCTGTAAAATATTTGTATATATATATTTAAAATTTATTTTAACTCTGTAATCCCCGAAAATAGAGAACTCCCAGTGAGTAATGTAGTGTGTACATGAGAATCGTTTTGCAATCGACTCCAAATGAATTGGAGGTTTAATTAAATTTAGCTAGCAATCAGAGAGCGAGTCAATCAATCAATTACAGGCTGTCTTGCCATCGCCAACACAGGCAGCAAAGGCAAGCATATGTGGAATCGTATTCTGTTCATAGACACCCGTGAAGAGATGAGCCCAGGGACCAGAGGCAAAGACTCCAACATCCTCGCCGCCATGAGTCTCCGACTCCAGAGGAGCTGTGGCCGGAAACAGCTGGGCAGCATCATCGGAAAGGACACTAAGAGGATCAACACGCTCATGGGCTTCCGTATCGTAGAAACTGTCATAGCTCTTGCCATTGGCATAACTCAAAGCCAAATAGGATTTGCCATCTGTACCCTTGGACTCGGCCTCGCTAAAGATATCGCTACCCCTTGGCTGATACCCTCCCACGCTGAAGGTATGCGAATGATCCGAGGTAACCACAATCAGTGTGTCCTTCTTGCTGGTCAATTTGCGTGCCCGCTTAATGGCCTTGGCGAACTCGGCGGTCTCGTCGAGTGCAATACGTGCCATGGTATCATGATGACTGATATCAATCTTGCCACCCTCAACAAACAGAAAGTAACCATTCTCCTCCTGCTCCAACAACTCAATGGCCTTCTCGGTCATTTCCTCGAGTGTAGGTTCGTCATTCTCCGGATCAGCCAGCTGTTCCAGATGATAGTGTAGATGACTCTTGGTGAACAAACCCAGCAGACGATCTGTCTCATTGACATTCACTTTAAGCAACTTCTTGCGGTTTTTTACGTAGGTATTTCGCTCGGAAAGTGCTTGGAATTCCGCCACAAGATCACGTCCATCTGTGCGACGTCCATTCTTATACAATTCGACATCATAGAAATTACGTCGGCCACCGCCAAGCATTACTTTCAATTTACTACCGACTTCGCCATGTATTAACTGCACAGCAATGTCATCGAGTCCGTCGTGAAGTTCCCCCTCACATGCTTCCTCCAGCACGGCATTATTCTCCCATTCACGATCCGCGGTATGGGCATAAACCCCTGAGGGTGAGGCGTGTGTAACACGTGTTGTGGTCACCAAACCCGCCGCCTTGCCCGCATCCATTGCCCACTTTCCAATGGAGAAGACATGATTTGTCCTATTGGCCATGGCCAGACAATCACCTCGACGAACGTGTGCATTTACTCCAATGGTGCCGTAATTGGCTTTAACGCCACACAAATACGAAGTTGATGTTGATGCCGAGTCGGGCACAATTTTGTCAACACAATAAGTCTTAGACAACCCCGTGTAGGGAAATTCCTCGAAGGACAGCTTCTTCTCCTCGCCACCAATGTAGTTTCTGGCCGCAGCCAATGTTGCCAATCCCATGCCATCGCCCAGGAATAATATAATATTCTTGGCCTTCTTCTCATTCCTTACATAGTCGAGTTTTTCCAGTATGTGTTTCTTGCTCGCCTCAAGCCAATAATCCTGTGTATCTTCACCCTTGATGGAACGTGCTCTTGTTCTTGTCTTTCCCTGCAGATCGGGATGCATCTGTTCATCGGCATCGACTGGTAGCTGGCCAGGCACAGCTCCACCCCAGACAGACGTCCCCAGACACAGCAGCAGCAGCAGCAGCAGTGTTAATAATCGTAGTGTACACATTTTGTAGTTCTCGACTCGCCAGTCAAGCGAATACTGTACTTGGTACCTCAATTGTTGGCACGCTTTATAACCATGTTGATCGGCTTAAAGGCCTTTCAGTTGACCACTGTGTACTCTGTGCACTCGAGATTAATCGATGGACACTCGAGATTGAACAAATCACAATAACAATTGATATACAGTAGGGATTATGCCGCAATTGACCATCGATAACGAACGCTTGAGGCTATATAATCGGGTTGGATTCCCTAACGACAAAACAGTCTAACGGCAACCGTCGGACGGATTGTAAACCTGAAAATCGAAGGGAAATAATGTCGAGAAAGCAATTGCAAAGCGGTTGGATCGTCTGCTGCACCTTGGCACTGGCGTTGTTAACGTCTGCCGCAAGGGCGGACTTAACGGATGATCTGGAACATGGTAAGCGATAAGGAGGAAATATAGAGGAAGAGATTGGGAAATGGGGTGATAGGAAGAAATGGGGAGATAGGAAGAAATGGGGAGATAGTTAGAAATAGACCGATAGGGTGAAATGAAGAGATTGGGTGGAATGGAAAAATAGATTAATAGATAGAAAGAAATGGGAACACAAAGAGGAATAGAAAGATAGGGAGGGATAGACAGATAGGGTGAAATGGAGACAGGGAGAAGTGGAGAGATAGAAAGAAATGGAGAGATAGGTTGAAATGGAAAGATAAGGAAAGAAAAGAATACAACATGTCAGTGATAGGGAAAGTCTGAGATTAGGATTATCTATAAGTTAAGGAGATAGGAAGAAATATATCGATAAGGTGAAATGAAGAGATTGGGTGAAAAAGGAAGATAGAGTAAAATTGAATGATAGGGTTAGGTATAATAGAAAGATAGGGACTAATAAAGAGATAGGAAGAAATGGAGAGATAACGAAAGTAAAAGATAGAACATATCAGAGATAGGACCAGTCGAAGTTTAGGACTGCTAAGATTAACTACTAGGATTTGAGTACTTCATGGAATTATAAGGAGCGAAGTAGGATACCTTTCCAAAGGGTTTCTTAAGAGAGTGCTCAATCAATTTGGCACTGAAGAGTAACATGCCTTTCTCACCTTGGATATTCATAAGAAGGGAGACAGGAGGGATCCTTAGAAGGAGTAGCGAGATATAGAAGGTGTAACAGTGCAAGGAAAAAAGAATAGCGAGATATGGGGAGCCAGAGTTTAGATTACCATATGATAAACTTGTGTATAGTCAAATATAGGAGGGAAAGGACTTTTATCATCCCGGCTGTCCCTTTTTTTAGAATTTAGAAAGCACAGGAGATAGGAAAAGTCAGAGATAGGGTGAAATAATATGACAATATTTTCTTACAATAGATATTTAAAGGAAGGGAAAATGGAGGAATCGTTAGGTAACTTAAGGGAAGCCCTTGATCGATTTGTGAATAAGTTCTATGTAATCCCCTATGATTATCTCCTTACAGAACAACATCCCAGGCTGGCGAGCTCTCGAGCCTACATCGAATTGGATGAGGAGTTGGACACCAAGTTCTGGCACGACAAGGCGCAATCCATACTGGCGTCAAAGCTGGTGCAGCACAAGAAACTCAACGAGAATCGTGCCAAGAATGTGATACTCTTCCTCGGCGATGGGATGTCCGTGCACACGATTGCGGCAACACGTAACTACATGGGGGACAGCAATAAGCAGGTCTCTTTCGAGAAGTTCCCCTACGTGGGACTGTCCAAGACGTATGCGGTGGATGAGCGTACGCCGGATTCGGCCAGCACGGCGACAGCTTATCTGAGCGGAGTCAAGGGAAATTACGGCACTATTGGTGTTAATGCGCAGGTGAAACGCAGGGATTGTGAGGCGGGAATTGATCCCAAGATGCACACGGAAAGCATTGCAAAGTGGGCACAGGACTCAGGCAAGTGGGCGGGTCTCGTGACAACGGCGCGTGTCACGCACGCCTCACCCGCTGGCGTCTATGCACACGTTGCGGATCGCAAGTGGGAGAACGATGCTAAGATCAGTAAAGATGGTTGCAGTGCCGAACTGAACACGGACATTGCACGCCAGCTGGTGGAGTGGCCAGTGGGCAAGGATTTGCGTGTAGTGCTGGGCGGTGGACGTGCCTACTTCCGGGACAAGAGCCAGCGGGATGAGGAGGGTATTGCGGGTCTGCGCAAGGATGGACGTGATCTGATCAACGATTGGAAGCAGGATAAAAAGGAACAAAATGCTAAAGGGAAATATGTCTATTCCCGCAGTGGACTCAACGAACTCAACCTCAACAAGACTGACTATCTGCTGGGTCTTTTCACTGCCTCCCACTGTTCCTACAATGGCGATCGTTTGCGCCAGCAGCTGGACGAACCCTCCCTCTCCGAAATGACCGAGGCGGCCATCAAGCTGCTGAGTCGCAGTGAGCAGGGTTATTTCCTGTTCGTGGAGAGTGGACGCATCGATATGGCGCATCATAATACCCAGGCACACAAGGCTCTCGAGGAAACTCTGGAGTTTGAACGCACCATTGATATGGCCAGGAAGATGACTTCCGAGGAGGATACACTCATTGTGGTCACATCGGATCACTCGCATACCATGTCAATCAATGGTTATCCTGTAGGTTTCTCTATCTCCCGCTTTTTCTCTTCTTAATTTTCTTTACTAATTATAGTTCTTTTTGCAGTATCGTCGTCAGAATATCTTTTCGCTTGCTCCCAATCTGGCCACGGATGAGAAACCCTTCACCATTCTGTCCTACGCCAATGGACCTGGCTATGAGAATACCTACAATGAGGAGGGTCGCATTGATCTCTCACAGATCGATACCACCACGCCTGAGTTCAAGTTCCAGGCCACAGTTCCCCTCAGCTCGGAGACTCATGGAGCCGAGGATGTGGGCGTCTTTGCCTCGGGTCCCCACGAGCATTTCTTTGCCGGCAACTACGAGCAGACTGCGATTCCCGCCTTGATGGCCTACGCCGCCAACATTGGTCCTTTTGCTCAGGACAAACTTAAGAAATAGTTGCAATAAAATGATCATGATTTGATTATGAGTTTATATCATAAGTTGTTAATAAGTATTCTTAAATAGGGAAGACTACAGGGTATTTTTAAAGGGTGGCTTTAACAGGGTGTAACTTATCTTGACTTCATCAAGGTCAAGCTAAGCAACTAATGCCGTCTATTACTGTTTTATGTGATAAGATAATCGATTGTTTTATTTATAGAATAGTTTTTGCTCTGCTTATACCTTTTAATCTCCACTGATAATCTTGTACATTGTAAATACATCCAAAATGTTAATAAACAAATAGTTTTTTTCTATTAATTACAAATAAATACAATAAAAGGGTTTTTCTCCTAAGGAAAATGACTCGTAATTTGGTTATTTCCTTATGCAGAAAGGCGTAATCATCAAATCCTTGAACACCAATCGAAAGCCCCGCTTCTTGTGAGTACAAGAAACCGTATCCTTTTAAAATTTAAAAGGATACAGAGCCGTAAGACCGATAAAAACGATATCCTTTAACGAAAATTACGCATAACTTGGCCATATCCTTGCGCATATCGGCCGGACATGGTTTGCTAGGATCGCCAGGACGAACTCTATCGATTGGCATCAAAAAATTGTGGGGTCATCTAAGGATCATTAAGTTGGTAAATTTCAGTCGAAAGTCGCAAAGAATCGAGACAAAAACACAAAATCCCCAATAACTCTGAAAGTGAAAGGACGATTTTAATGTCCTTTGGCATATCGATAGTCCTGTTCAAAAGTCTTCGATTGACACCATATTTATCCATATCCTTCAAAGGACTTTCAAGTTATAGCCTATTTTCGCTATACTGAAAAGTTCGTTTCTTTACGCTCCTGCAAGGACTTTCGTCCTTTTTAATGCATATTCAGATTAAGCATATTTAGGACTACCTACATGCCAAAGGACAACTAGTCCTTAAAATGCCCGACTTACAGGACATTTTTTCTATACATCCCCCTTTAAAAAAATATGACAAATTTTTGTGAAGGATCCTGAAAATCCTTAAATGCAGTTCGATAGATTGGCTCTCTCTGAGCACAGAAATATATATCCTTTTACATTCCACAAGGATATAGCAGAGCTAGAGCTATGAAAAGTACAAGCTGCAAGCAAAAATCGTAATAAGCTGGTCACACTGTTTTTGTTTGTATAATTCTACGTACGCAACTGTACTCTCGTTTATTTGTGTTTGGATTTTAGTATAAAGTTTGAATTTGTTTAGCTTTTGCTTCGCTTTGTTTTCTCTTTTTTTTTGTGTTAAATACAGTACGAATTTCACTTAGTCTAAGGATTCGATTCAATGTATATGTTTAATAATAATTGTTCAGGTGAATCGATCTATATGTACAGGTGTTTTAGTTTCTTGTAGAAATCAATGGACTAAATGTTACAATTGATACACAATGCATTGTTATATGTATAAATCTATGAAATGACAAATAAATGCGATTTTGCTTAAATGGAAAAACAATCAAGTGTTAGAAAAGGGGAATACAAAAAAAAATGAAGAAGAATTAACATTATAATTGCCAGCGGCTCGTTGGTTGTGGATAAAAAAAAAACAATATAACTAGGTTTTCTCATGCTACAGACTACCAAAATAACTACTTAAACCTAGATTGTTATGATGTCGTCCAGCTTGCAGGTTCTCTAAGTACATGCGAGTATAGTTAACAACTCAGAGCTGAATACAGGGATTTCAATTTATTGTTTTAGGCTTCCAGCTGTTGTGGCGGCGTTGACGTTGTCAGAGGCGGCGTTGTTGTTGTTGTTGCTGCTTCTACAGTGAGATCGGCATTGTTATGGACATCATCCAGGCCAGGATCCAAATCTAGAGTCTTGGGCAACGGTCCAATTTGTTGCAATATATCGACAGGCATTATTTCGCGTATTGAGGCCACCGATTGAACTTTAAAATGTGATGATAAGGTGGGCAGCGGCGGTGGCGTAAAGAATGGCGGTGGCGTCGAGGTTAAAGGCGGTGTTGCAAGCACGGGAACGGGCAGCGGAAGTGGCAGTGGAGGCACAGGCACAACAGCAGCACAGGCAGGCACAGGTGTCAGGACAGGTGTTGTCGGCGTGCGTGGATAGCAGGCATAACTCTGCGCGCCCAGCACGGGAATTGGCTGTGAGGCCGCTGCCACTACCGACGACGACGACGCCGAAGTTGCAGCTGCCACATTTGGCGGCGGACCCCGCAGATAGTGTGGCATGACATGCTGCAACGGCGGCGGAGGATGCAGCGTGAAGAACTCCTGCAGCAGTGCATCCGCCTGTGCAGGCGGCGGCGGCGGACGATGACGCATAAACGGTGGCATGGGCAGACGTCCCGACTTCACCAACATTGCCATATACTTGGGATCGAAGCGTGGCGGCTGCGTTGCTCGACGTGATCGCTCCCGCGACTTGACCAGCGATCCCTTGACGGCATCAAAGTGATGGTAACGCATGCGCGGCTTCTTCTGCACCAGCACCGGTTTGTCCACATTCGCCGGCTTGATACCGACGGGCGGCGGTGGCAGTGGCAACACTATCATCTGTTCCCGCAGTCGCTGCTCGCCAGCCGCTCTGGCGGCACACAGTTTCTGATCCTGACGCACCTTGTGGTCCACCAGACGCTGCACAGCCTTGCGATCCTCGCTGTCGCTCTCGCACTTGGGCAGCACATGGTCCACAAAGTTGACACGCTTCCGCTTCGGTTTGCTATGGGGGAGGGAAGAGATTTGATTAGTCTTATTGTGCGAATTGTACCACCTGCAAATTCTGATTACATTTCTAGTATTTATAAAATTAAAGACAAAAAAATACCAAGCTTACAGAAGAAAGACAAAAAAAGAGTATAAATAGAAAATCTATTGACGTCTCACCTGCTGTCCTCCACTGGCTCCTCCGGCACGACAGGCGTGACAATTACCAGCTTCTCCACTGTGGGCTCCACGGAGGGAACAATCTCCAGAACATTGCCCTTCTGCACGGCGACAGGCGGCACCGGCGCCTTGGGCAACTCCCGCAACACGGGCAGGACAGCAGCATCCATCAGACTGCAGCTCGCCCCATAGTCATAATCCATGGCAGCGACTGCAGTTCCTGCTGCTGGACTAGCAGAGTATTCAGTGTACTGTGCATATGCCTGTTCCATGTTATAGGCAGAGTCCATGTAGGCCATGTCCATGTCGTAGTTATTCCCAAGAACATCTTGTTGCATTAATGACATATTGTAATAATAGGCAGCTGCCTCCATGCTTTGATTCTCCACAAAGTAGTCGGCAAAGCTCTGCTGGCGTGGAGATCTCGAACGACTGCGTGTTCTGGAGCGTGTGCGTCGCGGCGACCTGGAGCGAGATGAAGACCAGCTGCGTCGCATGGGCGGCGATGGCGGCTTGAAAGGCAACGGCGAACGTGAGCGCGAATAACAGCGCTCGCGACTATAACTACGTCTTCTGCTCGCCGGCGGCAATGGCGGGGAACGTGGTCCAAAGCTCAATTTCCCCGGTGGCGGCGGCGACAATGAACTTCTGCGTCTGCCGCCCATTTGGGGTTTAAGACGACGTCGACGCAATGGACTGCGACTGCGCGTTCGACTGCGACTCATGCTCTTGCTGTGCGTCGATGTCGCTGCTGTTGATACTGTTGATGTCTTGAAGCGTCCACGTCGCTGCTGCGGCGACGATGCCAACGGACGACGACGTCGCGGACTCTGCGGGCGACGCAAACGTTGTCGGGACAGGGAGCGAGAACGGGAACGGGTGCGTGAACGTGTGCGTTCCCTGGTGCGTGCACGTTTGAGTGGATTAAACGGAGTCTGATGACGTGCGGGCTTCGCACGAGTCTCCATAATTGTGGGCTTGACAATGGCTATCTCCTTGTGCAGCTTCTTTCCTACAGGCGTCGTCGTTGTCGTTGGCGGCGTCGTCGTTTCCAGCTCATCCTTGTCAAAGATTGCCGGCTTGCGTGCGGATAACTTTAGTGGGGAAATGGTTAGCTTAATCGCCTCGCGATTTGCATTAAATATATTGTTAATCGGCGATGCAGGAGCTGGCAATGTCTCCGTTTCCAGCTCTACTTTGACCTCCTCCTTGGGCTGCTGCAGTTGCTCCTCGCTCTTCAGCTCCGATTTGCGATATTTGTTGACAATTGCATTGCGCTGCATAATGAATAGTGATTCCATTTTTAACAGTTCCTCGCAAATATCATCACCCGAATCGTAGTTCTCCCGCATCATTTGTATGCGCGCCAAGTTATCCTCGAGACTTTGCATTTTGCGCAGATCTCGACTTACATTGTTTTTCTTTAGCTGCTGCTTGGCGGGATTGGATTCCTCCACAGTTGATGTTGAACATTGTGATTGCGATTGTGATGAATCCAAGCTCTGCAAGCTCAACAGTTGTTGTTGTTGCTGTTGTTTCTCATTCTTTACTTCGCCATCTGTGCTGGAATCGTCTTCATCTTCATCTTCCTCATCTTCATCCTCGTCGTCGTCGTCCTCATCTTCGTCATCGGAGCTGCTGCCGCTGGAACCGCTGCTGCTGCTGCTGGACGTTTCTTCCGTATCGCTGGATGACTCTTCATTGGCAGTTGTATTGCTTAAGGAACTATTTGTTGTTGTGGCTTCAATTTTGCTTGTTGTTGTTTCTGTTGTTGTTGTGGTGGCGTCATTTGAACTCGCTCCCATTTTAATACTCTTCATGAACTTGTCGTACAGATCGTGTATGTTGATCAGCGCCTTGTCGGAAGGAGCAGGTGCAGCTGGTGTTGCTTCCGATCCTTTGCTTGGAGTTTCTGCTCTTGCAGCTTCTGCTAAACCTCTTCCAGGTGCTCCTTCTTCGCCTGTTGATCTTTCTGCTGCTCCTTTTTCTCCTGCTCCTCTTACTGATCCTTCTACCCCTGCTGTTTTTATTTCTGATCCTCCTCTTACGGCTTCTCCTTTGCCTGTTCCTCCTCGAGTTGTTCCCGCTTGTGTATCTTCTCCTGCTACTTTGCCTTCAATTCTTGTACTTTCTCCATCTATACGACCTCCCTTTACTGCTATTCCTTCTCTAGATCTTCTTCCTGCTTCTCTATCGTCTCCTTCTTCATCTACTCGATGTCTTTCTACTCCAGATGTTTCTACTTCTCCTTTTATAACTGCTTTTCTCACAGTTCCTCCTCCTTCGGGACGTCCTCCTTCCGATCGTCCTCCTTCCGATTTCCGCCCTTTTAATCTTCCTTCATCTGTTCTTTCTACTTCTGATCTTCCTCTTTCGAATCTTCCTCTTTCAGATCTTCCTCCCACAGATCTTTCTCTTTCGGATCTTCCTCTTTCTTGTCTTTCTCCTTCTGATCTTCCTCTTTCGAGTCTTCCTCCTTCCGATCGACCTCTTTCCGATCTTCCACCATCTGATCGTCCTCCTTCTGGTCTTCCTCCTCCCGATCTTCTTCCTTCTGCTATTCCTTCTACTCTTCCAGCTCCTCCCATTCGTCCCACGGCTTCCTCCTTTACCTGCAGCTTTGTCTTTGGCGGCGGCGTGCTCTTTGCATTCCACAGCGTATTTGAATCCTCATCCTCACCCGCCAATCTGGCCACCATGGCCATGGCTGTATTTCTAGGCGTGCTATTGTCTCCACCTGCCATAGAGTCATCATTCTCCCAGTTATCTATATAATCATCCGTATCCGGACTGTGTTCATCCGATTTAATCCCTGTCAGCACTGTATGCAGTGCACCATTCGACTTTTCCCTTGGTGGTGGCGTCAAATTTCGTTCCACTTTGATTTGTCGCACTGTGAGCAAAGGTGGCGTTCTCGAGCGATTCCTCTCCTGTTTTATGCTGCGTTCCCGGAACTCATCACTGCGTCTCAGTGGCTCTCGGGAGCTGTGATGAGTATAGCTGCCATTACTGCGTCGGGAGGGGTCAGTGCAATCACGCTTGAAGGGATTGGCATGCCGTGCAACAGGAGCAGCAGCAGCAGGAGGAGAAGGCGTAGGAGCAGCATTCGGCTCCTGTTTAATGTGGAACTGCTTGCGATTACGATGCTCGTGACTCTTGCGCAACAACTGCTCCAAATGCAGTTCATCATTGTCTTGAAGCAGTGCCCCAATTCGACTATGAATCTCGCTGTGCAATTGAAGTTGTCTGCCTGATTCGGGCGTGGATGTGGCTGTGGATTTGTTAACATGTCTCTTGTCCAGTGGCGGTGTCGTGCTCCGTTCTGGCGTAGCAATCATTGGACTCTTTGCTTTCTTCAGTCTTGGCGGGGATTCGGCAAATATATCAAAGGCTTTTGCTCTCGGCGGTGTCAGTTGCTGCAGTTGCTCCTGTTGCTGCTGCTCATCCTCCTGCATAGCTGTGGGCAGTGTTTGTGTTGATTGCGGTTTGGATTGTGGCGTTGTGGGCGTCGTCTTTGACTGCAGCTCTGTTCTGCGACTTTGACTGCGACTTTGTCTCAACTTGTGACTCGATCTGTCTCGATCTCTCTCGTTGTCTCGTCTGTCCCGGGAGCGTTCCCTTGATTTGTCTTTAGCTGCAGAGTGACGCTTTTCCCGTGATCGATCCTTGGACTTGTCCTTGAGTCTATCTCTATCCCTAGAGCGTTCACGTGGCTTCTCCTTGGAGTGTGCTCTCTGTTCCATTTGTGAGCGATCTTTTTGTTCAATTGTATGCTCCCTGGAGCGTCCAGTTTGCTCCATTGGAAAACGATCTTTTTGCTCTAGTTGGGAACGTTCCTTTTGTACCATTTTATACTCCCTGGAACGTTCGTTTTGTTCGCCTTGGAAACGTTCCTTTTGATCGCCTTGGAAACGTTCTTTTTGTTCCATTTTTGAACGTTCTTTTTGCTCCAATTGGAAACGTTCACTTGGCTCCTTTATTTTTTCTTTGGAACGTTCGCTTTGCTCCATTTCTTTTTCCCTGCAGTGTTCTTTTTGCTCCATTTGGAAACGTTCTTTTTGATCTCCCTGGATATGTTCTTTTTGCTCAATTTGTGAACGTTCTTTGGGCTCCATTTGCTTTTCCTTGGAACGTCCGATTTGCTCCACTTGATAACGTACTTTTATATCCATTTGTACACTTTCTTTTATCTCCATTTTATTTTCCCTAAAGTGTCTGATTTGCTCCATTTGAAAATGTTCTTGGCAACGTTCTTTTTGCTCCATTTGGCCAAGTTCGGTTTGTGTTTCCATTCTGCGCTCTTTAGAACTTTCGCTTTGCTCCATTTTCCTTTCCCTCGATCGTTCCTTTTTACTTTTCCCGTCCCTCGAGTGAACGCTTTGTTCTCTTTTCTGCTGCTCCTTTGAGTGTTCTCTTTGTTTTTCCTTGCTCTGCAGTTTACGCTCTTTGGAACGTTCCCATCGACGTTCTCTAGAGTTTGCCGAGTGTCTCACTCCATCATTTCTTTGCTTGAAATGTTTGTCTTCTCTTTTCCTCTCCCTCAAACGATCCCTGGAACGTTCCCTGCG
The DNA here is from genome assembly GCA_958299025.2 of Drosophila histrio. Taxonomy (NCBI): domain Eukaryota; kingdom Metazoa; phylum Arthropoda; class Insecta; order Diptera; family Drosophilidae; genus Drosophila; species Drosophila histrio. Next base: position 1,809,690 of record OY729166.1, read on the forward strand.
TCGTTCCTTGGAATTGTTTGACTTTTTCTCCTTACCAGTTGGCGCCATCTTGTCGTGATCTCTCTGTTGGGAATCCTTGCTGCGTGCTTTCCGCTTATCTTGCTTATTGCTCGTCTCTTTGCTTAGCTTATGAGGTTTCTCCTTGGCAGTTTCTTTAGTTCGCTGTTTGCAATCCTTGTGTTCAGCATTATCACATTCCGAGACCAGATTAAAAAGGAAAGTCAAGGGAGGTTGTGATTTAGTCCAGCTAGAAAAAGGAATGCATTGAGATGCATGAGGAATACTTTAACTATACATATGTATATATATATTACCACTACTCACATTAACTCCGACTGAGCACGCTTGTTTTCCTGTCCTGGTGGCAACGCCGGACCATAGGCACCTGCTGCCGAGCTGCCAGTTGATGCTGATTGTGTGCCATTTAGCGATGTGGGCGTGGCACAACGATTCGTCACAGTCGGTGGACGTTGAAAGAAAGACGGACGCATGTTACGCATGCCACCACGCGACATGCGTGGCATAAATCCCATGCGAGAAAAGTCAAAACATGGCGGACGCATATGAAAACGCAACGGACTGAGTCCAATAAAGGCGTGACTGTGATGGGGGGCGGCGGCGGCGGCGTTGGGCGGCGTGGCAGCTGCAGCAGCTGCTTCCGCTTGTTTCTCTTTGCGTGCCTGCTGCACATCCTCCAGATTCTTTTGCTCATCCATCGAGGAATCTGTATCGGAATACAAACCTTCACTGTCATCGGCCGATGCAGCATCTTCATCTCCAATTGGCTTGCCATTTTCCAGTGTAGACGTTTTCTCATTCAATTCCTTGCGTCTTATTGCCTCCAGTTCCAAAATTGCGCGCATATTATTCTCCGATTTATCCGTATCGATTTGTGTTAACTTGCGCAACGCTTTGTTCATCACGTCCTTGGCCAGTATTTTCTTCAATGATGGACTGGCAATACCCTGTTGCAATTGTTGCTGCTGTTGCTGTTGATGGGGAGGCGTGACTAGTTCGCCAGGTTCCAACTCCCGGCTATTTTCTCCATCTTGCAATTCATCAGCGGCCATTGTAGGCGTGCTGCCGCCTCCGCAGCCCCCTCCTGCCATAACTCCATCGTTGCGCGACATTTTAGCATAAATTTGCTTGCTTCAAATTGTTGTGTATATAGAAAACTTGCCTTAATTTAGCTTCCAAGTTGCGTCTGCTCGCACAATTAACAGACGTGTGTGTGTGTAGTAATCAATGCGTTTGCTTAAGGTTTTTACGGGTTGCGGGGTGTGTGTGTGTGTGTTTCATCCTCTCGTTTAACAGTAGTATATCGCTTACTTTTGTTCACTTTATGGCTTTTGCACGCCCTTTGCACTTGTCTCAATCTCCGCATGCAGCACACACGCTTCCTCGCATCCACGTGCACACGTTTTCAGTTTACTTTTGTTTGAATACTTCATGTAAAAAAGTGTTTATGCATTTTCCAAGTGCCTAATGTTCATTACAATTGTGTGTCGATTGGTGCTGCAAAAACATCGCTACTAGAGATGGGCGATATTAAAATCACGGTGATTTATCACAAGTATTTCAAGGTAATTGGCCAAACAAATATCACAGAGAGCTGTGGCAAAATCACTGTATGATATTTTGTCACTATGTGATTTATTTGTAAATAATTTTAGTAATTTAGTCCATTTTTTGAATTGACATATTGGTTAAGTGAGAATAGTAAAACTTGTAATATTAATAAAGTAATTCAGACTATCGATCTTTTAAGAATAAGACAACGAAAACATCGATGCTTTCAGCAAGCCATTTACTTCTACAAACAAAACATAGATGGTGCATATTTTGAAAACAGCCAATAGGTGGCGGACTGGATGGTGACGACACAGTACAGAGTTATTGTTTAGTTCGAAATATATATATATTTCACTCAAAATCCACTATGCATTAAATAATCACCTTAACATATTCTTATTTATGTCTTAAACGGTATAATTTGTCCTGTTTGCTAAAAAATAACTATTAAATTCATGAGTTTAAATATGGCGCCAACGATTTGTTTAACTAGGGCTGGACGAAATTGATCAAACGATACCGATAGTGGCTTGCAAGATAGCAGTTATCGTTAAGCAGATAAATCGGCAGAACAATTATTTTTGTATATAAACTAATAGTAAAGGTAAGTTATATGTTAAATTAAATATATAATTAAAGTGGTAATCATTTAATATGAATATCGATAAATTAAACTTTATATTATGCACAACGCACGAAAGTATGCAACAGAAGGGAGCTGACAGTTCGAGATGTGCTGATCTACATGCTCTCAGCTATCGATAAATGTTAACGATATAACGATAGATTTTCAAATTGTTAATATGCAACGGTTAAGTGATTGGTAAAACTTATTTAAGTGCAATTTGAGAGCGCAAATTGAATTTAAACGCACTCAAACATCACACTTGGCAGCAAATGCCACTTATTTCCGCTTCCTGCTGCAGAGCGCAGTCAGATGCGAAGTGCAAAAGCAAATAAATGACAAATAACGACGAATAACAATTGCCAAGTTGAACCAACAAGCACCCAACTGAAGCGAAACGCTATTGCAATGAGGAAAAGCGCGGTAAAGCCGCAGCAGCAGCAGCAGCACACGTTATGACATAGCCAAAAGAAAAAGAAGGGCCCTCTGGGATGGCCAAGGCACAATTACAATTGGCAACGGCAGCACACAGTGCGAAAAAGTCAAGTACTTTGTACTTGCTTAAATTACAATTGATTTTTTTTATAGAATTAAAAGTTAGTAAGCTCAAGAAGTTTATACTTATTTTAAGTTAGTTTGAATACTGTAGTAATACTTAGTATAGGTAACTTGTAGTAGTATGTAAGACTGTACCATATTGTAAATAATATTAGTTAGTTCTTTAGTTATCGATTGTAGTAAAGCGCCCCTGTCGTGAATAAGAAGAACTATTAAGATCATATATACGTGGAAGGACAGAAGAAGAGGACTTCACTTTTTGAAGCGACGACAATCTTTATATTTCATCTAGAGCTTAAATTGATTTAGACTGTTATTCTTTATTCATATCAAGAGTACTGGTACTTGTTTTAAGAATATGTATGCTCAATTTCAGTCATTAGAACTTTTATTAAGTATGATTTGTAAGAATCGCAAGCGCTTATTTTGAGATATTGAGGGATCTTTTGAGAAACCTAATTCGAGGTCTGTTGAACTTAATTTATGTGCGGTTTGGCTTAAATATGATAAGTAATTCATATTTGTATCAATTTTGGATTTCAAGAATTGCAAGTACTTAATTTGAGATCATTTGTACTTAATTTTAGTACGAAATGTTTATCTTTGCAGAGTTTTCCTACCTATATATAGCCAATCTAGAGTTTTACTAGCTTTAAGTAACGTTTTCTTATTTTAAGATAATTTGTACTTGGTTTAAGAATTTTTACACTAATTTTGAGACAGCTTCAACATTGATTTCGAAGTCTTCCGATAAAGATTATTGTTACTTGTTTTAAGAATTTTTACACTTATTTTTCTGTAATTCAAACATTGATTTCGAGGTCATTTGCACTTAATTTAAGCGCTGATTGTATTTTTCTCAATGCAACAGCCTCCAGAAGAGAGGCTACCTATGTATATTAAGCCAATCTAGAGTTTTGCTAGCTTTAAGACACTTTTTCTTATTTTAAGATAATTTGTACTTGGTTTAAGAGTTTTTACACTCATTTTTCGGCAACTTCAACACCTCGAAATCAGGTCAATCGCTTAAGTTTATTGGTACTTAGTTTAAGAATATTTACACTTAATTTCTGTTAATTCAAACACTGATTTCGAGGTCATTCGCACTTAATTTAAGCGCCGCTTTGTTTTTTTTCTCAGTGCAACAGCCTCCAGAAGAGAGTGCAGCAAATCATGATTTGGGTTTTCAGCTTGCTGTTGGCTTGTTGGCCACAGTTTTTCTTGCCTTTTATTTGCATGCAACTTTCACCGGCTGCTGTAGATGTAGATTTGAATGTATCTGTATCTGTTGCTGCCGCTGCTGTTGCTGCCACGACAGCTGCTGCTGTTGCAGCAACAGCAGCAGCAGCAACAGAGGCGAAAGGTGCAAATTAATTTGTGGCGCCCCACAATAACCTTCCTCGCTTTTGTCTTTGTCGTTATTATTCGTATTTCAAGTGTAATTTTCGTTCGCTTTTCTTCTACTATTTCCCAAAAAAAAAGACTCCCAAAATGTGACTTGTTATCGCTTTCGAAAATCGCATTTGTTAAGTGGATTTGCAATATTGCGACCATTGTGTTTTTTATTTGAAGATGTTGACAATGAAATGAAAGAGAGAAAAAGATATATAAAATAAAGAAATACTCAACCTGAGTGTCCCCCACTTGACAAGAGACTTTGACTTCAAAATTTGGCACCTTGGTGCGAAAACCTTGAGCATTGTCTTGTCTTATTTCCAGCCACCAACTCCTGTCGACACTGGGCAGCAGAATAAATGAAATTGATTGTTACTCCCAAGGCTGCAAATATTCAAAAACAAAATTTCAAAAAGTTCGATTCGGTTTCCAGAAACCTAAACCTGAAGTTTTGATTCGAAACTTGCTTCAAATTAATACAACAAAAATAATTCTATTTTACTTACTTCTTCTTAATTTTCTATGATTTTTTTATAGCTGTTAAAATAGTTGACAAAATAATAATAAATAAATAATGTCTGTTTAGCTGTTTTCTTTCATTCTTCCAGTCTAAGCAGCTTTAATTATTTCAAGCTTAAAGCTGCAGCGTTTGTTTACCATTTAATGAATTTAAATTTAGTCAGAGTCATGAATTGTTTGACTTTTTGCTTAAACGTTTCTCGGTAATATTGTGTGGATTTATATTCTCCGAATTAAATTCTCCTGCTACATTGTATAATAAACTCGGAAGTTATTAAAAGAAAACTTCATATAATGATCAATTTTAAAACTGAAGCCTTAAATTTTGGTACACAGCACAAAGATCAGAGTCCTAATGTATCCTAAAAATTTCATCACGATCGGATAATAAACCCGGAAGTTATTCAAAACACATTATTACTCAGTGTCGGGTCAAAGGAAGAAGAAGAGCATGTTGAAGTTACAACCCACTATGAGTGTTTTTTCCATTTTAGGAATATTTGGTTAAAGTTTTTTGCATTGTTTACAACGCAATGCGACTCGAAGGACCACAAAAAAATTGTTGTTTTTTTATTTTTGTAAAATTATCCCTTTATAAATACGCTTACCCTGGGTATATATATTTTATTTAATATGAAATATAATCTATGTTTGTTACTTATATTTCCTTTTTGAAGAATAAGTAAAGTGTCTCTCCTAGTCGCCTTTGACTGTAGCCTTTCCGACTGGTTATAGTTTTTCTTGCACATGATTTGTAACTTTAATTACAATGCCTTTTTATGAATCATATAACTTAATATGCATACATAATATTTTTTAATATTATCTTTAATTTTAATATAATCTACAAACAAACAGATATGCATATAAACAAACATTTTATCGCTTACGTCGTTATTGTCACAGTTAGAGTTCATTATTGTAATATGATTGTGATATATTTCACTTAAAGTCTCTCAAGCCATAAAAAGAGCATGACATTTGTGTAATTAACTTTTATTTTATATACTCAAACCTTTTATTAAGTTATGAAATTATATATAAATATTAATTCGTATTAATATAAATTTCAAATAAATATTGAAACGGAAACAAATGCATAAGAAATGTTTATTTATTTCTAATAGTAGGAAGCCTTAAACACTCCCACAGCAAGCGGCAATAACTTGGCCAATTAACATTTCTAAATGCCATTTTCAGCCAAATATGTAGCTGCAGTTGTTGTTGTTGTTGTTGCTGTTGTTGGTGTTGCTGCCAAGTATTTATGATCTGCTTAACAATTAATAACACAAAAGCGTTAAAAGCGCAACGCTTCATGGCTATTGAGGGCGACATTGTTGTAGTTGTAGTGGGTTGTTAGCTAGTTGTTGTTGCTGTTGTTGTTGCTTTTGTTGTTGTTGACAAATGAACTCTGCAAATGCCACTGCCTCCAGCTCTATAGATAGAGCTACATAGCTTCAGCTTTGAGCTTCAGCTCCAGTTGTAGCTCCAAGCAAGTCATTGACATTCAGAGAGCCAACAGAGCTTGAACTAGAAAACTAACATGGCAAATGGGTTTGGCCAGAACGGATGGTGTTAATTGGCATTTATATAGGCAAATAAATAAAACTCTATGGGGGTATTTACCATCTATACCATATATATATATACCATTTATAAGCATACTATATACGCTATCAAAAATTTCTCTAAAATTTAACAAAATTCGAAGCTTTGCTAAATAAACTAAATTATTACACGTCTCGCTTGGTTTTTGTTCCAGTTCAAATTGCTTAAAATGCAAGCAAATGAAGGGAATGTAACAGGCAGGGGAGAGAGAGAGTAGGGAGGAGGGAGGCCTGTTGTTTATTCTATTGTTCAGGTGTTAATTCCAGGTAGAGGAGAAAAAGAAAAAGGGGCATTCTTCGAAGCATTCTTGAATCACTAAACAAATATATAAACAAGAAAACCAGCTCAAAGCAATTACTTTTAATTAAGTTCCTGTTCGATGAGAGATTCAAAGAGCTAAGCTCATGCACGACTAAAGCATACCCGTACCAAGCAACCCAATTAAAAGGGTATACATCACTTATAAAAATAAGAAAAGCAGAAAACAACAGAATTAATGTAGAAGTTTAAGTTTCCTAAATTAACTACAAATTGCAAGCAGATTTATTTATTTTATTTAACAACAATTAAGAGCAGTCGAAATAATTTGTATATAATTTTAACTAAGTTAGAAAATATAATCTAAAATTAATATTTAATAAATAAATATCAAATTATTTATATAAGTATAATAAATAATACTAATAAAAATATAATAATAATAAATTAAAGACTGCAAGTATTTAAAAGAAACAAATTAATATTTATAAATTTAATTAAAGCCTGCAAGTCTTTAAATGATCAAAAGTTTATTTATTTATAAATTTACAATTAATAAATAAACACAAAAATATTTATAAATTAAATTAAAGACTGTCAGTATTTAAATGATCAAAAGTTTACTTATCTCGTCATATTCATTATAATGTTAAATTTATAACTGTTTCAACATTTATTACCAAGACATACCCTTACCAATTTCCAGGAATTTACAGGGTATCTTAACTATAGCAAATCTAATCAAGCAAAACAGAAGTCGCATTTGATTTATAGCAAAATAAATAATATACTCCCCGTATATTATTAAATTAAACGGGTGCTACATTGTAGACTGGGAATACCCTATCCCTATATTGGAAGTATGAAAAATCCCCGAATAATCTTTAGACTCGTAAAATCGAATTCCAATTACTGCTATGATCATTCTCCCGTAACCAACTTGAAATATAATTGCATACTTAATGCCCTACAGTATTGACAAACTAGTTATAGATATACTATAACTTATTTTAAGCAACTGAATCTTAAAGCAAGTTCAGAGAGCAAAACAAATTGGCAACAATCTATATTTCTATTATTGTTCAAATATTTTTTGCAATTATCTTTGTTGTTCTCACTTGTTTACTTTAGATGTAGATATTTAAAGAGGACAGAAGAGGGTGTTATAATTTTGTGAATATGTAGCAAATGGAAAGAAAAAGATAGGAACAATTAAAAACGAATAATAAGCAGAATATTGAAGATATGTATTTAATGTTTGGCATACATATGACTTATTTTACTCTCTATTTTAGTTAAAAATTTCATTACGATCGCACGCCAAACATAGAAGTTATGCAGAGCAATGAAAAATAAACAATTGCAAATAAAAAACGACTAATTATCAGAGTGTTGAACATATATCTTTAATCTTTGGCATACATATATTTTACTTTGAATGTTATCCAGGCTAAAAATTTCATTAGATTCTGATAACAAACGCCAAAGTTATGCCACAAGATATGTAACTTGTTGCAAAGAATGTGGCAACCCTGTGTTTCAGAGCATGAACTAGTATAAATCCTGCTAGAGAACTGAGCTTTCGTCCCTGGTATCAATCGCATCCAACTTCACGCATTGAATTAGCGCGTCACATGAATTCTAGAATCGAAGAGAGCTTGCTGAAATTCCAAATCATTATACATTAACCATAAACAATCAACGTGTTCATTAAATCCTGTAGTATTAGGAGAGTAGCCACACACACAAAGGACCAGTGGCGACCCAGTGGCTCCCTCTATCGACATTCATCAAACCTACAAATATCCCATGCAGTCCTGCAGCACGAGACATGAGTTCAATAACAATCTATCGATATCGAGACCTTTCGACAGCTACGCGCGTATCCAAAACTAAAGCTCTGTATCACAGTGGACGGCAGTCCACGCTAGTGACGAAAGCAGGCCCCAAAAACAAAAAGTGAAGTTTGCTGGATTAATGAATCACAAATAAACATAATTATACATTAAAGACAATATTGAATGATTCAAGTAACCATAGGAAATCTGTACCAGCGCCACCTAGCTGTCGTAGGCCGCAGCATTACTGCTGTAATTCTATATGAATTTATATAACTTTATATTTAGCTGTATTAAAGTTGCTCAGCATAAAGTACAGGGTAAGTAAGTGTTAAGCACACTTCACTACAATATTCTCGCCTGTTTTTACCTGCTTTTATTGCTTTTTATTTGGACTTTTTCAATATTATTAGCTAATTTCAAAGCTAAAATGGCGCAGCATCGAACAACTTGTTGTGGTGGTTGTTATTATTATTTATAGCTTAGCTGTTGTTGTTTTTATTAGGTGAATGTGTGTGTGTGTGTGTGTGTGTGTGTGTATGCGAGATTGTGTATTTGTGTATGCTTGTACTTGTACTTCAGTATCTGTCAGTATCTTGCCGTATCTTTCGAGTATCTTTCACTGTTCCCTTGCATCGAGTTGAAATAAACCCGCATTGAAAGCGCTTTTGTTTTCCTTTTTTTTATGATTTTTTTTCTCTTTTTATTTGTTTGTTGCTGCTTAATTCCCAGACATGTGCCTAAGCCCCGGCCCGGCGATGGTGCCAAGTCGTAACTTGGTACCGTCCCAGCTGCCAGCTAACAGCTACCAGCTCTCAAACTTGCAACTCCCAGCACTAAACTCTCTCAGCTCTCAGTTACGACCAAATTGCCATACAGGTTGGTTGGGCACACACATCGCAATTTTTAGCGATCGTAATTGAAATGAGGAAAAATCCCCAATGAAAATTAAATTTATTGTCGTATCTCTTGCTCTCCCCCACACCACTCTTCAATGTCAAAACCTTTTTATTTCCAATAATAAACTTAAAACAACTGACATCCCTCATTAATTCAACAATTGCGCAGTAGACAAGCAACAACTATACAGATATCCACATACCTCAACGGGTTGCCATATGCATATAAACTGCCATCGCCAACGCCATCGTCAGACCAGATTATCATCTGTTCGAACTGGGGGAGAGAGAGACAGGTTGGGGGGAACAAGTCTCAGTCTCACGTGGCGACAGGTAGGGGAGAAGTCTCTTTCCCAGACTCACGTGCTGCTAAATATACTATATGCTATTCCTATGTGATCTATAAATATGCTTAACAGAGAGAACTATATTAGTAATTAATTTATAAATAAATTCAGTATTTAATTGATTAATGATTTGCTGTGTAAGCTTACTGACTGTTGATACCTTATAAATAAATCAAAGGGTTACTAAAGACCTACCTGGAGACAGGTGAGGAACAACTCTCACGTGGAGACAGGGAGACGAGTCTTGAGTATTGACTCAATTCATGATATTCCTTTGTTATCTAAAAATATACTAAACTAAAACACAACTATATTATGAATTAATTTATTTATAAATTCAATAATTATTTGACTAATGATATGCTGTGTAAGATTACTGCCATTTGATACCAAACAAATAATTAAAAGGGGTATTTTAGCTGTAACTGGAGACAGGTGGGGACAGGTATCTTGCCAAGTCTCACGTGCAGCTCAATTGATACTATTTGCATCTGATCTATTAATGGACTTAGCTAATCCAACTATAATATTGCCTTTTGTTAAACTATAAATTATGTAGAGTGGTATTTTAGAGCTGTATAAAGGTAGTTTACAATTTCACTGTTAACATCCGTTAATAATTTAAAACAGCGTGTTTAAAATGTATGTTAAGGTAAGCAAAAGGCAGTAGAATACATCTCTAAACTTAATAACTATATAACCGCGACTGTATACATTTTAAATGATAATGTACATTTTAGTTATAAACATTAAGTATAGCTGTACATTTGGAATCTAATCTTATGATATTTTTACATATTTTAACTAATTTAACTAATTTAATATAACTGTTTTAAATAAGTATTTTAACTAGTTGCGTAGACAGTTCGTAGTAATAAGTAATAGATAAATTAATAAATAAATTAATTAATATATAAGGAAATAAATAAATAAATATGTGAATAATTAAGTAAATAAAGAAATAAATTATGAAATGAATAAATAAATAAATAAATAAACAAACAAATAATAAAATAAATTCATATACAAATAATTAAATAGATGAATGAATAAAATAAATTCATAAACAAATAAATAAATAAATGAATAAATAAGTAAATAAATAAATAAACAAATAATTGAATAAATATATAAATAAATGAAAAATTGAGTAAATAAATGAATAAATACATAAATAAATAAATTAATAAATAAGTAAATAAATATATGAATAAATAAATAAACAAGAATATAAATAAACAAATTAAGAAATGAATTAATACATAAATAAATAAAAAAATAAAAGAATAAATAAATATGTAAACAACAAAATAAATAAATAAGTAAATAATTAAATAAATATAAAAGAAATAAATTTATTATTCAATAAATAAATAAATAAATTTTACAAAAAAATGAATAAATAAAAATTTAATAAATGAATGAATAATAGACAAAAACACAAATAAATACGTAAATAAATAATAAAATATATATATATATATATATATATATATATAAAAAGAAATATATAAAATAATAAATATGTATATTAATAAATAAATTAAGAAATGAATAAATAAACAAATAATTAAATAAAAATAAATCAATAAATAAATTAATAAAAAATAAATGAATAAATAAGTAAATTAATAAATATCTAAATAAATAAATAAATCAATAAATAAATCAAAAAAATATAACCAAATAAATAAGTAAATAAATAAATCAATAAATATATAAATGAATGGATTGATAAATAAATACATAAATAAATAGATAAATAAGTATGTAAATATATATATAAATTAAGAAATGAACAAATAAACAAATATTTAAATAACTAGATAAATAAATAGCTTAATAAATAAATAATGAAATAAATAAAATAAATAACTTAATAAATAAATAATGAAATAAATATTAAAATAAACAAATAATGTATACATACAATTAAATACGTAAATAAATAAATGAATACATGAATTAAAACGAATGGTTCTCGTAACTTTAATCGGTTTCACTTGTTGACTGCACTAACTTCTTATACTTTTGTATATTCTATGGTATTAAAACTTTATGCAAAGACAGACAAAACACAGCCGAAGGCAACAACCTTCCCAAGTATGTATATAACTTTAACGAGCTGATCTAAAGAATTAAATAATTTAAATAATAAGACAGTAATAATAAAAAAACTGGTTTATAATTATAATAATCTTTGTATCGAGTATATTTCCGATATTATAGCCATTGCCAATAGCTCGTTGCCTGATAAGGCTAAAGAAGAAGAAGAAGAAGAAAACAAAAAACAAGCTGAGTGACTTTTTGCCTAAACTAATACCCGCATATGCTGGGAATTTCCCAAAGAACACACATTACACATTTCGCAGAGAGATTAAACAATTTGCGATTACAATTTGCAATTATATATTTTGCAAAATTCACTTAATACACAATTTTTTTCTACAATTGATTCACAGAGCTGTGGCAACTTTTTGTGGATTTCATCGGGGCATCGTTAATTAATTTGGCAAACTTAAGTATTATATGCAAATGGGCTGGCTCATTGAATGAAAATGAAAACAGAAGACAGCAACAGCAACAGAAAACAGAAATGGAAAGTCATGGCAATTAGTGGAACTACGACTTCAATGAGGGGGCAGCAGCAGCAGCATCCATCCAGACGTTTAATGAACCAACCAACCCGACTGGGAATCGAGTGAAGCGTGGGGCGTCTTTTTTTTTTTTTTTTGGTTGATTATATAATGCGACAGTAAACATAAAAGATAGAAAAACAACAACAACAAAACAAGCTTAAAAAAGAAATTTAATAACTAATAACTCAATGTGAACCCAGCTCAAAGTTAACTCAAAGTTTTGTGCGGCATCTGCCGTTGCCTTGTGACATTTTAAACATAAAACTTATGTAATTACAATAGTCAAAAAAAAAAAACAAAACATAAATAAACCAAAGATTGCATAATGGAAATGGACAAACGCCGGTGCCGTCGGCCATTGGGTCATTCATTCAGAGATGAAGATATTTTGCTTAGTCGTAATAAACGAGTGTCTAGCATGATATAAAACATTAGCAAGGCAAATCTTCGGCTCGCTTTGACTGTGATCGTATGTGATCATTTATAAGAATTAAATAACAGATCGGAGATGCCAGCGACAAGCACGAAAATCAAAAGCGAATGACAAAAACATAACAAAAAATGGGAAAAAAAACAAGCCGATCAGACGAGCGCACGCGACAGTAGAAAACCCTGTGCAGGTCTTCAAAGAAAAGTATTTTCATTATTATGGCATTTAATCATATCGCTTGAAGTCGATGTTGCTTGCAACGAGAGTAGGTAGCTTGCGATAGTAGCTTGCATTCAGTTTCTCTCACAATGCGTAGCATTCAGCTTCTGTTCATCGACACACTATATAGCGCCACAGCGGCCGAAAGCGCAAATCATCAGATTATCATATGCGTTCTCGTTTGCGCCAATGGCATTTTCATATGCTCTCTCGCTCTGGTCAACAATTATGAAATAATGGATTTAAAACAAATTCCTTAATATCTCCTTTATTTGTGGGTCGATCGCTATGAAACTTGCAGCAAATTGCTCAGCATGAGTTATACTTCAACTATCTGTTATGTTAGGCTGAATTATCTGAGGCTTTGATAGTTTTCTTCGATTTGCGTGGGCGGGTGGTGATATATAGAAAATTTGAAAGTAAACTCGACCTGCGTATGGTATTCAAGAGCCTACATTCCAAATTTGAACTCTCTAACTCTTATAGTTGCTGAGATCCACGCATTCATACAGACGGACGTACAGACGGTCGGACGGACAGACGGAAGGACGGACAGACGGACGGACGGACGGTCAGACGGACGGCCGGACGGTCAGACGGACGAACGGACGGTCAGACGGACGGACGGACGGTCAGACGGACGAACGGACGGTCAGACGGACGGACGGACGGTCAGACGGACGAACGGACGGTCAGACGGACGAACGGACGGTCAGACGGACGAACGGACGGTCAGACGGACGAACGGACGGTCAGAGGACGGACGGACGGTTGGACAGACAGACAGACGAACAGACGGACGAACAGATAGACGGACAGGCAGACAGACAGTTGTTAATCGACTCTACTATTGATACTGATTAAGAATATAAATACTTTACAGGGTCAGAGATGCCTCCTTCTGCCTGTTACATGCATTCACACAAATTCATTATACCCTTTCTTGCACATTTTTAATGGGCACACGGTATAAAAACAAAACAAAACAAAAACACAGCTGTTGCAAGAAATACTTATTAATAATAATAATAACAATAATAATAATATTACTAATACCAATACTAATGTTATTCATGTTTATAATGTAGCGACTAATTTGATAGACATACTTAGCGATAATGATAATTGTTCGGGTGGTCATCATTATTTGATTGCCCTATAATGACGGGTCGACGTGGCGTATGCGTAATATGCATAGATTAAGCTTTTCAGCCGTCATTTTTTTTTATTCTTTTCGTATTAAAAATAAATGCAAGCAACATTCGATTAGCTATTGCATAGTTTTGATGTTTTGGCTTTTTGGCTCAAGTGTTTTTGGCTGGAAGAGGTTAAATACACAAACAAACACAGCGGCGGCGGCGGCAGCAGCAGCTGAAGCAATCGAGATGAACCCGGTCGGTCCACAGACTAACAAACCACTTATGTATATGTATACCCAATATTATGTACATAAATGTGGCTCTAGAGTGCAATGATTTGTTGTTGTGGCTACAACAATTATTTGAGCGCAACAACAACAACAACAACAATAGAGTAAAAAACTGTACTGCAGCAAAAGCGAAAAGTTTATGTTTATTTTTTTTTTGTTATTTTTTCGTAAGCAGCAACAAGTTTGAGTGGTGCAACAACAACAATAGTAACAACAGCAACAACAACAGCAACAAAGACAGCTGCCACAAAGGCGACTTGATCAACGGCCGTTGCAGCAGCAGCAGCGACGCCAACGCCAACGTCGACGTCGACGTCGAAGTCAACGCCAACGCCAACGCCGACGTCAACGGCAACAACTTTGAACCGAAGCTAGTTTTACGAGATCTGAGTTTTAATTTATGTGTGCGCGAATGTGTTGGGTACCTTTAATTTTCGTATGACGAGCTTTTGCGTTGCGCTACAGCCAATAGAACGGGCATATTGCTGGCGTCAAGTCAGAAATAATACAAAATATGTATGTATGTGAATATATCGTAATTTTATATACCTAACATAACTAACAGTCGGCTTACCGACCGTAATATAACCTGTGGCTCTACACTCCCAATGTTAATCTCCTGTAATTGGTTTTTTTTAATTTGTGGGCGAAGGGGGTGTGACATCGTTATGATCTTTTCTGTACATATCAAGCCCAAGATACTCATCATGTGTGCCAAATCTGAAGTCTCTAGCTGTAAAATTGCTCTTGCTATGAGCTTTTTCTTGATTTGTGGGCGAAAGAAGCGTGACATTCAAAATGAAAGATAAACTTGGTCTGCGTAGAAAAATTACCAATGCTGGGAGACCAAGTTTAAGCTTCTAGCTCTTACCATCTCTGAGATACTGTCGTTTATACGAGTGAACAGACAGATGGACAGACGGAAAAACAGACAGACAGACAGACGGAAAACCAGACAGACGGACATGGCTATATCGACTCTGCTGCTGTTGCTGATCAAGACTATATACTGTGTCGAAAATGGCAACACTGCCCCTGTCACCCGAGTTTGCCACTGCGAACAGCTGTTACTCAACAGTTGGGTGCGAGCGAACGGTTGCACGGAGCGTAGTGGAAGCAACTCTAACAGCTCAAGCGACCCTGCAAGAAAAGAGATGGCGGCACTTCCGCTTTCCCCTCTCGCAAGGAAAACAGCGATGAAAACGGTCGGAGCCTAACATAGAGCAAATCCTTGTAAATAAACGCCAACCTGCCCAACAGGTTGACACAGATTACGCATTTCAGCATCTCGCCGCCGGTTTCCCTGGATTTGGACGCCTTCAACGGACATGTCTACTTTCATGTGTTACACATTTCGGGATAAAATTATAATACCTTCTTCAAAGGTATAATACTAGTTCACAAATATCTGTCAGTTATACTTAACTAGAGGCGAGATAAATGTGAATACAATTGTAGTAATACCGCAAACTGTAGAACTGAAATCACACAAGGCAAGCAAACATTTGCAGAGATTTTCTATATTGATTAATTTAATATTTACACATTCTTATTACATTAATAATCAAGCTGATGTTTGATGTTTGTTATCATTCATGATATAGTTTGCAAGTCCTTGAACAGATCTTTCAGTACGTTCGGCTTTCGCTGAGGTTGTTGTAAAACTTGATGTAAATCGACATGGAGATGTCTTGTCTTTCCAACCACGGCCACAACTATTTAAACATTTATATATGTATATATATTTACATTACATTTCATTGATTGCAACCGGTTTATGGCCCCCATTAACCATGTAAAGATTAAACAACTCTCAGATTATTTTATATAAATAAAGAATACAAATCAAAGAGGTAATTGTATATACAAGTATCAAAATGAGAGCAGTTTAGGTCTGTAAGAAATATTGAATATTATAAAATATGCTTGACATAATGTCGTCTAAGTGCCTGGGCCTGAAACAAATGAACTGTTCGACTAGAGGATACCCTGTGATCAACACAATTTAGATGTTAAATACGTAGAACAAATATGTATAACTATAGAACTAAAATCACACAAGTAAACATTTGTAGAGTTTTTATATATTTATTTTTATTATTTACACATTCTTATTACATTATTACAATCAATGCAATCAATCAATATTTACAGATTTTTATTACACTAATAATCATGTTTAATATCAATACGGCCATGATAGAGGCTGCGGTATTCCGTTCACTGTATTGGGTGTCGGCCTGAGTCTATGTGAACTACTGTCAAACAGCGCCAAAATCAGCAAAATAAATGATAATAAAGCGTAAATTAATTTCATCTTGTGGTTACTGATGATTTAGCAAGTTCTTAGACAGATTTTTCAGTACGTCTGCCTATCACTGAGGTTGCTGTATAACTGAATGTAAGTCGACATGTAGATGTCTTGTCTTTCCGATCAGTGCGCAATTAATATTACATTTAAATTTATAACATTTTTTATTGATTACATTTTTATTGATTACCGGTATGAAAAGTCTATGGCTCAATAAACTATACAAAGATTAAACAACTCTTAGATTACTTTATGTAAATAAATAATACAAATCAAAAAGAGATAATTGCATATAGTATGTAGGAAATGTGGAATATTAGAAAAAATATGCTTGACAGAATGTCATTAAAGTGTCTGAGCCAGAAGCAAATGAATTGCTGGACTGGAGAATACCCTGTGAACAACACAACTTAAATGTACAATTTGTCAAGTCATTGTTTTATCAAACAATAAGGCAGATAATTGTTTTTTATTTTTTAAAAATAATTAAACTTAATTAAGCTCAGTATTACTAATTATTTTAAATTCCTGTATAAATTAATGCAATTAATATTTTTCTTACAATTGGTACAGGATATCATCAAGATAACTGCGTAAATAGAAAGGTATGAAAACATACTATAGGAGAAATATTCATATATACAATTAGTCCAAGGTTGGAGGCAGCAACTTGAGGCAGGCAAACTGTTAATTTGCCAGATAATCGTCTATGGCTGTATTGACGCAATGCTTAGAGTTTCGAACTCTTGCGGTGTGGCTCTGGAGTTCGACCCCACTTTCTTTTAGGTTAATATTCTTTTTAAAAATTATTTATTATTTACAAATTTATTTAGGTTTATACTATTATTTCCTTTTTGAAGAATAAGTAAAGGGTCTCTCAAAGTCGACTTCGATTGTAGCCTTTCCGACTGCTTAAACATATAGAAGAAATATATATACAATTATGATACGAGCCAAGGAAAACTTTAGAACTCAAATCACACAAGTAAACAATTGAAGAGATCTATATTTATATTTCTTTATTTATTTTAAATATTTCCAGATTTTGATTACAGATTCATAATCAAGCTGATGTTTGATATTTGTTATCCACGCGGCCATGATAGAGGCTTCGGTGTTCCGTTCACTGTATTGGGTACCGGCCTGAGTCTATTTGTAGGATTTGTAGGACCTCCACGACAGTCGAACAGCGGCAAAAGTAGCAAAATTAATAATAAAGCGTAACTTAATTTCATTTTGCAATAACCGAAAATATAACAAGTTCTTGAACAGATTTTTCAGTACGTCCGACTTTCCCTGAGGTTGTTGTATAACTTGATGCAAGTCTTGTCTTTCCGACCAGAGTCGGCTTTATTATTATTATATTTATATATGTAAATTAAATACATTTCATTGATTACAACCGGCTTTCGCTCATAATTCTATGGTCCAATTAAACTCGTAAAGATTAAACAGCTGTCAGATTATTTAATATAAATAAACAATACAAATTGTACAGATAATTGCATATAGTATTTCAATGTAAGCATTTTATAGATGTGAGAGAGGCGTTGAATATTATATAACATGCTTGACAAAATGTCGTCGAAATGTCTGAGTCCGCAACAAATTCAAAATATAATTCAAATTAAAATATAAAAATATATAGCTAGCTAAAAGCTCGACTAGAGGATGTGATCAACTTCTTCTTTGTTATGTTTTGTATTATTTTATAAATAGGTAATGGATCTCATTATAACTATTAATTTAGAAGCAATTGTAATAATATAAGAATAAAATAATCGTATATTATAGAATTTTTAATTAATAAAATAATTACTAAACTAATTGTAGTTCAACTATTTTTATTTATTTAGTATTTATTTATTTTTATATTATTTATTTAGTATTTATTTATTATTATTTTTTTTAAACAACAAGATTTAAAACAAACTGCGCTGATACAAATAATAGCAATAAAAATTTGTATAATTTTAAAATTAAAAAAAAAATATAAATATTCACAATTTAAAGTAAAATATTTAAAACATTAAGTTTAGATTGTAATAATAATTAAGAATTGTTAGCTGTTCAGATAAAACGATTAAATATAATAATATATTATATACAATGTTTTTAACGATGTATAATAGATTTTAAAACCTTTTTTCTAATATTTTCAGATGATAAAAATAAATAATTAAATAAATTGTTCATTTAAATATTATTTTTAAATATTATTGGAGCTTTAACAAATTGTTGATTGACTGATTTTACTTGACATTAAATAAACTTTAAAACCTTTTTCTAATATTTTAAGTTATTAATATTAAATAGTTAAATTAATTAAGTTACATTTTATTTGTAATTATTAGTTGAGCTTTTAATAAATTTTTAATTGAATTATTTTAAGTGACATTAAATAGATTTATATTATAAATCACAAAATGTTTTTAAAGAGGTATAATAATCTTTAAACCATTTTTTCTAATATTATCATTTATAAAAATTAAATAAATAAAGTATTTGCTGATTTAAATGTTAGTTGTAAATATTATTGTTGGTTTACTGATTATAATTGACAATTAATAGTTATTAATACAATAAACTCTACATCTTTTTTCTAATATTTTCAGTTATTAAATAAATGAATTTGAAATTTGAATTTGAAATTAATTGTTAATTTAAATGTTAAATATAAATATTATTTGAGCATTTAATAAATTGTTATTAAATTGATATTAATTGACATTAAATACGTTATTATTAAAATAAACTCTAAACATTTTTTTGAATCTATTCAGCTATTAAAATTAAATAATTAAATTAATTGTTAATTTAAATGTTATTAATAAATATTATTGGCGTTTTTAATTATATATTAATTGACTGATTTTTATTAACATTTAATAAACAATTAAATAAAGTTTATGCAAATGATATTTAAGCTTGCATAGAAAAGCTGCTGCCGTAGCTGATCTGAGAACTTAACAGACCGCCGCTGAAAGCTTTTAAGCTTGCTGTCAGCTTGACTGCAAAGCACACAGCAATTGACAATGTAAGTATATGTGTGTGTGTGTGTGTGTGTTTGTGTTTTACTCTTATTTTTATTCGTTGCTCGTTTCATTGCTCGTTTTTGTTGTTGTAGTTGTTGTTTTGTGCTTGCCGATCGTGTGCTTGGGTGTAAGTGTGTGTTAGTGTGTATGTGTTAGTGTGTGACTGCGCCGACGTCGACGCCGACAGACGAAAAAAGTTTTAAATCTGGTAGAAAAATCTGAAACGAAACGCGTTTGAGGCCTCAGACGGCGAGTGGCAGTCGTACAATAAAGACGTACATACTAATAACTATACTATTAACGTTATCCACCTGGCGGAGGCTCTAAAAAGTTGCACAGACAACTTTTCAAAAAAAAGAAAAAAACACAAATAAAGAAATATAAACACCCGCAAAAAACAAAGCGAACAACGTTAACTGAACTCCTTTTACTTTTGCTTTACTGTACAAAATAAATTTCAATGTAAGTGAAGACAAGAAGACAACATAAATAAAGTGAAATTTTTGGGTGCAAAAACCGAGAGAAAAACAAAAATATTAAATATATTAATTAAATAATAATATGTGTGCTGTCGGAAAAATTAAGAAAAATGTGTTTGATCTTTATATATTTATAGTGATGACCGAGAAGGATAACGTATCCATGGCTACCGTGCAATTGAAGCCCGACTATGCGGCTAGCGAGGTCTACAGCACCGCCAGCGAACCGCCACCGGTAAGTCATAATATCATATAAATAATATAAAAATAATATAAAAAAATAAAAAAAAAAATAAAAAAATATTAAAAAATATAAAAAAATATAAGAAAATATAAAAAAAATATAAGAAAATATTAAAGAAATATAAAAAAAATATAAAAAAATATAAAAAAAATATAAAAAATATATATAAAAATAGAATAAACATATAAAAGTAATTATATATATTTCTTGTTATTTTTATATGTTTATTACTATTTTTTCTATTTTTTTACATTTTTTTCTATTTCTTTATATTATTTTTATATTATTTTCATATTTTTTTATATTTTTTATAATTTTATTTATATTTCTTTTATCTGCTAATATATCTGCCTAAATCTGTAAGTAGTTAATTTCTTGTTGGTCGATTGAGTTTAATGCGTACATTTGTCATTGTTGAATGGCGAAACTAATTAGAGTCTGACAATTATTTGCGCTACCTTTATGTAAGCGATAAGCAGGTCAACAAAGCACAGATCTAAAGCTAATAGTAGATGGAGTTAAAATTAAAAAAAAAAGCCAGCCAGGGTCAATTGTCAGCACATCCGTTGCTTGCATTGGTCATACGACGCGTATGCGCAATGTAGCTACGTCTGTGACTCCGACTCGGACTCCGATTCCGACTCCATCTTTTTCAGCCTTTGTCTTCTTGTCGTTGCATTTTGCTGTCTGCACGCAGCTGCAAAACGTGATCATTTTCACTAAGTAAGTCAAACTGTCGACTGCATGCATAAGCAATTTGACTGTGGATAATTTTTTCAGCCTTTTTTTATTTGTAAATTATTATTATGATGATTATAGTAGCAGTAGTAGTAGTAGTAGTCTGCCCCGTCCTCTGTGACAATTGCACATGCAACGTGCGCTGCTTTGACAATTGTCAGACGACGACGACGACGACGACGACCCCCTGTTGACATTTTAAAACAACTAAAAAAAAAATCACAGAAATAATAATAAAAAAAAAAAAAAAAATCCCCAACTACGTCGCAGTTGTCGGCACAAAGTGTGAATAGATTTGTACTCATTTGCAGTAAACCGCAACAGCAGCTCAAATAGAAAACCAGTTGAAAACCAAAAAATTTCCGACATCTAATACAAAAGTCACGACTGTAAATAACAAAAATAAAAAAACTCAACTCAACTTAATAATGATAAACTTAAACAAATGAGCAGAAATGCTATGACAACATCAGAGATGGAGACGAGAAACTGGCGCAAATTGTAGACTTTGTAGATCTCTCAAGATCTCTCAGGGCATTTGATTTTTATTTAATTTGCATAAAAAAAGGCAATTTTAAATTTGCATTTAAGCGCATTTTCCGCATTGGGCAGCCAGTGCACTTACAGTGAAAGCCAGCAGTTAGCTAACAGCAGTAGTCATGAATTGAAGTGACCTTAAATGGCAGGTAGACAAGACACAAGACACAAGACAAGACACAAGACTTTTCAATTGTTCAATATTTTTATTATAAACAGTAGTTTTGGGGCTTGAATATGCTTTCGTCACTAGACTTCTACCTCGTCTAGAGGCTTTTTTAAAGTGACCTTAAAGGGTAGGTGGACAAGACTTTTCAATTGTTCAATATTTTATATAAACAGTAACTTTGTGGCTTGAATATGCTTTCGTCACTAGACTTCCTTTTGGTAATAATTGAGCTATTGTTATGCCCGAGTCTAATGAACAATGAACAAACGAGTTTTCCTTTCTTACAGCTGCTCGTTAATCACACACTTCAAATCAATCATTTTTTCTTTTTGTGAACAAAATAAAAAAAACCCTTCAACTGCTGTCAGCGAGTGCGTGTACTTATAGCTTTCACTGTAGGCCATGCAACAAACTCATTAACCTTTCTTTTATTTTATGTGTCTGTGTCTGTTGTTAATGTTGTTACCTCTCTGTCGTAATGCACACTCAACTCTCAAATCGAATCATCAAATATATGATATGATATATATGTATTTTTTCAATCTCCCCCTTCTCGCACCACAACAACAACAAAAACAACAACAACTACAACTACAACAACACAGCTGGGATTTTTTAACTTTAATCATCAGGTTTGTCGTTCAAGTCTTTTGTCTTTTAACTGCACCCCAAAAACAAAAAAGAAGCACTAACAGCAGCAACAACAACAGACATGTGGAAGGAAAAAAAACTCATCATCCAACGCTAACGAGTAACAGCTGTTGTTGTTGTTGTTGTTGTTGCTTGTGCCTAACATTCACCAAAAAAATGAAAAAACACACTTCACTTCACTTCACTCTTAACGATGATGATGATGATGATGATGTTGTTGTTGTGACGCCGACTGCGACTCACTTTCGCAATTGCATTTGAAAACATGAAAATGGGCACAAAACTCACGTAGTAATACACGCTGGCAATTCAAAAGGTGTAAAATTGCACATTTCGCTGCACACACACACGCACACACACCGGCACACACACACACCGTCATACACTCTGACACAGTCATATGTGAAGTTGTGGCTGCCTCACCCAAAAACCAACTTCAAAAAACACAAATATCTACAGTCTTTTTGCTTCTCAAGAAAGTTTTCACTGGGTTGGTTTTTTTGCGCTGTTGTCTTTTTTCATTCCCTCAATTTGTATAGTATTTTAATACTTCTACTGTATTCTAGTATAGTATTTTAATTGTATATAGTATAGTATTTTAATACAAATACTGAAAATAAATATTTGTTAACACTATTTTTAGTCTCTGCTGCCCCACGCAAATTTTTGCTGCACTCTTGGAAGATTTGCGCTGTTGTCAATTTTCATTTCATTAGATTTTGTATTTTTGTAGTATTTGCAATATTTTCGAATAACGCTTGCACAAAACTAACATTATAAAATAAATAACTTCAATCTCTTCTGCCTCACCAAAGTTTTCACAGAGTTTTTAAGATTTTCTATTATTATTTATTTATTATATATCTTCCTAATGCTGCAAGTAGTCATATTGTATTTGGTATTTTCTGTTTACATTATCTTTAGTCTCTTCTTCCTCACGAAGTATTCACGGCACTCTTGGCAGTTTTGCGCTGTTGCCAAATTTCATTTCTTCAATCGCTTCCCACAAAAGTTTCCACTGATATTTAATTTATTATATATCTTCCAAATACTGCAAGTCTTCATCTTATATTAGTCACCTATTTGGTATTTACTGTTGTGTATTTAATATTTCCTGTTTACACTCAACCAAAACGAAATCTCTCCTTCCACACGCAAGTTTTCGCTGCGCTGTTGCCAATTTTCACTTCGTTAAATTCAGTATTTATTGTTCGTAGTATGCAGTATGTATTTCCTGTTAACGCATATTTTTCATATTTGCTTATTAGTTTGACATGAACTTGGCATTTTTTGCACCTATAAAAACTCTGCAAATATTTGTCAGTTTTGTGATCTAATCGAGTTACAGTTACGCTTAACAGTTACCACATTTCTTTCCATACATTTTCCATTGGCCTAATCAGCATTTTTGATTATGCAACAACAGTAGCAGCTATCTTTTTACCATTTTCTACTTTTCGCTTTAATACTTGTTTTGGTTTTTCCTTGAGGCGTTTTCTTTTCTTCTTTCTGTTTGTTGTCTGCACTTTGCACTGAATTTTTTTGGAACGTGAGTCAAAGACAAGGTGAACGCTTTTACTTGCTTACCAAAAAGGTCAAACTTCCAAGAGCACGACTCAAACTTACAATCACAAAAAAGCAAAATAAATATAAATTAATTAATTGCATTAAATTGTTTAAATTATAACTAAATTTGTTAATTTTATTTTTGTTGTTTATCTGCAGGCCTACAAGCGACAGGCGAATTCGGTGAAGATCGCTAAGATCACCGCCTTCACCATCATTGTGTCCTCGTTTATACTGGGTGCCTTCATCTTGGCCTCGTCGTATCTGCAGGCCAAGGCCTCCTGTGATCAGGTGCAGGCCCTCGATTCGGTGCTGGAGAAGGAACTGATGCTGGAAACGTTGCAGCAGGTGAACAAGGTAAGTGCGCTGTAATCGTTTAAATTGAATAAAAAAACAAGCAGTTATGACGTGCGCTTTATTTTGTCTGTATCAAACGACTGACGCCGCTGTATTTCACACAACTCCCGCTAAAGCGAGACCAAGCTAGCTGCCTCGCCATTGTCTTAATAGTAGGTTAAAGCGAGATAGCTAATGCATCCGGATAGTTAGTGGCGGCAGGATACACAAGCTAGTGATGGTCGGGTATACAAACTAGTGATGGTAGGCTATACAAACTAGTGACGGCAGGGTTAACAGAGTATTGCAATGTTAACAGAGTATTGCAATGTTAACAGGGCTATTGCAATGTTAACAGGGTTATTGCAATGTTAACAGTGTTATTGCAATGTTAACAGACTATCGGGCATAGCTGCCAATCAAATTCAAATGTTGCACGCCTCAATGCACCGGCAGAGATCTGAGATACGAGTTTAGGGAAATAAACGCCCAGTTCGTAACAGGCGGTGTCAGTTTTACAATCCAAATTAATATTGTTAGGTAAGCATGTATTTATGTACTGTTGTTGCTGCTGTTGTTGTTATTGCCTTTTCCATCGTTCGCTGAACACGCCACAAAAAATAAAAAAAACTTTATACTCGCCGATTAGCCGCAAACAGAGTCGAATTATTAAGCCAAATTAATGATAATTACCGGAAAATGTCGGCGCATATCTACAACTTCAACTAGTATAGTACATGTGTATACAAATACATAAGCCGATCCGAACAATCTGCGTGCCTTTTGATAATTCCACACAACTTGCTGTTGTTGTTGCTGTTTTCAAATTGATTTCTTGATTTTTTATTTTTTTATTGCACGCACTATTTAGTTACAGAAATGTGTGTATGCACAGGCTTTTAGCACTCACTATAGAAATATTTCTATAAAAGATTATTCTACTGATAAAGCATTGGGAAAAACCCAAGCGAGAAATATAATATTCATAATAATCTCAGTTGTCGAGGTTTTATGTGCTCTCCCGAGTTTTGCTAGTTTATAATTAGACTACAAAACAAAAGCAACAACAAATGAGAAAAAACAACTTAAATTGCAAATGGAATTGAACTTAATGAAGTTTCTGTAAAATATAATTGTTGTGAGTGACTTTATAAACGCATAATGAAGTCGCTTAAAGATAATTTAGTATTTAATTTAAGCAGAAAAGCATTTAAATGTCAATTTAAATGACTTTAAACAGAGAGTTGTAAAGCTTTAAACATTTGTAGTTTAATTCATTGGGATCGTAGAGTTTTAGATGTCAGAAAATAACATATAATATAATAAATATTAATATAAACAACAATCTCTAGAGATTGTAGTATATTTACTTTATATAAATTAGACAACAAATGCATTAAATGAGAAAAACAACTTAAAATATAAATGAAAATGAATTTAATGTAGTTTCTGTGGAATATAATTGTTGTGCCTGACTTTATACTTATAAATTTGTTTTTAATTTAAGCAGAAAAGTATTTAAATGTAATTTTAAAAGACTTTAAACAGAGAGTTGTAAAGCTGTAAAGTTTCTGCTTAAGTTAATTGGGATTACAGAGTTTTAGATGGCAAACATAAATATAAACAAAAATCTCTAGAGATTGTGAAAGATGTGCTTTATAGGTATAATAAAGACAATAGCTAGTTAATTAGAATACAGACTTATAAATGGGAATATAATAACTATTGTATATAATAGAGAAAATAGTTTGTTAATTAGAATATAGACTTATAAGTGGGAAAATAAATTAAATATTGTATATATTTTATATAATAGACAAAAATGGTTAGTTAATTAGAATACAGACTTATAAGTGGGAAAATATAGAAATATATATACTATTGTATATATTTTCCCATTTATAAGTCTGTGTATTCTCATTAACAAACTATTTGTATACCCTGTGGTGGTATATTAAGTTTGTTAAAAGTATGTAACAGGCAGAAGAAAGCGTGGCCGACCCCATAAAGTATAGATATTCTTGATCAGCATCAATTGCCGAGTCGATATAGCCATGTCCGTCTGTCTGTCTGTCCGCCTGCCTGTCTGTCCGTCTGTCCGTCCATATAAACGAAAGTACCTCAGAGATGGTAAGAGCTAGAAGCTTAAACTTGGTCTCCCAGCACTGGTAATTTTTGCAGGCAGATCAAGTTTATCTTTTTTCTTTGGTTGCCACGCCCCCTTCGCCCACAAATCAAGAAAAAGCTCATAACAAAAGCAATTTTGTAGCTAGAGACTTGAGATTTGGCACACATGATGAGTAACTTGGACTTGATGTGTCCAGAAAATTTCATCACGATGCCACGCCCCCTTCACCCATAACCTAATAACAAGAGCAATTTTACAGCTAGAGACTTCAGATTTGGCACACGTGATGAATATTTTAGGGTCTATAAGTCTAGTAAATTTCATCATGATGCCACACCCACTTCGCCCACAAATTTGAGCGGGTCACTGTAGAACCATATGGTATACTACGGTCGGGTTGCCGACTGTTCGGTTTGTTTTTGTTATATAAAGTATACCCATTAAAATATATCTAGAGATTTTAAGTATCAGATGAATACAGAATGAAGTAATTGAATATCAGTTTTAAATTTAAACATAAAATTCCCACAAACAGCTCAAAAAACCTGCTATCAAGTCTGCCACTGTCTAAACGCTGCTTAATGTTAGAAAGATTAGAGAGAATGACCCTAGAAAACATTGCAGCTGATAAAGTGCATAAACAAAAGTTCCCAAAATTAAGCAGAAATTTAGAAAAACCCCAAACAATCAGTGTTCTTTAATGAACACAAAAGTAGCTTATTAAAAAAGTTCAAAAATAATTCATTAAATAAATTTAAAGCCAAAGCAATTTGAAGCTAGCTTAAAGATCAAAGTAGAGGGTATCTAAATACTCTTATTTATTTATGTATTTATATAACTGTATGCTTATACTTGGCTAAAACTAAAGCTACAATGATTTTAGCCATGGCTACTGGGGTTACTCTTATATCATTGACCCAGTCAAAAGAAAAAGGAAAATGCCATGAAATGAAATTAAGAAATAAATATCGATTGGATATGCTAAACTGCAACCTCTGTTGTCATCACAATGGCAAAATTAATGATTATGATGATGATGTCTGAGTCGCAATACGAATAATTTGCCAGATTGCATGCACATTCGTGAATACACTCGCATATTCATATGGATATTCATACGGCAATTGTATAAGTGCAAATTGAATTAGCGTCTGTTGTTGCGTGCTTCCTTGAGAAATTTCACTCATGTAACCGAATAAACCATTAAACCATAACCATATACTACAGTTGTAGGGTATAGACAAGTGTAGGGTATATATATACATACATATGCATATTTAATGGCACTCTTTATATGATTTTATTTGATTGTTATTCACATTTGTTTTGCATATGAAATTATTGCCGCATCATCAATATTCAATTAACGTGCAATGAAAGCAAATAAAACTAATTAAATGCATACAATTAAATATGCAGCGGCAATTAAAAATTTAATGATAATATGTACATACATACATACATACATACGTTAGACTTAAAGGCCAGGCAAAAATTTTATTGACTGGATGCTGTTGGCCCATTTGAGTGGCAGCAACGGGTTATTCAACTCGATTCGAGTCGGGGAAGAAGCTTATGTAAAGTTGCAATGGAAAATTCAATCAAGCGAAATTCCCATAATTTGACGCTTAAATGGACACCGAAATAATAGTAGTAGAGTCTCTGTAGAGCATTTGGGAGACTGTTGTTGCCACTGTTGTTGCCACAGCCGTGTACAGTGGGGCAAAACCAAGACAAGATTGGCTAATCAAAATTAATAGTTTCGAAAGTAGCAACAGACAGACTGTTGTTTTCTACAAGTCATTGACATGTTTTAGTGTGAATATTTGAATTATTTTTTACTATTTATAATGAGGTTATTATTTAAGAGGGAATATAAATTTTGGTTAAAACATGTAATCGTTTAATTTGAATGAAACATGATGTTATTCTCTATGCAGTCCGCCATATTTTATCTGTATTAAACGCCTCTGCATTTCACAGCTCTCTTTAGAGCGAGATCAAGCTAGCTCGCTCTCCATTGTCTTAATAGGTTAAAGCGAGATAGCTAATGCATCTGGATAGTGAGTGGCGGCAGGATACACAAGCTAGTGATGGTAGGCTATACAAACTAGTGACGGTAGGGTTAACAGAGTATTGCAATGTTAACAGGGTTATTGCAATGTTAACAGAGTGTTGCAATGTTAACAGAGTATTGCAATGTTAACAGAGTATTGCTATGATAACAGAGTATTGCAATGTTAACAGAGTATTGCAATGTTAACAGACTATCGACCTGCTACAGATTGAAGTTATTAGATTGCAGTTTCAAGATGGTTTTAATACAGAAAATATTTCTCAATGAATGCGGAAGTCAAAAATTTAAGAGTTAAGCATCAAATGAAAGTTAAAATGTTGATTAATTCTTGAACTGTGGATTAATTGAGAATTTCTAGTTGTTGCTGAGAGTAAAAAGTATATTTTGTCTGCTCAAACTCATCAAGCTAACCAAATTTGAAGCTATGTTTATATTATATAGATAGATTTAATATAATAAGTCTGCAATTTCACAGAGAAGCAGATTAAGTATAGAAAACTAGTGACAGTAATTTTTAAATAAATTTTAAACTATAAATAATTTAATAAAAACAATTTTGGAGCCGACAAGACTTGCAACGAGAGTAATAAATTAAATAAAGAAATAACTGAGTATTAAACCAAGAACAGCTTGACTTTTTAAGTCTGTACATTCATAAATTTTAAAGAACTACATGACATTAATAACTCTTCTACCTGGAATATATATGTAACACTCTTTGTCCAACATTTAAGTAGCCAATTTGACAAACTTTAACTACAATTCAAATAAATTTAAAAAATAAAGAGCTACATATTAAATGTGATGTTTTACAGCTTTATTTTTTTTCTGGATTAAACACAAACTAAATATGCATAAAATTATTTTTATATATAAATATAAATCTTAAACTTTAGCACCAGCAATTTACTTAATTAATTTCTGTTGAATTGTAGAAAATATAAATTCTTTGGAACTTTTATGTAAATCCAGCTAGAATATATGATGTTTTTGGGGAAACTCATAGCTGCAAATTTAATAGAATAGATTGGGAAAGAAGCTAATATAATAAACTCTAGTACAAACAATTTGTATAATTCATATATGATGAACTATAAAAAATATAATTTCTTTCCCACTTTGTGTAAATCCAGCTAAAAACTCTGTTGCTTTTGGGGAAACTCATAGCTGCAAATTGAATAGAGTAAATTAGTTAAGAAACCCAATTATTATAAGCTACTATATCTAGCCGTATTTTTCCCACTGTCTGCTGCTTGCAACATAATCAGCCGTGGCAAGAATTGCAAATCAAATGGCACAAAGTGAAAGCAGCAAACGGAACACAGCAGCCAGACAAAGAGACAAAGAGACAGACAGAGAGACAGAGACAGAGATGGAGAGACATGCACTGAGTGCAACATGTTGCAATGTCTGTGGTGCATAGCTGAGCTAGCTGAAGCGAGGCGCAGAATGAATGGGCGGGGGAGGGGGGGAAGGGGCGTGGGCGCGGCAAAATGCCAGAGATCATCAGCTGCAAATACAACAACAGCAGAAGCAGTTGCCATAATGCAAACGCTGTCACTTTTTATTTTGCCGGCTGGCGCCGCTTGGCACCGTCACACAAATAGAGACAGACAGACAGACAGACAGGCAGACAAACAGACTGTAAAAATACACACACATATGTATATATAAAGTATAAATATATATACTTATACTGCCATTGGTACCGACAAAAGACGCAAGTCGAAGACGCGTTGACTGTTTGCCATTTAAGGCAAGTTGCGCGCTTAAGTCTTTCGTTTTTTGGGCACGCAAACAACAACAAAAGCGCCAAACAACTTATGGCCCATAGGCGGCGATTATGTAATAGACAACTCACATACAAACAGATATATATATATATACGTATATAATACTATATAATTTATTTGACGATTGTGCAAATTTGTTTCGCCAGCGGAATTATTATGATGCCTTTTCAACTTCTTCTACATGCCACGCTTTTCTACTCAAAGGAAATTCTCTGTGTGCGTTGTATTCCTTTAGAATATTAA
Organism: Drosophila histrio; assembly: GCA_958299025.2. Lineage (NCBI taxonomy): Eukaryota > Metazoa > Arthropoda > Insecta > Diptera > Drosophilidae > Drosophila > Drosophila histrio. Next base: position 1,840,333 of record OY729166.1, read on the forward strand.
TTTTTAATTGCGAAAACAATTGCGTCAATGCTAAAAATAAATGTGTTACAGTGGCGTACTTAAGAAAGGGAGGGGCTTAAAACTAATTGCAAGCATAAGCAAAGCAATAAAAGTAACAATTTATATATATATAAATAAATAATTTTATACAATTTGTTCTAATTATTTAGTTGACTTCCCAGCGCGATATTATTTATATTTATTAATTATAATAGCAAATTGTTTGTAATTTTATTTATATATTCTTTTATTTGTCTAGTTCTGTAACAACATTTTCCACAATCTAAACTCAAATGTTCTGTGCAGTGTAATTGAAATTATCTTGCCAGATTCTCTCTCTCTCTCTCTCTCTGTCTCTCAGAGACTTTGGCCTTGAAATCATCAACACAACAACAGAAAATTGAGCTGTAAACCGGAGTTAAGTTTAGCAATCAGCTAAAGGGGGGCGCATTGCAGGGGGAGGGCGGGGGGAAACACACACACACAACTGGAACACAGACTTGTTGACTTGATTTCTTGCCCGCATTATTGTTGTTGCTGTTGTTGTTGTTGTCAAACTGGTTTAGTTTTCTGTATGTTTTTTTTTTTATTTATTTATTTTTATTTCATCTTTTTTTTTTTTGAGTGAAATTTGTGTTTGATTTCTGGCGAAATGCAATTATGTGTCACACAAGTTTTTGGACACCCGTGACTCAGTTTGGAAAACAGCTGAAATAGCTGCAAAAAGTTTCTATATATATATGTATTTATTTAACGACATTTCAAGTCAATTCAGCTGCAGTTTTAGTTAAGCGGAATTAAGCGGAATTAATGCAGCTGGCAAAAATTTCCATTTACATTTAGCTAAATAAACAATTCTGTTGAGTTTGTCAATTGATAACAATAACAATTTAAAGTCGATACAGTTTAAGAAAAGCTGTTCAAAAAGTGACTAACATTTATTCTGCATAAGAAAAAGTCAACTTTAACTTTCGTCTAATAATTGCCAATGACTTTCTGGTCAAGACAATGATTTTACAAAATTGATTTAAAGCCTTTTCTTTACAAAAAGTGATTACAAAAATGATTGTATATGAGAAAAATCAGATAAAAATGCAATGTAATGTTATGACATGACTTTTTTGGTCAAGACAATAATTTTTGAAAATTGTTCTTGCTGTTTTACAATTGATTTAAAGCTTTAACTTCACAAAAAACGTCTTGAAAGTGATTACAATTTATTCAATATGACAAAAACTCAAGTTCAAATGCAATGTATAAATATGACATGACTTTCTGGTTAAGACAGTGATTTTACAATATTTTTGCTACTGTTTTACAATTGATTTAGGCCCTCTTCGTCGCAAAAACTGATTAAAATGTATTCTATATGACAAAAATCAACTTAAAATACAATGTAAAAATATGACAAGGTTTTCTGGCCTAGTCAAAAATTTTAGAAAATTTTTCAGGCTGTTTTACAATTGAATTAAGGCCGTTAATTCACCAAAGCCCTTTTAAAGTGATTATCATTTATTCTATATAACAAAAACTCAGCTTCAAATGTTGTGTAATAATCGCCAATGACTTTCTGGTCAAGATAATGATCTTACAAAATTACAGCTGCACTTTTATAATTGATTTATAGCTTTAACTTCACAATAACTTCTTAAAAGTGATTAAAAATTATTCTATATGATAAAAATCAGCTTTAAAATGCAATGTAATAATACAATATGACTTTCTGGACACAACAATGATTTTACAAAATTCTTCTTGCTGTTTTACAATTGATTTAAAGCCTTATCATCATAAAAATTCTTCAAAAGTGATTAACATTTATTCTACATAACAAAAACTCAACTACAAATGTAGTGTTAAAGTCGCACATAATTTTCTAGTCAAGAGAATAATTTTACAAAATTGCTGCTGCTATTTTACAATTGAATTAAAGCCTCTTCTTCCCAAAAACCTTGTTAAAAGTGATTAAAATTTATTCTGTATGACAAAACTCAGCTAAAAATTCAATGTAAAATTACGACATGATTTTCTGACCAATTCAATAATTTTAAAATTTGTCTGCTGCAATTTTACAATAGATTTAAAGCCTCTTCCTTCAGCCAATGTTCAAACTGTCCAATGTCAAGTTAGATAATGACCCAGAACCAAACAACAACAGCAGCAACAACAACAACAACAATAAAGCCATCAGCTACCGGATATATTTATGTATTACGAGGCATCTAACATTATTATCCAAGCCAAATCACTTGCTGCTTGCGTGGGCTTTTGGCCCCTGGGCAGATACTGCCCCGCCCCCCAGCCCAACTGCCCACTGCCCACTGCCCACCTCACCATCTAACTCCCTCCCTCTCTCTCTCTCTCGCTCTGCACCGCAAACACTTGTCCCCACTATCAATCATCATCATCATCATCATTATCAACAACATCATCTGACGTCGCATTGAATTAATGAGATTTTTTTTATTCCACTATTTCTGTTTTGTTCAACAAATTATTTAAATTTTGCTTTTGTTTGCTTTGAAGTATGCTCAACCACACACACACACACACACACACACACACACACACACACACACACACACACGCACACTCAATTTGAGTGCTTATGTAATAGATGTGTGTGTTTGTTTGCTTTTGTTTTTTTTCTCTATTTTTCCTTCGTTTATTTTGTTTATTTTTATGGCATTTTACTTTTAGTTTCAGTCGCGTCACATTGCTTTGTATGTAGGTTGGGGTCACACATCTTCTGACGACAACGTCTCATTGTTTATAGTGGGCATATAACAATTGCAGTCACTGTACGTATAGTATACGGCCTGTACGTGTTCGATGGCCCAAACAATTTTAACTGCCTGCTAACAAAAAGAATCTAAAAAAAAAAAAAACAAATAGAAGACAAACGTAAACTGGAAACATTTCCTTGTCAAATAAGCCTTGAGTTTACTCTGAATTCCAGAAATGTGCTCATAAAATACACAAGATCATGATGACAGCTTTGAAATTGCCAGTTTTTTTACCTTCTCATCATTATCTCAAAAAAAAAAAGATCTTGAAGTCAGCTTTGTTAAAGTTTTTTGTTACGACTCGAAAGATCTTTAAAGTTTAAATTGGTATTCTCAGTAATTGCCTAGCCTAACAATTTGTGTAGCTTTCTGTCTGTATTTGTAGTTAAGGTTTGCCAAATTGGCTACTTAAATGTTGAGAAAAGAGTGTTACATATATATTCCAGGTAGAAGAGTTGTTTATGTTCTGCAGTTCTTTAAGATTTATGAATATACAGACTTAAAAAGTCAAGCTGTTCTTGCTTTAATAATCTGTTATTGCTATATTTAATTTATTACTCTCGCTGCATGTCTTGTCGGCCCCAAAATTGTTTTATTTTTATTTATTTATAGTTTAAAATTTATTTTAAAATTACTGTCACTAGTTCTCTATACTTAATCTGCTTCTCTGTTTAATTGCAAACTTTTTATATTCAATCTATCAGTATAATACAAACATGTCTTCGCATTTTCTTAGCTTGATGAGTTTAAGCTGACATAATGTACTTTTTACTCTCAGCAACAACTAGAAATTCTCAATTAATCCACAGTTCAAGAATTAATCAACATTTTAACTTTCATTTTATGCATCTCCGCATTCATTGAGAAATATTTTGATCTTGAAACTGCAATCTAATAATTTCAATCTGTAGCAGGCCGATAGTCTGTTAACATTGCAATACTCTGTTAACATTGCATTACTCTGTTAACATTGCAATACTCTGTTAACATTGCAATACTCTGTTAACATTACAATACTCTGTTAACATTGCAATACTCTGTTAACATTGCAATACTCTGTTAACATAGCAATACTCTGTTGACATAACAATACTCTGTTAAGCCTACCGTCACTAGTTTGTATAGCCTACCATCACTAGTTTGTATACCCGACCATCACTAGCATGTGTATCCTGCCGTCACTAAATATCCCGATGCATTAGCTATCTCGCTTTAACCTATTAACAAAACGGAGAGCGAGCCAGCTTGATCTCGCTCTAAAGGGAGTTGTGAACTGCAGCGTCGTTTGCTACAGACAAAAGTAAAGCGAACCGCATAGAGAATAACTGGCTGTTTCATTCAAATTAAACTATAACAAATCTATCCCAAATGAATCTCAACTAATTATATTTGTATATTTTTTTGACAATTTATAGGAACTACCCCGTGCTGAAGCTTTGCTGGGCAAATCCGATGGCGGTGAGGACTTGCAGAGTCTCGACCATGATGATAACGATAAGAAGCGTGATCACAAGGCCGAAGATATTGAGCAGAGCGTCAATGAGCATGACAATTCCTACTCGGACAGCGATGAGACCGAGGAGATGCAAAAGTTCCCAGGCAAGATGCCGCTCGAGCTGGACTTGAGCGATCTGGCTGCCGCCATTCTGCGCAACAACAAGAAGTAAGTTTCAACTTATGTAAACATAGTACAGAGTGAGGCAAAAGTATTCACCCAATTTATTCCGTTTTTTGCGCAACATTTGCAAAAGTTATAGCGTTTTCCAATAGCGTGATTACTTTTGCCCCAACCTGTACACTTAGTCAAGTAATTAATTTATAAAATTAAAATATATGCACATATATTTACTATTTATATTTATTAAATATCGAGTGAAATTTATTTTGGTTAAATTATCACAACTAAAATATTGATTTAATAATTCTAATACTTTTAACCGAAAGCAGAAAGAAGTGTTGGTAAAGTCTGTAAATGCCATAGTACATGGTGGGGCAAAAGTAATCACCCTATTGCAAAACGCTATAGCTTTGTGCATTTGCCTAGAAATTATTGAAGAAACTTTAAGATAACAGAAGTAAATAAGTTTTTAAATTAACAATTAAATGTATAATACTAAAGGAATATTATTAGACGCTTTACTTTAAAAAAGTATATGGGAGTATTAAATTTGTCACAAAATAGACGGTAAAAGGTCTAAGGAAGTCTGGCAGACCCCACAAAGTATATATTTTGAAGACCAGCATCAGCAGACGAGTCGATAAAGCCATGTCTCTCTGCTCGTCCACCTGTCCGTCCATCTGTCTGTCCGTCTTTCCGGCCGTCTATCCGCCTGTCCTACTGTATAAACACATAGATCTCAGCGACTATAAGAGCTAGATTAACCAAATTTGGTGACAATACTCCTGAGGCCTCTATAAAGTTCAAGTTTGTTTTAGAATTTTGCCACGCCCCCTTCCGCCTTCAAAAATCGGAAAAACACGAATAACACGTGTAATTTAAAAGATACAAGTTCCAAATTCGGTATACGTAAATTTTAGTTTAATTGTGATGTGTACTGAAAATTTCATTGCAATCGGACAATAAACAGGGGAGATTTGAATTGATTTCGAATATACAAAGGTTGGAGGCAACAACTTGAGGCAAGAAAACTGTTAATTCGCAAGATAATCGACTATGGCTGCATTGGCGCAATGGTTAGAGTGTCGAACTCTTGCGCTGTGGTGCTGGAGTTCGAAACCTACCAATGGCACACTTTCTTTTAGGTTATTCTTCTTTTTAAAATTGATTTAACTGGTTTTTTACTAAAACTGAAAGGAGGACTATTAAATATATATATGTATATATTTACATATCTATAACTATTTATGCTAATATATACTTCTATTACTTCCTCAGATCCCGCATGAACTGCGTTGTGGAGCGCAAACATGCCGAGGAGTTCGTTGATTCTCCGGCCAAGACGGTGGCTCTGCCTTTTGGCGTCAATCTGACCACGGATCCAAAGAAGGCGCGCATTACGGGCGAACGCATTTCAATTTTCTGCGACGGTGGCGACGACAAGGAAGAGAAGGAGGAGAAGGAAGCGAAACGTCAGCGCGAAGAGGAAGATGATTCCGAGGAAGACAACGAACCAATGCGTCCCATGTTCATACCCTTCCAACGTGTACCCATTCCCTTTGGCCGCATTCCCGATCAGATGCCTCTGACCCATATGCCACAACGCATGATGCCACCGGCAATGCAACAACAGTTGCCCTCCCAGGGATCCATTATCATTCGTCAGTTGCCACCTCCATTCCAACATTTGCCAATGCGTCCTCCCATGCCGCCACAGGTGATGCAGGCGCCACGCATGGAACAGGAGCAGCAGCAGCAGCAGCATCAGCCACAGGTGCAGACCGTTCGCATTCATATGCAACAATTGCCCTTCCGTCAGATTCACATGGCCGATGATGTGCCCATGCAGATTCCCGCCCACCAGCAACAGCAGCAGCAGCAGCGTGAGATGCAACAGGGTGAGATGCCACAGCGTGGCATGCCCCAACGTGAGATGCCACAGATACAGATCCAACATATGCCACTCGGTTTGGCACTGCAACGCGTTGGCATCACAGCCGACGATCTGCGCAATATTCAACGCATGGCCGAGGATCGTTTCACCGACGAACTGCGTCGTCTGACCGCCGAAGAGGCTGCCGACTCCAGTGAGAACAACAGCGCCAACTCGAGCGAAGAGGAAGAGCACTCCGAGACACCCATGTCCTCTGACGAACAGTCTACCACCTCGGCAGCTCAGTCTCAACCCGAGCAGCGTGAGCAGCCACAACAACAGCGGGAACAGCAGCGGGAACAGCAACAGCGTGAACAGGAATCCAGTGATCAGCAGGAGGAACAGACGCCGCAATTGATTCAACGCCTGATCCTACAGCCGCTGCCGGAGCAGCCACGCGACACCATGACCCCGCCCATGCCCGATCAGCCCGCTCAGTTGCCATATGGCCGCATGATCTTCGGACGCAGTCTGGCCCAGCCCGTGCGCATTCCCGTGCCCATGATGCAGCCAGCCGAGGGCGGTGTTGCCTCCGAGGAGTCGCAGCGACCACACTGTGAGTAGCAATTTAATCAAACTACGTTTCATTTAGCGGTCAGTCACTTTAAGGGAACTACGCTATACCGACTAAGGCCGCACGCACACTGGGAGCTGAAAGCGGAGCTGACAGCTGAGCTTATAAGCAAGCTTATCAGCGCCGAAAAACAAACGCACTGCTTGTATGAAAGCTTAGCTGAGCAGTGTGCGCGCTTTCATACAAGCAGTGCGTTTGTTTTCCGGCGCTGATAAGCTTGCTTATAAGCTCCGCTTATAAGCTCCGCTTTCAGCTCCCAGTGTGCATGCGGCCTTATATAACTTTAATACTATAGTTTATCAGGGATGCCACAGAAATTGAATCAAACCAACTCAAGCTGATTTTAGGTGACATAGACCACTGCTCGAGCTGTTTTTAAAATCTCTAATACTTTGGCTAGAGATTTGCTTAGTTTCAGTTGTATAAAACTTGCTATGCACCATAAAGTGTTAGTGTTTTGAAAAGCTTATTAAATTTCCGTAATATCTGTATAAACACATTTCAATATTAAACATTTCTTAATTAATTATTTGTAACTAAACGAAATCTCTCGAATATTTCTAGTACAATAAGAAATGCGTTGTTGTCGTGCAAAACCGTCTCGAATAAGAGAGATGTCACCTAGTTTTGGAATCAATTTAAAAGTATTTGGAGTATTTAAAATTTAATTGTAATTGCGCTTTATAAAACTAATGTAATTTAAGTTGACATAATTGCAACTCAGTGGAGTAGACAGTTTAGTGTAAATTACTGGGATCGACTTTGAAACAACGACAAAAATAAAACATTAATTTTAGAACATTTCTTTTGCGAGCAGTGGTAACAACTCTACGTCATCGTTTTTTACTCCGATTAAATACTCCGAAAAATGAAATCTCTTAAAGTTCTGTGTCAACTACGGTTTTGGTTTGAGAGATTTGAAAACCAGCTCTAGTCAAAATCTCTAAATTTTTCTGTGATACCCCCGAATAAATGCAGTTAACACACACATATAATTAACATTTAAATACAATTAATATTATTATATTAATATAATTTTAAATGATTAAAAAAGTGCAGAAATTATCTAAAATAATAGGAAATGTTAAGTTAGAAACTTAAAGCTTACAATATAAATATATAAACAAAGTTAAGTAGTGGAAAAACATTACTAAAATATTTTCAAAAAAAGGTTATAAATATATTCTCAATTATATATTATGTTTTAAAATTTCCAAGCCTCATAATATATTTTATATCTTTACTTTAGACTTGAGGGGAGGTCTTAGTTGTTACCTTATAAATATTTAAAAAAGACTAAAACTAATGCTATTATTTCTTCTTCGTTTTTCTCTTTACAGTTGTGCAGCCTCGTTCCGTATAAGTTGGAACAACACCACGCCTGTGATTGCTGCTCTGCGAATCAGAAACTGAATCGAATCTCGTTGTTGTCATTGTCGTAATTCATTGTCGTCATCCGTTGGTCGATTCCGGAAAAAAAAACATCTCAAAACTTTTGTGTGTAGCAGCCCCCCAAAACGCCAAAAAAAAAGACAATCAATAGAAATTTTGAGTTTTGGTCCCCCCGCCCCCCCGTTTTCGAAATCTTCCTGAATTTCTTATGTTTTCTATATATATGTATCTTTATGATCCACCCAAACACTGTAACTGTAACTGTATCTGTATCTCTCTATTTCCCCCCACTTATCGTACTATATCTATACTATATATATGTATATCTATCTTTATGTGTATTTGTATATGCTTATTTTCGAATATATATTGTACAATATATCTGTAACTGTGTGTGTATAACATTCCAATCGGTCTCGTTAAATTCGATGTGAAAGAAAAAAGAGAAAAAATATTATCTGTAATTATTATAAAATTCAATTTGATTTCAATTCGATTTTTTGTCTACTACAGTTTTGATTTGATTTTTTTTGTTTTTTTGATTTGTTTTCTATTTTCGCCCTGGCCTTGTTTCACAAATAAATCCGATGAAAATTTGTACATAAATTATTGTATTTTATTTTTAATACTTTTTAGTAGTTTTTTAGTAAGTTAAAACGAACAAAAACATAAAAACAACAACAACAACAAAAGAAAAAGAAAAACAAAACCAAACAACAAATTGTACATTTTTTTATATACTACATACATTTTGAAGCGAATAAAATTGTGGATAATTGGAAATCAAAATGGGGAATTTTATGAATTTCAAAAAAAGAGGGTTTTTTTACAGTTAAAATGGAAGAGAGAAAACTTTAATTACTAACAATAATATCTTAAGGCATAGAAAATTAACTGAATAAAATTAGGCATTTTATCAATGTAAAATAAGCTGCGGAAGGTAGTCTGAAAACTTTTGTGGATGTCCTTATTCTACAGTGGAAAAGCGTCTTTAAAAACACGAATTAAAAGGGAAAGAGTATTTTTAGACCCTTTACTTTAAAAAGGCATAAGGGTCTATAAAGCTTGTCAAAGAATTGTGCGTAACTAGTCTATGGAAGTCTGGCAGACCCCATAAAGTATATATATTCTTGAGCAGCATCAACGGGCGAGTCGATTAGCCATGTCCCTCTGTTCGTCCATCTGCCCGTCCGTTCGTCTGTCCGGCTGTCCTGCCGTATAAACAGCTAGATCTCAGCGATTATAAGAGCTAGAGTAACCAAATTTACTGACAATACTCCTGAAGCTTCCACAAAGGTCAAGCTTGTATTAGAATTTCGCCACGCCCCCTGTCGCCCCCAGAAGTCGGTAAAACCCTTAATTGCGATAGGTACTAAAAATTTCATTGCAATCGGACAATAAACAGTGGGGATTTCGAATTGATTTCGAATATACAAAGGTTGGAGGCGGCAGCAACTTGAGGCAAGGAAACTGTTAATTTGCCAGATAATCGACTATGGCTGCATTGGCACAATGCTTAGAGTGTCGAACTCTTGCGGTGTGGCGCTGGAGTTCGAAACCTACCAGAGACACAATTTTTTTTAGGTTATTATGATTTTTAAAATTGGTTTATTATTTACAAATATATCTACGTTTATACTATTATTTCCTTTTTGAAGAATAAGTAAAGGGTCTCTCATAGTCGTCTTCGACTGTAGCCTTTCCTACTGTTTAATACTTAATAAAACTACTATAATATATCTGAAAGCTCCTCAAATTAAACACAACTTGAAATTGATAAAGAATTGTTTGGCATATACAATATCAGATCTATCAAAACTAGTTGATCTTAGGGTAGCTTTAACTGGACTTTAGCTTACATTGTAAAAGGGTCTTAAATCGACTTATAGATCAACAAAAATAAACGAGGAGAACCAAATTTCATAACAATTTGTAGGCATAAAATATCAGAATCAATCACAAAATAATACAGCTCGAATTCAACTAAATAAACCAATTACAAATATCTTTAGGCATCAAAATATGTTCACAAGTTGAATATTGAAAAACTTCGTCAGGTTTTAAATTTACATTGGATTGGGATATTAAAAACACTTCTTAGTTAGCACAGTTCTTAATATATTGAGCTAATTGATTATACATAGATTTAATTATTACAATCTACAGATAAAAACAACATTTAGATTACAGCTTTAAATAAATTGATTTATTTCAGTTGTGTCTTCTCTTTTATTATTATTAAACATAATTTCGTTTCGTTTAGATTTTTTTTTCATTTTTAAATCATTTGAAATTCTGTCGCGGCTTAAAATTAAATTTACGAAGTGCAGTACGAAAAAAAACATCAATTTATACTCGTATATTTATACTTGCTGGATATTTTTTTTGTTACTTTACACGCATATTTAAATATGTATATATATATCAGTGTGTATATGTGTGTGTGTGTGTGTTGAGGGTGTATATTATATATATACAATTTGCCAGTGCACAAAGACAAGGGAACAACCGATTTCAACGTCCATTGGACACATAGCATTAGTTTTCATTTCTTTTCTTTTTTTTTTACAATTAGTTTATTGAAATAATACATATATATATATATATTTATTTATATATTTATATAAATGACTAATCGTAGAGTTTGCAGTGATTTAAAAAGGAGGGAAAGTGAAAGGGATCAGTTCGTATTATTAAACAAATTTACAATACATTTTGTAGCGCGTGTTAAATAATGAAAAACACTTGAATTGTCAAAAGGAATTGGCCTAAATACATTTAGACAAATTATTGCTGAATTTTAAATACATTTTGTAGCGCTTGTTGTTATTATATAAGTGTTTTAATTGTTCAAACACTTAATTTGTGGAGTAGAGGGAAATTTCGGGACTTTTTTGAGGATATTTCAGTTTGCAGTATCAAATCAATTTACAAGACATTTTGTAGCGCTTGTTTTTATGCCTAAAACATTTCAGAAAAGGGATTTAGGTAAATTACAATTAAAAATAAATTTCAAATACATTTTTTGGCGCCAATTTGCATGCTTAAAAGTAAATTTACAGTACATTTTGTAGCGCTTGTCAAATAATATTCAAAAATGTGTCTAAAACACTTGAATTGTCAAAGGATTTTGAACTGTGGACATTTAGCCAAATTATTGCATTATTAAATCAATTTACAATACATTTTGTAGCGCTTGTTATTATTATATAAGTGTTTTTATTGCTAAAACACTAAATTTGCGGGATAGAGGGAAATTTGGGACTTTTTTGAGGATATTTCAATTTGCAGTATCAAATAAATTTACAATACATTTTCGAGCGCTTGTTTTTTAAGTCTTAATCATTTCAGAAAATTGATTGAGGTAAATTACTTTTGAAAATAAATTAAAAATACATTTTACAGCGCTTGTTAATATTAAATAACTGTTTTAATTGCTGAAGCACTTAATTTCGTGGCAGGAAGGGAAATTCGGGATATTTTTAAGGATATTTCTGTTTGCATTTTTAAATAAATTTACAATAAATTTTGTAGCGCTTGTTTTTAAGTCTAAAACACTTCAGAAAGGGGATTTAGCTAAATTATTATGGAAAACAAATTTAAAATACATATTTTAACGCCAACTTGCATATATAAAAACAAATTTACAATACATTTTGTAGCGCTTGTTAAATATTAAATTGTTTTTAAGGAAAGGGAATTAATACGAGAGCACATTTAGCTAAATTATTATTATACATTTTTTGCAGTGACTGTTTAAATAATATATAAAGGTTTTCTCTCTCTCTCTCTCTCTTGGGGTAGTAGGAGGAAAGGGTATTTAGCTAAATTATTAATTAAAATACATTTGTGTGTAGCATTCCAGCAGTGGAAACGGATAATCGATCGCGTTGGGATGATGTAGTTTTAGTTTTTGGCCTTACAAGATGGTTGGCCAAAAAACAGAAACACGCCTCTTGGCCCTGTGTTGTTGACTCACTCACTCTTTATATCACTGATTGTTTTTATAAATTTCTTTACTTTTTTAATGCAAATTGTTATGTGTGCGGTTGTGTGTGTGTGTATGCGTGTGTGTGTGTGTGTATGTTGTAGCTGTAACAACGCGCACGCGATTTTCAATTTAGCACACTCCTGTTTCGTTGACTATTGTGATCTTGGATCATATAAATTTGTGAATGTTTTTAACCATTCTCACAGTGGTGTCCCTCACAATTGCCCCAGAAGATGCAGTTGCCGACGCCACTGTAACAGATGAGCGAGACGGCCGTGAGAAAGACGAGACTGCAAATTGTGCACGGCTTGCGTTCCAGAAAGAATCCAATTAAATATAGCACTATGAACATTACGTGGGTTTCCATTAGCGCTGGATTCGTTGGCTTTGGTATGAGTAGCACGGGCAGTAAACATTGCAGGCAATACATTTTGGCGGTGCGCCTTCTCCGTTGACGTGTCTTTCCTGTTGTTGTTGTTGCTGCTGCTGTTGTGGTTACTGCAAATTGTGATAAACTATAATTGCTATAATTGTTTTGTCGTCGTCCTGAGAGCAGACGTCAGCAATATTTTTGTTATTGTGTGTCGTCCTGTTGTTGTTCTGCTTCTGTGTTGTTGTTGCTGCACGGCACTTACCTGCCTCAAGCCCGTCTCTCTGTGTTGCTGGTTGCTAGTTGCTAATTTAAGCGTCAGTGTATTGTGCGTTTTTATGTTATCACGCATTGTTTCATGCTTCTACATTTCTCAAATCATTTTTATACATATGTGCAGTTTATCGATAACGACAGCGGCATCGATGCTCGTAACTATCGCTTGTCGTTTCTGTGTCACACATTATCGATAGTTTTTAATGGCAGTGCTGCCGCATAAATATGGCGGCAATTTCAAATCGCAGAATTGAATTATTATTAAAAACAGCTGCATGTTTTATTTATTTAACAGGAAGACTTATTGTACATTCAGCTTAACATGTGATATGACTAAATATGATACATAAATAATTATGTAAGATCTCTCGAATATGGCAACAATACTACAACAAATAATTCGTCTGTCCGTCAATTAAACATTCCAATAAAGCTTATTACCGTACAGCGACGGATCTGTCGCAATGGGCAGCAGATAAATCCAGCCAGCAAGCCCAACCAGGTACAAGATAATCGCCAGCACACGTCGCCACAGATCCTGCTGCCACAGATCTTGCACATCCGGCAATCCCATGTGATTGCACAGTGCGTGAGCCAACAACGGAGCCACAACGTGTCCCGTGCGTGCAAACAAATATGCCGAATAGAAACCGAAGAGTGTCGTGTAGGTGAACTGGAACAAACCGATGAGCAGTGATGTGCTCAATTCCATGCCCAGACTGAGACGCTCGGCGATATGATGCAGATGAGCGACGCCAAAGAAGAGCGGCGTAATAAAGACGGCAGTGAGAGGCGAGAAACTCTGCAGTATGAGAGGCATCATGCAGGCGCGAAAGACGAATTCCTCGCTCAGAGGAGCCATCACATGGTTGCGTATCCAGATAATGCTGCTCAACGAGCCACGCCAGTAATCCAGGTCTAAAAATCAACGATATTTGCTTATTTATAATGTGTTACAATTTAAATAAACTAATTAATAATTGTAAATATTTATTATTTGATAATTATTTATTAATAATAAACAGCAAGAGATAAGATAAAGACTAAGATAAAATACTATAATTCTTACTATTGCTGATTTTTATACCCTGTTTCCATTGCCACAACTTACCGAAATACGAACGAAACGATTCGTTCTGCATGTTCACATAGATGGGCCCCAAATACAGCAGGGCTGTCAAAAAATAGGGTATCACAGTTGCCTGCCACAGCCCGTGCCATCGAAAGCCGAGCAACTTGGGAAACGGTTCACGCTGCAGCAGCTCGGGCGAAGAGAAGAAATAAACGAAGAGCGGCGCCAGGAACATGACAATCGAAACACTAGCGAAGCGTCTTTTTATAGTCGTCGGATGATCGCGATTGTATTTTGTGCTCCACACATATAGACTTCCCACATAGATGACGGCGAGAACAAAGCTGCAGCCAACGGATGTGAGTACCGGTATTTGCGGCAGTGCTATTGTACCTGCATCATCAGCCATTTCACTCTCGTTGTGCATTTAATGGTTTTGTGGAATATTAGTCATTAAATGCCAGTTTTTTGTTACAAAAAACAAAAAGATATACAAAACAAAACAGCTGTTGTTGGTCAAACTCAAATACTAGCGTTAGAGCTGGAAGAGATATCGATATATTGCATTTGGCTGGAAATAATGAACTGAACTGAACTTGTTCCGCGATTTGTGAACGACGCTGTTAAGCAGGTGTTGTGGTTGTTGAAATTTCTTGTCTGTCACTTATACACGAATATGGCATTTATTATCACAGTTGTTTAATCATTTTACTTTGCACTCCACTTTAAAAATAATACCAAACACTTGGCACATTTTGGCGGCAATGTAGCCTTAACCGACGTCTGTTAATGAACAGCGAGCAATTTTGCGCTGTTACTCCGCGTGCGCTTACATGTTAAATAAAGTAAGTCAGTTAACAGCGGGCACTTTTGCGTTATGCTACTCCGTGTGCGTTAACATGTTTTACTATTATTGTAACAGAGTCGGCTAAGCAATCAGCGGCGGCGGCAGCAGCGTTTGTTATTGCTCTTTAATTTTAATAAACTGCCTTAAATACCGACAATAAAAAATAACTAATTTAATTTTTAAATAGTTCAGTAATAAGTTTGAGTTCAACATGTCGCTACTGATCAGAGCCGCAAGCAACGCACGTCGTGTCATTCATAAGGTTTCCATTAACATATGTTAACTCAATTCTTGACCTTTGCCTCTAAATTCGTTTTCTTTGTTTATTTGTTTGATTTTGGTTTTTTAGGTTCCCGCTTTGCAGCAAGTGCGACATTTGAATTTGCTGGAGTTCCAATCCAAGGATTTACTGCAGAAATATGGCGTTGCAATTCAACAGTTCAAAGTCTTGGATAACTCAAAAGCGGACACTCAATTAGTTGAATCATTTGGTAATCAATTTACCGGTTTGTTATATTTTATATAATCTTTAACTAAATTGCTGCTAATTATCATGCAGATTGTCCGGAATATGTGGTCAAGGCACAGATACTCGCCGGCGGGCGCGGCAAGGGAACCTTTGATAATGGCTTCAAGGGAGGCGTGCACATAACCTCAAAGTAAGTGCAGTGATAACGCGGTCGTGATAAGAGAGAGAGAGAGAGAAAAAAAAATACATACAGTTGCTTAATTAATTGTTTTGACAATCAGACAAATTGTTGAATGCAAAAATGAGTTGCAAAAACAACTGAAATAAAATGATAAGAAAATCTAGGAAAAGGTTTAAGAAAGTAAAATATAATATGTGAATTTTGTCAAAACAATTACTTGACTAACTGTAAAATTAAACTTAAATTGTTGACAAGAAATTAATAAATACGTTAAATGAATACATTTATTTATTTTCAACAATTTAAATTGAATTATGAAAGTAAAATTAAATATAAGAAAAACTGCAAATAAATGTAACTATTTTTTTTTAAACAATTGAATTTGAATTGAATTTTTCCATTAATATTTAGAAATAGTTGAAAGTTCAAGCTTTAAATCAATTATTAATGGCAATTGAATTCACTTAAGTGCCACCTGATGTTAATTTCCCTTTCCAATTTCGCTTCCATTGAATATTCAATTGGGACTTTTTAACGATCTTTACTTGGGATATTTCCTTTCAATTAGGATCTTTCACACCAGTCCATATTTAAATGGGACTTTTTAACGATCAGCCTTTATTTACTTGGAATATTTCACTTCAAATGGGATTTCTCACACCAGAGAATATTGAATTGAGTTTTCTTACTTGCATTAAATATAATATTTAGTAATTTATTAGCTATAATTAGCTAATTACAATTTCTATTTCGATATTTGCAGAAAGAGCGAAGTTCTGGCGCTGAGCAAACAGATGATAGGCAATCGCCTGATAACGAAGCAGACGCCCAAATCGGGCATTATGGTCAACAAGGTGATGGTGGCACGCAGTGTGAACATAACACGGGAAACTTATCTCTGTATTCTGCTGGATCGTGAGCATAACGGACCCGTGTTGATTGCCTCGCCCGCAGGGGGTGTGGACATTGAGGCGGTGGCCGAGGAAACGCCAGAGAAAATTAAGACTGTGCCGCTGGACATTGAGAAGCCAATAGAGGAGAAGACGCTGCTGGATGTGGCTAGATTTCTGGAATTTAAAGGCGATGCTGTTCAGCGTTGTGCCGATGAAATTCAAAAGCTTTTCACGCTTTTCAAAGCCGTAGATGCCGTACAGATTGAGATTAATCCATTGGCCGAGACTGATAAGGGAGAAGTGATCTCTGTGGATGCCAAATTGAATTTTGATGACAATGCACAATTTAGACAGAAGAATATCTTTAGTATGGATATTACTGAAGAGGACGCCGATCCACGTGAAGTGGAAGCAGCCAAATATAATCTCAATTATGTCGCGATGGATGGAAATATTGGATGTTTGGTAAATGGCGCTGGACTGGCCATGGCCACCATGGATATTATCAAATTGAGTGGCGGTGAACCGGCTAACTTCTTGGATGTTGGCGGTGGCGTCAATGAAGATCAAGTGGCCAAGGCCTTTGAGATACTCACATCGGATCCGAAAGTTAAGGGCATTTTGGTGAATGTCTTTGGTGGCATTGTAAATTGTGCTACGATTGCCAATGGCATTGTGGCTGCTTCCAAGAAACTGAAGCTCAATGTACCGCTAGTTGTGCGCCTGGAAGGTACCAATGTGACCAAAGCACGTGAGATTTTGAAAAACTCTGGTCTGCCCATTCAGACAGCAAGCGATTTGGATGATGCCGCCCAGAAGGCAGTTGCTGCCCTCTAAATCAACAGTTCATATTTATCAAAAAGACGCACAGTGTGTTTAGCATTTAAAAGTAAGAAATCATAGTTGTTATGCATGGCCTTTACTTTTTAAAGACTTTTTAACAAATAAATACAATATATTTACACCGTTAACAGTGCATTTAAAAGTTTAACATGGCTCTGTTAACAGGAGTTGCAAGAGCTGTGGCAGCCCTGCATTATCGATAGCTGGCTTAGTCAGGTTGGGAAATTTGTCTGTAAGAAAGTATCGATGCTGATGTCAAAGTGGCGAGATTTTCAATAACTCAGGTCTGCCTATTCAGACTTCTAGCGATACAATAACTTATATTTTTCAAAGAGGCGCAGTGCTACGCATTTAAAACAAACTTTATACATAAATAAATATATTAACAGCGCCAGCATTAAATGGCATTTGAAATTTTAACATACCGCGCCAAATGCGTCTGTTAAAAACACTTGCACTCGGTCTCGGTTGTAATGCGCTGCAGCCCTGCGTTATCGATAGCTGGCTTAGTCATGCTATCAAGCAGACAGCTTACAGTGCATACTTATTGTCAACAAAATATCGATGTTGTTATAGAAATAAACTCATTAAATATTAAAACGGCTTAAATATCAACTATAGTTAATTTAAATAAATAAATGCCACTCTTTTATACACTTACAATATGAAAACCAACAACACTTTATACAGAAAGCAAATTAAATTACTATCGTTGCTTGTAAAACATAGCACAAACTATCGATAAAGTTGTATCACTTCAAGACGAAGCATCGCCAGCTTTGTCATCTCCAAGCAGTCCACACCCTAAGCCCCAGAAACACAAACATTTAACGAAATCTGTGAGAAAAACATTGTCAAATTCGGCTACAAAGCATGCAAAAATCGCCACACTTTGCACGCGAGGATTCCCAGGAGCATTTACCCAGTCCACACACACACACAGTCATCATGAAGCGTCGCACATTGGCAGGCACTTGTGGCGTTGGCGTCTTCATCTTTGCCTTTGCATTCATTGCCATTGCATTTGCGACGCCCAGTTGGCTGGTGAGTGATTATCGCATAACGGGTGCAAAGCTGGACAGATTGGGACTGTGGGTGCACTGCTTCCGTTCACTGCCCGATGTCAACGATGATAGTCAGCGGCGATTCTTCGTCGGTTGTCGCTGGGTCTATGATCCATTTACCAAGGGTTACGACGAAATACGAGGATTTCTGTTGCCTGCATTTATGATAACCACCCAGTTCTTCTATACATTGACATTTATCGGGATGCTGGTGAGTGCGATTGGTGCGCTTGTCTTCTTCCTTTGCGCTGGACCGGATCAAAAGCATTTTATACATCTTATACGTGGCCTGGGATTTGTATTACTTGGTTCCGGAGTCAGTGCTGTAATTGCAGTGATTGTTTTTGCGGTGTTTGGCAATCGAAATGGTTGGATGCCAGAACATGCAAATAATTGGTTTGGCTGGTCCTTTGTGCTGGCGTGTGTGGGCACTGTTCTAACCCTGGTCGCTGCCACGTTATTCCTCACGGAGGCGCATGTCCAACAACGCAAACGCTTGCAGTTCAAGGAATCACAGACACGTTTCGAACTGGTGCGTGGTTAGCACGCCCGCGCTGCTCCCTGCCCCCTGCCTACAAGTGACAATAATATTTGGGTATGTAATTGAGGTACTACTACTATACATATGTGCAACATACTAAGTTAACCTTCAATTCTATTTGCAGCACAGCAACACTAAGAAAAAAAAGAAACATTCCGTCCCCACGACACTTCTACATTCAGCATTCTCACCATACAATTAATTTAATTTTTATTGTTGCAACAGCAGCAGCAGCAGCAGCTACTAGTTGAATGTTTATGCAATTTGCCAGACAGCTATCCGCATTAATTCTATCCATTCCATGCCGCACAAGAGACTTTCAGTTGGTACTTACTTATGAATCATCCAATCCATCTACAATCTACAACTGTTCTACAGAAGATTGACTGAATCTGCAATCGACAGCAACAGCAACAACAACAGCAATTAAGCTCAAAATGAATCATTATCGCGTGTAATATCAATATTTGCATAACCAAATTGCGCTCAATTAACGCACAAACCCCTTTGACCCCCCTCCACCCTCCTCGTAAATTGTTTTAGTTAGTCAGGCGTGTTCTATAAATCTCGATTCGGTGTTTCCGAAATTAACCTGAGCCTGCTTTTAAATGTCAAAATATGTGCTTATATAATTTTATAATATTCACATATTTAAAAACAAGCCATTGTTTAATGACAAATAATTTTGTGACTTTGCAAACATTTTTTTAATGCACAAAATGTATTTTAACTGCTTGAATTTACTCTATAAAGTTGCCAATAATTAGGGGAATTTTTAAAAAAAAATTATATACATTTATATACGTCGATTTTTGTGACTCCGAATGTTTGTTCCTATTGAAATGAAGCAAAAAGACATAAAATTTACTTTAAATTAAAACATTAATTACAGAAATGATGTCAATAATTAATAACATTGTTGAAATTTGTTAAAAATTTATAACAGTCGTGTTTTGTGACTCCGACAAATCAATTTTCGGACATTTTATGTTTAAATATCACAAAAAAGGCATAAAATATATTTTTAACAAATTTATTTAATCTATAATATACAACAATGTCTTTGAAGTTTGTTTAAAATTAGTTTACGCGATTTTTGTGACTCCGAAAATTTGTCCGACAAATTAGATCTGCCATTTCAGTTTTAAATTCCCGAAAAAGACACAAAATACACTTTAAATCAATACATTAAATCTCTAAAATACTCAAATAATTAACAATTTTCATGAAATTTTACTAAATTACATGTCTAACAAATGAATTTTCTGACATTTTATTGTATAATATCACACAAAGGCATAAAATATATTTTTAACAAATTTATTTATTCTATAATATACACAAGTTCCCCAAAAATTGTTAAATATTTAGTACAGTCAAATTTTGTGACTCCGAAATTGTATTTAAGCATTTTAATAACACCAAAATTTGTGGAGAAACTAGCTAGAGATTTATAGAACACAACAACTGACTATTTAATGACGTCGCAAGCGCTTAAAAGTAGCAACAATTAGTTAAACTCGTGCCTTAATTAGACAACTTTTAAATAGTGCCTTAATACAATAAACAAAGTATTGTTAGTTTCTAATAACTGAGACGCTGCGACGACAAAACCAATTGGATTGCATAAACTTCTACTAATCTAGTGCCTTAATTAAGAATTTCATATCCAAAACTAACTAACTAAATTAAGCACAACGAAACGATTAACGTCCAATATTTATAATTTAAGACATTCCATTTTTCTCTTATATATCATATATATATATATTTACACTCGTGTTTACCTGTTAGTAAAACTAGTGAGAGCTCTATTTATATTCTATATACATAAAACTCGTGTCCAACAATTTTACAAATTTTTGTACCAAATTCAAAAAGGTATTAAACTGTTTTTTACCATGTAACATTTTTTGTACAAAACGACGACGAATAATAAAGATTTTTATTGTATACAAAACAACAACAACAACAACTACAAAATGCAGTTGCATTTCCATATATACTATTTTTTTTTTGTGTATTGTATTCTGTGTGTGAGTTCAAGGCAACAACAACAAAATCGCATAACAAAAGCCCCCGAAAGAGTTTTGTCTAAAGTTTTTCCCATGAGTTTGTATGCAGTTGTAGAAATGTATTGAGTAAACAGAGCTTTAATTAAAGACGACAATGTATTGTATTTGAAACTGTAGCAATAGTTTGGAGATTAGATCACATATATATATTTGGAAATTGCTATTAAGCCAGATATTTCGATGCCCTATAAGAATTTTGATAAATAATATTAATAAAGCCAAAATTGAGATAAATAATATTGGGAATAACAAACCAGACAACTTGTTATTTGAAAGTGAAAGTTTGTTAAGCAAAATAATGAAATTTAAATTTAGAAAGGCAAAACATGAGTAATAGAAAAATTGATCAATTTTTTCTAAATCTTACTACTTTTGTAAAGTTTTGTCTAAAGTTTTTCCCATGTTATTTGTTGTATAAATTAAATTAGTAAACAGTGCTTAAATTAAAGACGACAACGCATTGTATTAGAAACTGTAGCAATAGTTGAAGATTAGATGATATTGTATATATATATATTTGGAAATTGCTATTAAACCCGCTTATTACCTATTAAAATTTTGATAAATAATATAAAGAATATTAAAATTTAGATAAATAAAATTGGGACTACACAACGAGACAACTTGTTATTATAAAATGAAAGTTTGTCAACCAACATGAGGAAATTTAAGTAGGAAAAAAATATTAGAAAGGCAAAGCAAGAGTAAATTTCAAAATCAAAACTGATTTATTAAGAATTGCGTGATGCTTAATACATAAATAAACAACAAACACTTTTAATTAAATAGAATCTATCTATCTTATTTAAATTGTACTACAGTATAATTCGCTTAACTGCCTCGAGTCGATTGCAGAGATTTTGTAGGCAGCTACCTTAAAAATGTAGCTAACGTAATTTGATTCATTTTTGAGGCAGCGAAGCATCAAGGCAGCTAAGCGAATTATACTGAATTTATAACTTATTACTTGTATACCTTAGTAAAATATTTCTGTTTTCGGTATTTGCACTTTTTAGACCCTTTACTTTAAAAAAGTTTAAGTGTCTATTAAGTTTGTGAAAGAAAAATGTGCGTAACAGGTCTAAGGAAGTTTTTCAGATCCCATAAAGTATATATATTCTTGATCAGCAACAACAGCCGAGTCGATATAGCCATGTCCGTCTGTCAGTCTGTCCTGCTGCCCGTCTGTCCGTCTGTCTTGCTGTATAAACACCAAGATCTCAGATACTATAAGAGCTACAGTAACCAAATTTGGTGACAATACTCCCGAAGCTTTCACAAAGATCAAGTTTGTTTTAGAATTCTGCCACGCCCCCTTGCGCCCTCAAAAATCGGAAAAACCTGAATTACACGAGTAATTTAAAAGATACAAGTTCCAAATTCGACATACAACATAAAGTTTAGTTTAATTCCGATGTGTTCTGAAAATTTTATTGCAATCGGACAATAAACACCGGAGATTTGAATTGATTTCGAATATACAAAGTTTGGTTGGCAGCAACTTGAGGCAAGGAAACTGTTAATTTGCCAGATAATCGTCTATGGCTGCATTGGCGCAATGCTTAGAGTGTCGAACTCTTGCGGCGTCGAGCTGGAGTTCAAAACCTACCAGAAGCACACATTTTTATTTTTTTAGGTTATTATTCTTTTTAAAATTAATTAATTTATTATTTACAAATTTATTTAGGTTTATACTCTTTTTTCCTTGTTGGAGAATATGTAAAGCGTATCTCAAAGTCGACTTTGATTGTAGCCTTTCCGACTGATTAATTCTTGTTTTTAATTAAATACTTTTGTAACTTTTACAACTCTTACAAAAGTATTCAGAATATGTTTCACTTGCTAAGAGATATTTTCTTGAATACGACATTAATTTGTAAACATTTTACAACAAAATAGCTTTATTAAAAATTGTGATTTGCTAAACTATGAATTTTTCTATTTATTTTATTAGTCACTGCATTAGTAACAAAAACCAGATCACTTCTACTATGTATATTTCTGGAAATTCCTCAAAAGATTCTCAACTAATTAATGCAGGTTGGCCACTTAAAATTGTTATAGAAATGGCAAAGCAAATTGATACAAATGTTAAGTTAAATCACTGCTTATTTGGTCATAATTAGTCAGACCTGTCCGAAATTAAAGTAAGAATTATGAAATCCATTTTGTTGCCCACACACACAACAACACACACAACTTGGCCAAGTCGTGAGGACGTGTCGAAAAGACAATGAAGATACTATTGAAGCGTGAAGAGATCAACGCAATAATCTGCATTAAAAATATTAGTGACGATTGATGGATGGATGGATGGAATGGATGGTGAAGTTGCTCTGAATTCGCCACAGATCTGATTAGCACTTGTCGAGCCGGATACTCTCGACTGACTCACCTTATTCCAACCCATCCAATCCATTCACCCATTCGATCAGCCTATTCAAAAGCGTTAGCCTTGATGATGTGCTAACGCAAATTTATTATGGCAATCCAAATAGGAATCTCAACATGACCTCACAAACTCAACACAAACCGACATTTTCGCAAATTCCGTTAGTTAAGCAAATAGAATCCGCTTAAATAAGTATTAAAACAACAAGTGCGAATTCCATAAAGAAAAAAAAACAACCGTTTGGATTAAAATAATGTGAGAATAACGTCAAATCAAATGTTCAGCTAACCGAAAAACTATAAAAAATAAAAACGAAGAAACAGAAAACCGAATTGTGAATTCCGAATGACGGCATTAAAGTCAACAGTTTGACAGTTGCGAGAAAAATGCTAGAAAAAATATATTAATATACTTTTATTATAGTTATTACATTTTGATTTAAGACAAGCTTCATTTAGAATGATATTTTATTGAGTACAGTAGTCACTCGTTGGCATAGAACTTGATTACTCTATAGACAAACTACGTTTTAATCGTTTCTTAAACACTTGCTGTTGGTTTTATAATTGTATCAGAGATGCCAAGTAGTATTTATGAAATATAACTTGATTACTGATTGATCACGAATAAAGTAGCGATTACTGATTGAATTATCTGCTGAATGCCTCCAATTTTAAACTTTAAGTGTTTTTAAATCATTTGCTGAGGGTATTATAATTTTCTTTAGAGATGCCAAGTATCATATATAAAATATAACTTGATTTTTATAGACAATCTATACTTTAAGTGTTTATTAAAATTTTTATTAGAGATACCAAGTATTATATATATTCTTGATAAGGTCAGTAGATATTTGAATAGTTTTATACAGTGTTAACTATCCGATTCTAATGAAATTTTCAGAATACTTTAAGACATTGATGATGGTTCTGTATGCCAAAATTCAATACTCTAGTTTTAAAATTGATCATTATATGGGATTTTATTGAATAACTTTCGAGTTTATTTTCCGATTGCTATGAAATTTTTAGGAGACATTGGGTCCCTGTTTCTCTTCCTGTATCTCAAAATTCAGGACTCTAGCTTTAATAATTCTCGTTGAACTGGTGCTGCTTAGACCATAGACGGAACCAAATTTGATGTCTATAACTCTTATAGTCTCTGAGATCTAGGCGCTCATACAGACGTACGGACAGACAGACAGACGGACGGACAGACTGACAGACGGACGAAAAGACAGACGGACAGGCAGCCGGACGGAGGGACACACGGAAAGGCAGACAGACAGACGGACGGACGGACAGACAGACGGACGGACGAAGAAACAGACGTACGGAAAGATGGACAGACAGACACACGGACGGACAGGCAAACGGTCGGATAGAAAGACGGACGGAAAGACAGACGAACGGACAGGCAGACGGACGCACGTACAGATGGAAAGACGGACATGTCTAGATCGATCCGGCTGTTGATGCTGATCTAGAATATATATACTTTATTTGGGTCTGCCAGACTTCCTTCGACCTGTTACACTCAGTTTTTTCACGTACCTAGTAGACCCTTACACCTTTTTAATGTAAATGGTCAAATTATACTTTTTGAAATAAAAGTGTCTAAATATATTTTAAATATCTTGAAAAGTCTTTAATATGTAAGTAAAGTCAGCGCTCGACAAAACTATAACTTCCTAATTAGATAAATCTCTACATTTAAAAAGATTTTGTCTCTCGAAATGTTACAAAAAAAGCGGGCAAATCTAACATATAGCTGTCATGTAGAAAAACAGCTAAGAAAACAAATTTACATATAAAAATCCAGTACTTTCATAAAGTACTAACATTTGTGACCGATAAAATAATTGAAACACTTAGATTTCTTCATAAACGTTTGCTTTATTCTTTCGTTTCAGCCACTAGATGCCTAGATTCCCGCCAGAGCGAGACCACGCTATATGTCTCTATACTTCTTCTAGTGAGCTAAAGTGAGATAGCTTATATGTTCAAATGAACCGATGTGGATAATTAGTTATGGGAAGTTAAATAATGTTAATCTTAACAGATTAGCGCTGGAATATCGGTAAAACTATCGACCTGCTACACATTGTACTTAAATTAAAATTTGCTTTATTCCGCATAATGAAGTAATTAAATTCTAGTAGTTGTATTTTAAGAAATCACTTATCATTTTTCTTTGGTAGTTTTCGACTAGCCAGTGTTTACTGTAAATAGCAAACACTTTGCGCTATCATAAAATTGCGGATACGCAAAATAAAAATGAAATTTATATAATCAAAGCGAAAATAAATATAAATTAATAAGCATAGACAAAGATTAAACAAGAAAACAAAACAACAATTCAAAATACATGAATACAAATAAATTCTTAGTTAATTTGTAGCTAAGTTTAAGCAGTTAGAGTTGCTTTTTAAACAAATTTCGTTTTCATTTGCATAAAATGTGGCTGCTATCAAGAACATGACTAAAGGACAGACAGACAGCCGGACAGCCGGACAGACAGACAGCCGGACAGACAGACAGACAGTTAGTCGATTGGTCAGTTGCTGCGGCAGCCTGTCAAAAAATTAATTTCTAAGCAAAGCTTCATTAACAAAAGACTATGGACCTGTTCCAAAGCGCCTAACAGAGATTAATTGTCAAAAATAAAAAAAAAAAAACCCGCAACAATTTTCTATCAAAAAAAAAACTCTTTGTGGAGTGAATGAACGCATATTGAAACCAAAAGTTTGAGGAATTCAAATTAAAGCCAAGAGTGCGTCGTATCTTAAAATAAACACATTAGATTGATTATTGTTTACCGCACGCAAACTTTCGTCTCTTGTCTCTAGTGAGTTTAAATATTTATTACCGTCAAAGAGATGGATCTCTGTTCAAATGCCAAACTTGAAGGTCTTTTTCTTGTCGCATTAAAATTTAATAGACTTATTTGTTTATAAGTAAAACTACTTTCATAGCAGGCAGGCAGGCAAATTGCATATTAATCAATTGGTCAAATCGCCCACAAATGCTAAACTTGTCTAAGTAGTTTTATTGTTACTTATTTAATTGCTTTCCTTTTATGACTTTAGAATGAATTCCGTTTCGTTGACCTTGAGTTTTGGACCAGGACAAGTCTCTGCCTCTGACGTCTGTTTTTTTATTTTATTAATGAGGCAATAGACTCGCTTAAAGTTCTAAATATATTATGGCTATGCAAATTATATTAGTTATTTGCATATATTTTCAAAAAACGAGCTACTTTAACTTATCTAAAATGGAGCAGCTTTTGCAGGAGCTAAAAATCTAAGCGCATTTGCATTTCTTACGTGTTTCAAATTGATCAGCTTCATTTGATATTCGAATGATTATTTAATAAACTAGATTTAGGCTTATTAAACCAAACACTTTCTTAACATTCATTTAACATTCATAGAACCAATCAAGTTCTAATGGAAGTGAGAACAATAGTAGTAGAAGAATCAGTTACTGGTACAGAACAGGAAAGTTTATTATTAGTCATAATTATATAATAGTTAAGATACTCTCGATAACGAGTAGAGTTCAAAGATACTCTCATTAATTATGTGAAAGTGTTGAGTTTAATTTTTTAAGTGAAACATCTGTATTAATACTGAATCCAGTTTGATTTATCTCAAATGGCAGCAACAAATAATTCATTTCAGATAATAAGAATTTATTTGAAGAGTTCACATTCTGATTTCTGATTAATTTCTTACTTTTTGACTCCCTTTGAGCAAAAGTTGCTTTTGTCAAGTTTACAGTTTTCTGACTCCCTTCTGATAAAAAAAAGTTGTTATGTCAAGTTTTTAAGGTGTTTAGTCCTCCATAACTCAATCAAAAACTGAGACGACCTTTGTTAACATTTATTGGAGTTTAAATTGTTAGTTCAATTAACAGAATAAGTTTAATCGTTCATATTTAAGACGTGAACTAAATCAGTCAATTTGTTCAGTTGTTCAGTTGGTCATTTGATTAGTTGGTCAGCAGTTTACATCATCAGTTGATCAGTTTTCCAGCTGGTCATTTGTTCAGTTCTTTAGTTGGTCAGTACTTCAGTTGGTCAGCTGTTCAGTCATTAAGTTGCTCAGTTGGTGACTTGTTCAGTTGGTCAGCAATTCAGTTGTTCAGTGGTTCAGTTGGTCAATTGTTCAGTTGGTCATTTGTTCAGTTGGTAATTTATTCAGTTGTTTAGTTGGTCAGTTGTTCACCTGTTCAGTTGTTCAGTTATTCAGTTTGTTTGAGTAAATATCTATATCTATACATACAAAATATATGCAAATGTTATATACTTTTAATCTACAAGTAAAAAAGTAATTCTACATTAATACGGCACTTAATGTATTCTAAATGTAATTCTAATAATAAGAAATTATATGAAAGAAAAGAGAAAGAAGTTTAAACTGACCAACTGAACTGAAATGAACGATATGGTTCATAAAGAACTGTATAAGTTCATTCGCTCATTTTAAATGACCCTTTCATTTGAACTTACTTGTCGACTGTAACAATAAGTGTAATAAATTAATTGCTTAACGACTTCCTTGTAAATTCTTTTGTTTGTCAACATTTGAACTGGTTAGTCTTCAATAATTTAAGAAAAACTCATGCGACTTTTATGAACATTTATTGCAAATTTTCTCAATTTATTCATAGTTAAATAGTTCTCAATTTTAAGACAATATCGTTCATAACCAATTATATACTCTATCATACATTCTAACTGAATTATACAGGGAGATATGTACATTTAAAATAATGTAAAGAAGTGTGTAAAAACGTAGAAAAATGTATCTAATCACCGTCGTGGAAAGAGGACATCTCTTGAGTCTAAATTATATTCCAAAGCCTCCTAAGTTAACATCCTTTCTCGACTCTTAAATTAAAGATAATTTAATTGTTATAGCAACGAATTTGTTAAGACATTTTTAACTTATTTTACTTTTACTTTCTTTAATAACTAAGCTATTTAAAATATTGCAAATAATAGTTTACACTTTAATAGACTTTGCAGAATTGTCTTGCTCCATTTAAAGTATTTTATATTAGCATATTTAATTTCTAAGCGTATTAAATCTTCGACTTGTTAAAGTTAGATATAATTTGATTGAATGTCGACAATATCTGATTTTCTTGTAGGCCATAAAAAATCAAGATTGCAAACCAAAATGTCATAACTTAACTCGGCCAGTTCCTTGAACTTAACACGTTGCCCGAAATTAAAGAGATAGGCAAAAAAAAAGTTTGAATAAACATACACAAGGTATGAAAACATGGCTGGCTCTATGATTCTATCTTGAGGTTGAAGCTGAAGGCAGGAGGAAGAACTTGTGTGTGAGAGATATTATCATTCAAATGGTTTGGCCAACATGAAAAAAAAGCAGATAAAACACCCGCCAAGCCGGACAGACAAGATGGGGGCATAAAAATAGTGCTGAGCAAATACTGAGCCAGCCAGCCAGCCAGGCACATTAACACTTGATCAGATAAAAGAGTTAACTTATATGAATTTTATGTAAATCTATATAGTAGATGCATATGGATATTTTGATATATATAGATATAGATTTAGGGTGCGTTTAAAACTAGCTGACAAACAATGGTAATCAGAATGATATTTGTTGTGTGAGTTATGAAATTAAATTGATATTAACACTTCATATACTACTTATGAATCCAGTTAAAGCAGCGCAGACTTGATACATTAAAATAAAATAAGTATATAAATGTAATTTTCGTTTGAAATTTATGCCATTTTTGGCTGTTAGGCAGAAAGTTAAGTTATAGACTTCATAAAACAAGCTACCAAATGAAATTGACATTCAGAAATGCGGTTGACTTTTCTGGTCCTAGTTCTCAATTCTCAAAATCGTCTTGTTTGGCAACATTTTGAAGCGAATGGTTTTTTTTTTAACGATGTTTGGTTTTAATTGAATTTTATTTGCTAATGTTTACGAGTTTGGAAAACAAGCCGATTAGGCGAGCGTGCGCGACAGTGGGATACCCTGTGCCCAGGTCTTCAAAGAAAAGTCTAGTGACGAAAACATATTCAAGCCCCAAAGTTACTGATATCAAATTATGTGACAAACATAATTCATTCTAATATAAAACAAGCTATAAAACTGCTCTTGTTATCAGCTTTTTTCCAAAAGTGGGCGAAGGGAGCGTGGCATCGTGATGAAATTTTTAGGACACATTAAGCACAAGCTTCTTATCTTGTGTGTCAAATCTCAAGTCTCTAGCTTTAACATTGCTTATGTTATGGTGATTTTTCTAATTTTAAAACAAACGGGGCTTGATATCGAAAATTGAAAATAAACTTGATCTGCTTATGGTATTCAGGAACCTACATTCCAAATTTGAAGTCTCTAGCTCTTATAGTTGGTGAGATCCATGCGTTCATACAGACGGACGGACGGACAGACGGACGGACAGACGGACAGGCAGACGAACAAGTTTCAATCGACTCGACTATTGATAGTGATTCAGAATATATATACTTTATAGGGTCAAAGATGCTTCCTTCTGCCTGTTACATACATTCACACAACTGTATTATACCCTATTCCGACCATTTTTAATGGACACAGAGTATGAAAAGCAAACAAACAAACAAAATGGCTAAGAGCAATCTAATTGAATGATTTGCATGCAAATTTGTTTCGTGAACAGCTCGTAAAAGGCGAGAACTCAGTCCCAAACTCACCAGATTTCAAACTAACCGCCTCCAAGCCAAACCTTAAGATACAAATTATTATCAAATGTGTCACCTGTGTCACCAAATTGATCACAAAACTCCAATCTCCTGTCGCAATCGTCGGCTAAAATGTTATTTAATTTAATTTTGCATTAGTTTAAGTTTCAGTTTAATATTTTTTTTATTTTTTTCTTTAGTTTAATTTTGGGTTAGTTTTTTTTTTAAATTAATGTTTGTTTTTATTTGTGAGACGCTTCAATGCCACTGGTCTTATTTTATTTGTTGTTGTTCTTTCTGTTTTTGTATTTCCTGAACGTATTCTTCAAAATGTGGACAAACTAACGCATTATATAATGATAAATCAATAGTAGTATATCCAAGTCAACATTTGTTTTCGTCAGAGCCACAAAAAAAAATTTGAAAGTTTCATTTGAGTTTGAACTGAAAATGCCGCTTAAATGTCTATTAAGATACATAATAAATTATATTTAGCTTAGACAATAATCACGACTCTATTGTAGTAGTTGTCTGTCTGTCTATGAGAAACAATAGATATAGCTAAAAAATAGAGATACTTATTGAGATATTAAATTTGATTGTCTTAGTTTTCCTTATTTCTATATTAAACTAATTTAAAACGAGAATAAAATACAGGTCTTTAGTTTTTATCTTTGTTTACTAAATGTTTGGGCAATTAATAATTTTTGTATATTTATATTTGTTTTATTTTGTGGGTTCACATTTAAATTATATTTATTTATTTGAACTGTTTATTTAAAATATTAGTTTTTATTTTTATTTGAGAGATAAATAATTTTTTGGTCTACTGCTATTTTATTAACAATATATTTAAATATATATATATATATGTATATTTATATTTATTTTATTTTGTCAGTTTATGTTTAAATTATATATATACTTATATTAATTTGAATTGTTCATTTGAAATATTACTTTATACTTTAGTTTGAAAGTCAAGTAATTTTCATGTCTACTGATATTTTATAAATAATATAATAATATAAATAAATTGTTAAATAAATACACAATAAAACAAATAAATAAATTTTATTATATTAGTTTTCCTTATTTCTATATTAAACTTATTTATTTATTTTTTAATTTTTTTTTTCAGTTTAGATTTAAAATAATAATTTTTATTGTTAATTTATAATATCTTAATTCGTAATGTTTCTATTATTGCTTGTCGACTGATTTTAGTCGTACTAAATAAATAAATAAATAAATAAAAACGAGCATAAAATTCAGCTCCTAGATATAGTAAAATATATAAATAAATTAATTGATAAATAAACACAAAATAAAGTAAATAAATAGTTAATCAATTAAATAAATAATAAAGTGAATTATCCATGAAGAACCCTCTTTATAACTCAGGAATATAGATGGTCGTATAAGTGCATATTTATTTTATTCTTTAATTCTACAAATAAAGCAAAAATAATATTAAAATATAGTTGAAGAAATGATTTGAGCTATAAACTAATAACTATAAATACCAAAAACTATAAGCTATATAAATGAACATAAGTAATAAATGTAATATTTATATTGTCAATAAATTATCTTCTTTATCTCTAGGTTTTAGATAGTAAATGGAACTGACTTCAATGCCTAGCAATGCAGTTTTTACTAATAATTATTATAATTATTTATATATAATTATCGAAACTTTAATAAATCACTAACAAGTCAATCTTCGTCAAAATTACCTATAATAATCTCGTATTTAATCATAATAAATAATTGTAATTTCACAGCAAATATTCATTCCAAAACTAACACTCTGATCGATTCAAAACTCTTTTTGGCAAATAGAGTATTAGCTTTTTTTTCGTGTTTAGTTTTGTGCGCTTAATTAATTTAATAAATCTAAGAAATCTATCGCATATTATGTTAATAAGCGTATATATCATTTTAATACCTCAAATATTGAGTCAAACAATTTATCAAAGACGGATTTTTGCATTCCACAGCAGGTCTACTAAATCTTGGCCGATTTTCATTTTGAAAACAAATTAATTTAATGCAAAATGCATGCTAAATAAATTAGTAATAATTTTTTTGATAAGAACACGTATTATCAATTGTAGCTGAGGCGGAAGTACATGGGTTTCTTTGATGATGTTGATGATTTGGCTAAAATCGGCAATCAAATGACCTTTAAACTGTCTTCTATCAGCCTTCTTCTTCTGATTGTTTTTGATTATTGATTAATTGCAATGGACAGGTGAAAATATAAATATGTTTGCAGTTTGTTTAACTGACAAATTTTGATGTTTAGAAACGCCTGAAGAGCCTTCAATTCATGCAATTTATGATTAGTTAAAGTTGAACTTGTTAGTATTTCCCTCATTTGTTTTACAGCGACTCTTTAACTACATAATATATGCAACAATTTGTATGCAAACTATCATTTGTGTCGATGGGTCTCAAAACATCTTGTTGTTTATTCTGATATCCATTGATAAGACGACAACTTCGACACAAGTTCGTTAACTGTCATTTGTGACAGGCGGCCTGTCATTTATTTTTTTCAGCATTATCATAATTTTAATTGGCCATAGAAACGACACGCATTTACTTTAGATTATTATATTTGATTTGTTTCGTCGAATTTCTCACGCATTGTATTTTTTTTTTTTTAGGCTTAGTTTCTGATTTTAATTCACGCTCTGCAAATTTCACTAATGCATTTTTAATGAAGTATCTCTAGAATAAGAAAAAAAATATGACATCATTTCATCATTTGCTGTTCTAATTTCAATTAAAGCTCATTATGTTTAAAATAAAAAGAAAAGAGATGGCTACGATAAAAGCCAAAGAGTTGCTTGCCTCTCACAAAGATTTTGCTGACATTAAAGGATTACATTTTTGATTAAAGTTGTGAAATTAAATGACACGCCTGGGAAATACCAGCGATGGCAAGAATGCGCAGCGCAACTTTATAGTTGATTTATATTAAAAATGGTTAAAGAAGAGTGCAATGAATTTGTGTGCATGTATGTAACAGGCAGAAGGAGACATGTCCGAGCATATAAAGTATGCATATTCTTGGTCAGTATCAATAGTCGAGTCGATTAACAACTGACCGTCTGTTTGAACGACTCTCCGTCCGTCCGTCTGTCTGTCCTTCCATCCGTCTGTCCGTCTGTCCTTCTCTATGAACGCCTGGATCTCAGTAACTATAAGTGCTAGAGACTTCAAATTTGGAATGTAGGTTCCTGAATAACATACTCAGATGAAGTTTATATACAATTTTCGATAACTCACCCCCCGCCTCCGCATATCAAAGAAAACTGTCACACCCTCAGATAATTCAGCCTAAAATAACAGATATTTGAAGTATAACTCACGCTGAGCAATTTGCTGCAAGTTTCATAGCAATCGACCCACAAATTAAAGAGATATTAATGAATTTGTTTTAAATCCATAATTTCATAGTTGTTGGCCAGAGCGAGAGAGCATATGAAAATGTCATTGGCGCAAGCGAGAAAGCATATGATAATCTGATGATTTGCGCTGTCGGCCGCTGTGGCGCTAGTGCCAGTCCTGGGTTTATATCGATAAGGGTTTTGTGGTAAGGGAAATATCGATAAGATATTGAGACCATCGATATTGTCGGCGTCGTTCATTCCAGCCCTGGCGCGTGTTCTTAATGTGATTGAATCTCATCAGAAAGTACATAGCTTTTGTTTGAAAGTTTATATCTGATAGTTATAAGAATTAAATTGTTTTGTTTGAAAGTGCATATCTATTGAGAATTGAATTGTTTTTTAAGTTAATATATTATGCATTAAAAAACATTGTTTATGTTGAAAAGTTACACTTAAATATGATAAAACTTGCATTAAACTAAGTTTATCATAAGATTTGAGAAATTTAAAGCTTAATTCTTGGAAAATTTCTAACTTTTTTATACTTTTAGCTTGCCGTATATCTGTAAATTGGAAAGACTCAAAAACGACAATAATTATCGGTAAGCCAAGACAAAAAAAAATATTGCTAATATCGATAAGGGTGAATATCGATATAATCCCAGCACTACGCTATACAGTGTGTCGATATAAACAAAAGCTGAATGCTACACATTGTGTGAAAAGCTGAATGCTACAGGCTAACGTAGCAGTCGCTATCCAGTGTTGCCAGACTATCGCAAGCTACTTACTCTCAATGCAATGATATTAAAATCCCATTATAATGAAAATACTTTCCTTTAAATAACTGCACAGGGTATGCTACTGTCGCGTACGCTCGTCTGACCGGCTTGTTTCTTTTTTGCCAACTGCAATTGGTGGCCCAAGGTCGAGTATGCGACGACCCCTCAAGTTCACTTTAGCTCCAGTTTAACTCGACTTGTCGCTGTTGTCAAGAAAGTCATTCAACTTTATGCATGAGTTCGAATGCTGATAAACTTACATAAGCATTCACCAGCCATGAGGCATAAGGAATGAGGCATGCAACCGGCAGCAGCTGGCTGCATGGATGCTGGTTGGCTGGCTGGAAGACTGCAACAAGGTCAAAGCATGTCACACAGGAAACCGGGATGATTCATGCCACAGAAATTGAAGAGAGAGACTACTACTATTACTTACTGTATAGTATGTATGTAAGTCAGGTCACCTTCTGATTCAGGGAAGCGTATTAAATTTAAAATTGATGGGCCAAGCAAGCATCTCGGATCGGATCAGTCATCAACATTTGAGTCAGCGTGTTTCAGAGTTTCATTGACATTTGATATTTGTGAATTGTGAATTGCAATTTACAGAAAAATTTCTCAATTTGGTCAGTTCAAGATCTAAGCAACGGAAGAAGATGTCGCAATGTTTTAAATTCTTTTTCAGCAAAATACACGCATATGATTTTGTTTTTTTTTTTGTTGAATAAGCTAAAAGATACAACTCGTATTTGTCAGCCTTAATTCGGTTTTTGATAGTTTATGAATATATTATATACAAAAAAAAAAATATACATTCAACTTGTTGTTTTTCGACTTTTGTGCTTTTTGTTCTCATCAAAGGTCGTTTCAAAAAAGTTTTCATCATCATCATTATCATCGTCATCATCGCTGCGTGGGCTGATCACACAATTTACAGCCACAAAAAATTGTGTTAAATTATTGATATATATATTTTAATTTATAATATATTTCATACCTTTGGGTTTTTTTGTTTTTTTTTTGCAAATTGCATTGCAAATTATGTTTAATAATTTTGGTTTTCAATGGAATGCTGTCAAAAATGCATTTGCATATTCGAAAATGCAAAAAATACATTAAATACGCATTAAAACTCAATTTCTCACTTTTGTTTACATTTAATTTTATGGCAGAGTATACTAAAAAAATATAAAAAATATGGGGTCTTAAGCGCTGTATAAATTATGCAGTTTTATATATTGATAAGGAACTAGAAAGGGACCAACTAAAGGCTGAACTATGCGCTACACTCGCAGGGCATTTCGATTGTGTATAAATATTAAAAATTTAAATTATTACCCCCCGTGGGGGTAATTTACGTTTGTTAAAAGTATGTAACAGGCAGAAGGAAGCGTGGCCGACCCATAAAGTATATATATTTGATATAGCCTGTCTGTCTGTCTGTCCGTCTGCCTGTCTGTCCGTCTGTCCATTCGTATAAACGAAAGTATCTCAGAGATTGTAAGAGCTAGACGCTTGAACTTGATCTCCCAGCACTGGTAATTTTTGCAGGCAGATCAAGTTTATCTTTTTTCTTGGATGCCACGCCCCCTTCGCCCACAAATCAAGAAAAAGCTCATAACGAAGGCAGTTTTGTAGCTAGAGACTTGAAATTTGGCACACATGATGAGTAACTTGGGTTTGATGTGTCCAGAAAATTTCATCACGATGCCACGCCCCTTTCGCCCACAAATCCTCATAACAAGAGCAATTTTACAGCTAGAGACTTCAGATTTGGCACATGTGATGAATATTTTAGGGTCGATGTGTCCTGTTAATTTCATCACGATGCCACGCCCCCTTCGCCCACAAATCCTCATAAGAAGAGCAATTTTACAGCTAAGGACTTAAGATTTGGCACACACGATGAATTCTGTTGGGTCGATGTGTCCTAAAAATTTCATCACGATGCCACGCCGCCTTCGCCTTCAAATTGAAAAAGTCTAATTGCATGGGGAGTGAATTTGAGCGGCTCCCTGTACTGCTACAGGGTATATTACGCTCGGGCTGCCGAATGTTTAGCTTGTTAAAGATAGATTGATTGAAATTGCATACTTCATTTAATACTCAGCGCTTTGTAGGGCATCTCAGCTGTCGCTGTAGCTGCATATAACTTAAACAAGCCCACAGGAAACTAGAAATAGACCAACTAAAGGCTAGACTATGCGCTACACTTGCAGGGCATTCCGATTGTGTTCAAAATTTACAAAAATTGTTAAAATTGATATTAATATTCTTTTTAGAGACAGTTAAATGGAATTGCATACTTCATTTAATACTCAGCGCTTTGTAGGGCATCTCAGCTGTCGCTGTAGCTGCATATAACTTAAGCCCACGGAGGCACCTTTTTTTTTTAAAGAGTTCAGGCCAATTGAAATCGCCAGCTGTGCGAAGCCAAAAGGCGCTACATGCTGCGTATCTCGTATATATATTTTTATTGTTTTTCTTTTCTTTTTTTTTTTACTTTTGCCTTGACTTAAGCATTTTGTCGTTAACTTTTCATCCTGTTTACGAAGTGCTGAACTGTGTCAATTGCAGTTTTCAAGAGCAACAACTGCCAAGCAGCTAGTAGGATGGATTTAAAACAAACTTAGCTAAATGCTTCCCAAATGCGAGACAACGTTGCGTATGCGCAATATATTAAAATGTCAGCTTGCGCAATATTCTAAACACTTAAGCGGATCGGATCAACCACAAACGGAAACATGTCGTGCAACAACTAGTTGTCTAAATTAAACCAAAATGATTAGAGTTTCCACAATGCGAGCTTAGACTATTTAATCAATTTCCTATATATATATATATATGTATATATGATGTCAGCTACCGTGTGATTTAATAATAATACAAAAAAAGAAAAAATGATAAACGCTACGTTTCGTTGCCTAAATGTGCACACATCTACTGTGATCTATAGCTAGTAATTTATTTTAATTATGCCGCGCTGTATCAATTAATATACACGGAAATCGACTCTCCTAAAAAAGAAACTAAAGAAAAAAGAGGAATTATTATTATTTAAGCATTAATTAAATCAATAAAACTAAGCAACTATTGCATGCAAATTTTTTGGACTGGGAGAACAAGAAGCGCTACTATCTAACGCTAATAGATCAGTTTTCGTTTAATACGCTGCACAGAATTAATTCTTAAGAACAAGAAAAACCCGAATTTTCAATTAAAGACAAAAGGAATATTTTAAAAAAAATTCACAAAAATTCACAAAAATTCTACAATAAATCTTGAATTTTAATGTGGAATTCTTGCAGCACGCAGCTACAAAACTAGGGGTAGAAATTGTCAGAGAGAGAGTGAGAGAGAGGGAGATAATAAGTATTGCTGTCACTCTCGTTCAGAGAGTAGCAATTTTGTTGAGTATACGTACCGAGTTCAAGCTGCAACTAAGTTTTAAGCTCATCTTTTCGCTTGGCCGTATAAATTAACAAAAATCAACGACGTACATACAAAAAAAAAAAGAAACAAACTTGTTTCACACATACACACACACACACACACACACACACACACACACACACACACACACGCGCACGCACTTTATACAAACCAACGGCTGTCACCGTCGTAGCAGCAGTTTTTGCTCCCCAAACTCAATTTTTGCTGTTGTATTTGTTGGGGAGCTGCTCTCAAGTTTTTTGGTATTTTTTTTGTTTTTTTTTTTGCTTTCAGCTGCGTTGTTTATATGGCAAAGACGGGCGGCGTTCATCTTCAGTTCGTCCACATCGGTCAGCACGGTATGAGCTCTAGTTAGGCTCCCCTTTCCCTCTTATAAGTTAATAATACAGTGAACTACGCCTAACCCCAAAACAGTTCCCATCCCAAAATTCAAAAAAACACTACTAACGACAAGGACAATATAAAAAATTTACAAAAAAACCTTCCAGTGCTTGTGCAAAATTTATGAAAATTCCTGTTTGAAAAAATTGATTTCTTCTATTTATACTTCTTTATACTTACTTATATTTCAAGATTGGAATTTTCAATTGCAGAAATTGTTAAAAAAAAAAATATAACAACAGCTATAAGATTATAATTACTGGCGTTTTTTGTGTCAATTTTCGTTAAATTCGTTGCAAAATGGCGCGTGCAGTTCTATGCATGGTGAGTGTAATTAATATATATAATTTATTTATTAAAAAAAAATTAAGAAAATAATCAATAAACTGCAAATGAATTTAGAATATTTACAAATATTTTATTAAATTTTTTATATTACGCATTTGCACGTAATATTGACCGTTAGTCATGGCCAGAAATTGCAAAATTTCCCGTCTGTACTTGTACCGATTAACACTTAGCGCTTAGCTAATAAAAATACAGGTAGTTTTTTTTTTCTTTGGTAGATGAGAAATGCAAATAAATAATAATGAGAAATATGAGTTCAAGTTACCAAGGCTGAGGTCTCCTCTAAAGTCTATCAAAGTTAGTAGGTTTATTGGCAGACTATTCTACAGTTTAACTACTAGCAGATCCGGGTCAAGTCTTAACTACACTTAAGTATTGCTTACTATTGCAGTAATATATATACAATAACCGGCATTTGGACAAACAAAACGCCGACGATCTTTACGTAGTAGTATCTTCAATGATCTCAAGCCTCCGCTCGCCTAGTTCTGACTGCTATTTTAGTATATTTATTATTGGCAAATTCTGTCAGCATTTCAGTTTTGTTGTTGTTGTCAGCTGACAAACTCGCCAAAATACGAGGGAGAAAAAAATGTTAACACCACATAAATTTGCCATAAACTTTTACTTGTATTCATTTGAGAATTTGTCATTGCTTAGAATTGAGATAAAAATTTCGATTTAATCATTCTTTTTATTTGCTAGTCAATCGAAAGTGAATAATTCAGTCATTTCAAATGCAAATTATCAAATTGCGTTGTTGTTAAGCATTTCAAAACGTCTTAATTTGATTACTGTTAGAATTTTTGAATATTGTGACATGATTCATTTTGGAGAAATGTGATTTTTTGGTAATTTCTGTATTGAAATTTATTTAAAAGGCAAAAAATTGTTGAATAAATGTAATTATATATTTTGTATATATTTTTTTATTTTTTATATAAATATTTGCATTTAATATATGTTTGTAAACTGTACAGAAAAGTAATTTCTAAATTTTATACGACTTAATTTGGATTCTGTTAGAAATTGCAATATTGAGACTTGATTCATTTTGGAGAATACCGTTTTTTTTTGGCAATTTTTGCTTTAAAATTTATTTAAAGGGCAAAAAATTATTGAATAAATGTAATTATATATTTTTTATATATTTTATATAAATATTTGCATTTCAAATATGTTTGTAAACTGTACAAAAAGGCAACAAATTGTTGAATAAATGTAATTATATACTTTTTAAATATTTCTTTATATTTTATATAAATATATGCATTTAATATATGTTTTAACCACTGTAAACAGATCTGTTTGGAAAAGTAATTACTGTATTAAAAATTGTTTTAATAAAATATCTATCTCTCAGATAAGTAAGCGTATAAAATGTGCTTAAAATATGCATTTACAGAATATTTATTAGTTGTCTGATTAGTAAAGACTTTTACTTATTAACTATATGTGAATTTGCGTATTAATTAGTACAGTTTTTTTATCACAATTTATTTTTAGAATTTGAATTTATACATAAATGTTTTAGTATCTTTTATCTATTTCCAAACAATCACATATGTATCTGCTTATTTCTCATACATATCTGACAATTATTAGTTCAGTTTTTTCTGTCATATCACGACGCGGCACCAAGGACATTGAAGAGCCCGTCTAAATTGTGCTAAACTCATCAAGAATTCAGTAGATTTTTCGCCAGCCAATGCTAATTGCCATAATTGCAGAACGAAAAGAATAAAATAAATAAACTAAGCTTTTAAAAAGAAAACAAAACAAAACCAGTGCAGAGAGTCAGAATTCTTTGTTATTTTTGACACGTCAAATATTTCATACACTTGCCGAAAACCCTGATGCACTTTTCAACCGATCTTTCCTATGGCAGCTATATGATATAGTGATCCGATATAGTGATCCGATACTGCCTGCAGCAAAAGGACTGATCTAAATCTGAGAGACTAGTTTGCAT
Organism: Drosophila histrio; assembly: GCA_958299025.2. Lineage (NCBI taxonomy): Eukaryota > Metazoa > Arthropoda > Insecta > Diptera > Drosophilidae > Drosophila > Drosophila histrio. The sequence continues at coordinate 1,880,701 of OY729166.1, forward strand.
AGAAACAGACGGACAGACAGACAGACAGACAGGTGGACGGACAGACGGACAGGCAGGCAGACGGACAGACGGATAGACTGACGGACAGATGGACAGACAGGCAGAGAGACGGACAGACAGACAGGCAGACAGATGGACAGGCAGACAGATAAACAGATAGACGGACAGACAGACCAACAGGAAGACAGACAGACGGACAGACAGTCAGACAGACGGATGGAAAGACGGACGGACAGACAGACAGACAGTCAGACAGACGGACAGATAGGCAGACGACCAGACAGACAGACGGATAGACTGACGGACAGATGGACAGACAGACAGACAGACAGACAGACAGACAGACAGACAGACAGACAGACAGACAGACAGACAGACAGACAGACAGACAGACAGACAGATAGACGGGCAGACAGACATACGGATAGACGAACAGACAGACGATTATGGCTATATCGACTCGGCTGTTGATGCTGATCAGGAATATATATACTTTATAGGGTCGGATATGTCTATAATACCCTCTACAAGTGTATCAAGATATTGGTATACTGGAGTAGCAAAAAAAAACCATAAAGAAATGGAAAACATTCACCAAATTGATGACAGACAGATGACAAATTAAAGAGAGTGTGAAAAGGTGTCGTAATGAGACTCTAAGCGTTGTGATATCCATCAGAGACATCAACACCTTTTTTTTTTTTTGCATAGACAACAGATGTGCAAAAGATTTTGGGGTTTGTTGTTTTGTCAGCGGCAAAAGTGGCTACCGTTTTTATTATTTCTTATGTATTTTTTTTTGGCATTGCCACACGTGCCACAGTTTCTTGACCCGCCCCGGTGGAGGCATGCCTCAAACAGTTGAACCTCTTTGCATTTATTTGGTTTTTATCAAGATTTCTCTGCTCGTCTTTAAACCAATTTTGCCTGACTTGGTCTTTGTCGCCCTGGACACCTTTTTGTAGTCATTTCTCGCCGGCACGTACCAATTTGTTTGCCATGCGGTCGACGACGAACTTTGTCTCAACTTCTCAACCCCTGAAATCACAACAGACTTGTTATACACTTTTTGGCTGAGGAAATAATTAATCTTTTTGTGCAATTTTCTTAGACATTATTAACCAAAAATTACGCTATAAATTACATTTGAGGTATTGTGGATTCTAATTAGCTTTAATAATAGAACAAGAGTATTACAGGTTCGTTGTGTTTGTTTGACTCTAATCGCAGTTCGCACTGGAATTTTAAAAAGTCGGGCAGGTCTTTGTTTGCCTGCTGCATTTGCAGATTTCGCATTTAGATAGACTATCTGCTCAGAAATTCTTGTAATATCAAAAGCTACAAATGTAAATGAAGATACATCGTATGAGTCATAAAATGCTTGATCCAAAAGTTGTCTTGGCCAAGTGTTTGGCATGCCAAATAGTTTACAAATAGCTTAAAGACGAACTGCTAGTTTTATAGCCATTATTTGGGCCCACATAAACTGGTCAACAAACAAGCTATATTCTACTACATTTCAAGCCATTTATTGATAGCGTTAAACTGTTGATTGCGTTTTACGGTTTTCTTCACAGCTATAAATTGTCATTTATTGACAGTTTCGAGCAGATTCCTTAAGCTAATGTAGTCAAAAAGTGACTACAATATTTAGCGATAAGCTTGATAAGCAGCTAAAACCGATAAAGTACAGTTGGAATATCATCGAAAGCTTCGATAACAAGGCTATCGACTTGTGAGTTAGCGAATGCCAAGAATATTATCGTTGAGTCAATTGAGTCCTTGTTCTTTACAAAGTTTATGTGACATTTTACATATTTGTTTTCAATTTTAAAACAATTTACATTTGCATTACATTAAACCTAATAATATACTTACACTTATCACACATAATTAATAATACATTTAATGGTATTTAAGACAAAATAAACATATGCATTACACTAAAATAAATAATACATTATTAATACATTTAATAGTATAAAATACTTTTAAAATTGAAAATAAAATATGTAAAAATGTCAATAAGAGTACACACATTTTGTAGTGGAAACAGGATATTAAAAGCCTCTCAAATACATACACTTTGTAATGGAAACAGGATATTAAAAGCCTAGCAGATAAATAAGGTACAGTTGGCATTTAAAGCGTTAGTTGCGATAACAAAATGGTTTATTTAGGAAATATACTTAGAAAGATAGAAGTAAGGATTTATTTCGACAAGTTACGACTGTTTCTATCAAATAAAGATACTTATCTAATAGATTCCCCAGATTAATTATAAAATAGATGGACTGATAAGTAGAATAACATTATCTAACACTGTCTACTATGATAAACACAGGTTTATTTAGGAAATAGTCTACTTACATATACAATATTAAGGATTTCTTTAGGTAAGTTCGATTATATTGATTGACGACAGTTTCTATCAACTACAGATACATTTCTAATCAATTCTCTAGATTGTTTAATAATAGATAGACTGATAAGCATTAACATAACATTACCTAACACTGTCAACTATGACATTTGCATAACTTCTTGCTAGTTGAAAGCAGTTTTAAGTGTGTTTTTGATTATATAAGGTAATAAATTATATAGTTAAAATTCGATAAGACAATGACTGACAATTTTAAAAAGATTACCTCATAGCGTCTTCACTTTCAGTTCTTAAAGCACATTCACTTTTACTCACCATGTGACTCGCAGCAATTTCTTCGCTTTTTAATAGGAAATAAACCAAAGGCACTCTTTTTTTTAAAGGTCTTCGCTTATTAAATCATCTATCGAGGCAAAAAACAGGCTTAATTTGATTTTGCATAGACTTATCTAAAATCAAAATCTAGAAATGCAAATTAGCTTTTGTGAGATTCGTCAGCGTTTAAAAAAAAAAAAACCACAAATAACGACAACTGCTTTGAGGAGTTAAAAATTGTTGAGGGTTTCTCGTTTAAATAAAAACGAAAACGATATACACAAAAAACAAGAGTTATTTGATAAATTTGACTGCTGAAAATGTCAAAAGTTGCCGAAAGAAAGTAAAAGTTATTTCTTTTTATTAATATATATATATTAAAATATAAAATACAAATGATGTCACCTATAGCTTGGTCTATTAAATTTAATTAGTTGATTGAAATTGCTGCAATTAATTGAATACTTGATTTGCTGACACTTTGATATAAAACATATATTTATTGAATGTCTGAGTGTCTGGCTCTTTAAAGAATGTTTCTTGAGCGTAACTTTTAAATGATATCAATGAACTCATTAGCGCTATTCTTGATTTAGTCTGCGCTAATTAAATCAGTGCCTGGATTAACTGGTAAATCCAAAAAAAGGCCGTTCTGGAAATACTTGTTTTTCAAACCAATGGCTAGAACTTTGTAGTCAAGATTCAGCTAATAACTCTATATTTAGTTGACTTGTTGCCGGGTTGCCTCATTTAAATATATGTATATCTGTTATTTAACAAGTTTCACAATCAATTTAACTTTTTATTCAATACATCGATACTGCAACTTTTGAACGATATTCATATCGTAAATAAACTGCAGTCTTTCGAGTGTGTGTGTGTGTGTATCGATTAAGGTCAGACACCGCCCAAAGGCAGTTGCATTTTATGATAAAACATATCTTATTTTTCTTACCTTGTTGTTGATGCCCAATTGACCTTGAGGTGTAAGAAAAGTCGAAAAAAAGGGCAAACGAAATGGCAGAGATTGAAAACGAAATCGTGGCCACAAACCTGTTTGCCCATAACGGGCATGCCTTCGATTATGATGATTACCAAACTAATAATGATTGTTATGTTGATGATAATTATGTCGATGTTGTAGCTTGCCATGTAAACAAACTGTGTGCGTGCGTACAACTCGATTAATATACAAACTATATATATACAGACATATAGAAATATATCTATATGAATAGTGGCTGTTGCCTCTGTAAGAGACCGCCCAGCTGTCTTTGGATGTGTCTGACATCTTATGCAAAACTATGCAAGATTCATGGCTCATTGTTGTTGCTGCTGCTGCTGCGGCTGCAACAGACGCAACACACTGACAGAAAAAAAAGGCCGTTCTTAAAATTAATTGCTCTGACCTCGAACTAAATATTTACGCGTCTTTAAAGCCATACGAATATCTAAAAAATGGTCATAGCTCTTACTTTCATTAATAATCTTTATAAGAGAAAAGCATCTTGAATCAAGCAAAACTCTAGACTCAAGTAACTTCTAGAATTCATACAGAACAAATTTGTAAAATCTTACATTAAGATTTTTAAAACTTAAGACAAGATTTTTTAATCTTAAATCAAGATTTTTATATATATAATTTGTAGAGCTTAAATTAAGATTTTTAAAACTTAAAACAAGATTTATTAAACTTTAAACAAGACTTTTAAATCGTAAATCTAGATTTTAAATTCTAAAACTTATAGAACTTAAATCAAGATTTTAGACTCTTAAATCAAGTTTTTTTAACTTAAAACAAGACTTTAAGATCTTAGGTCTAAATTTTAAAATCTATAATCTGTAGAACTTAAATCAATATTTTTAAAACTTATAACAAGATTTTTTAAACTTAAAACAAGAATTTTAATTCTTAAATCTAGATTTTAAATTCTAGAATTTATAGAACTTAAATCAAGAATTTAAAATATTAAATCAAGATTTTATAAACTTAAATCAAGATTTTTATATCTTAAATCTAAATTTTTAAATCTATAATTTATAGAACTTAAATAAAGAATTTAGAATCTTAAATTAAGACTTTTATATCATAAATCTGTATTTTAAAATCTAAAATTCTTAATTCAAGATTTTTTAATTTTAAATCTAGATTTTAAAATCTAAATTCTAGATTTAAAATTCTAAATTTTATAGAACTTAAATCAAGAGTTTGCAATCTTAAATCAAGATTTTTTAAACTTAAATCAATATTTTTAAATCTTAAATATAGTTTTTAAAGTCTTAAATTTGTAGAAATTAAATCAAGATTTCTGAATCTTAAATCAGGATTTTTAGAACTTGAATTATGGTTTTTAAATCTAGATTTTAAAATCTATAATCTGTAGAACTTAAATCTAGATTTCTAAATCGTTAATCTATATTTATTAAAAAAGATCCAAAATCTCGACTTTAATAATTAAAATTTTAATGAGAAATTTACATTTAAATATTATGTTGTAACTAGCTAAATAGTTAAATATTTTTTTTATATTTATTTTTAATTATATATTGTAGCTTGATAATAAATAAATAATAAAATATAAGTACAATACACTTGACATTTTCGCTCTGTGTGCAGCGGTGACAAGGCTAGCAGAACTTGTGGGTCATACATAACTCTTGCCAGTCTCCAGTCAAAACTCAAATCTCAACTTCAGCTCAAACACACAACTCACAACTCGCATGCAACTTGCACATGATGATATACGAGCAGCAAGTTGCCGCTGACGTTGCCGCTGTCGTTGCAGTTTGTTGCACGCACCTCAGCACTCAAAATGAACTTTAAAATGCCGCCTATTCGCAACAGTTCACACTGCCAACGATTGCCAACATCGCGTCGATTGTCGATTGGCCCACATGCCACATGTGTCTGCATTTAAATTGTCGATATATAATTGATTTTGAATTCGACTAGTTTCATCTTGCCACGCACAATTTGGGCCAATAACTAATTAAGTACTAGTATAACAAATGAACACACAATTTGTAACCCTGATTAATTGCTCTCAATGTTAGCCCATGTGGGTGGTATTTTGACTGTTAAATGGGCGTGGCTAGCCAATTAATTGAGTCAATTATTGTTTGAGGGTTTGTCAATTATTCAGGGTTTGTCTTAGCATTCCCGCTGAGTTCAATTCATTTCAAATGCTGTAAATTGTATATTGTATTTGCCATTTCTGATTAATTTAGCATATGATTACATTTTTTACAGCTGCCTGAATGGAATTTAAATGAAAAATATATTTCATAAAATTAATTAGACTTTGCCTCATTTCAAAATTGACCTTCAAAATTGTTGCAAACTATTTGCAGTTGGTCTGTTTGGCGAAATTCATTTAACAACTTAACTTTAATAATGAAAAACTTGCAGCTTTAAGCTTTGTACTTGTTGCCTTATACTTATTTATGACACCAGCTGAAAGTTATCACTTTAAAGTTAACTATTTAATATTTTAAAGTAAATGTAATTCCTATTTAATTTAAATATATATATATCTGACTGTCTTAAGGTTCTATCTTCTCATTCTATTTCAACATTATATATAGTTAAATAGTTTAAATACCTAAATCTGATTGTCTTAAAGTTCTATCTTCTCATTCAAATTCAACATTGATTATTACTTGTATTGGGTAACTTATAGTCTGATAATTTCTGTTCATATCAGCAGTAGATATAGTCAACTCTGCCTTTCTAAAAGTCAATTATTTCAAGAATTCTTTAAGCAGTAGTTTAAACTATATTTACATCTCCAAGTCTGCATATCTTTCAACATAGTAAAAGCACTATGATACTTGAATTTCAAACTCCCTACAGGGTATCTTCTGCTCTTTTAAATCTGCTGCATATTTAGGCAATTATTTCTCGTCCTTTCTCTACTCTCAATCTAAAGTTTTTCTATTATAAATGCTAGTCAAAATAAATAGTTTTCTAACAGGCTATCAGCTCTAAAATAAACCCACCTGACTTTTATACCCCCTACTGCCAGCTTACTTTACATTTTTCCCACACAAAAACTTTTCTAAAAAAAATTTACAAATTGTTTAGTTTTATATTTTTTACATATTTTTCTTTGTGCTGCTGCCAAAGTTTGGAAGCCACAACATTAATAAAAAACGGGGCGTAAAAAGGTCAATGTTGCAAATGAATCATGCGTGCAACGCACAACAAAAGACAAACAAAAGCAATGAGAGACCGTTAATATTGCTGCATGATATGTGGGTGACAAGACAACCGAAGACTAGACCGAAGAGAAGACAGCTCGACCTTTGTTGTCAGCAGCTGCAATAAATAGTTAAATGATAAATACATATCGAAAATAAAGACTTGAAATATGATTTTAGATGTTGTGGATATTTTGGAGCATCACATCACCAACTTTTTGGCACCTTGGCGGCGGCGCTGCATAAATTGTTTAGTGAATTCTTTTTTTTTTTTATTTTTGCAACAAATCCGGAATCTTGAGGCTGCCAATCAAAGCACAGTTTTTGGGCCTCGTTTTTTTTTTTTGGCCATTAAATCAATTTGCATTAATGAGTTACCATTGGCCATTGTGGTGCAAAGTTGTGAGGGCCGCTTGCTACCGAAACAAACAAAACTACTAGACAAATAAACTACTTGATAACATACTACTATATGATATTCACATATATAATATAAGCAATATTATTATATTAATAAGCCATGGCTATCAAATTATTGACCTTATCTTCATTCAAATTTGTGCTCTTTGCCATCAATTTATGACCCTTAAAAAAGCGTTAAGCCTGACAATTAACAGCCATTGTTTGTATATTATAATATTGTTTAGATAAAACTGCAGTTAACAATGTCTATGTATTTATTTTTAAATTTATTTGTCGTCAACTTAGTCAATATAAATTATATCAAACATTTTAAATCATGTCTAAAAAACGTATGTCAAAAAGTTATATAAATTAAATGAATTTATATATTTGCATATTAACCAAAAAGAGAAAGATAAAATTATATAAATAGTTTAGCTAACAAATTGCATATATTTTTAATAAATAATTATTTCATTGATATATTTAACATAAATTAAATAACAAATACTAAAGTAAACAAATGTTGAGAACAAGTTAATTAAATAATTATTTTTATTAATATATTTAAAGTCAATTAACTAACAAATACTAAAGTTAACAAATGTTGAGAACAAGTCAAAGTATTGTTTATTAAATAATTATTTTTATTAATATATTTAAAGTCAATCTTAGAAGTTTAACAATTAATTATTTGGCTTAAAACTGAAGGTCAAATAGTGTTAACCCGTTTCTTTTGGCAATCAAACACACATATTTAAGAATTATTGCATAATATTGTCTAAATTGGGATATGTCTTGTTTTGTCAAATATTTTTTAGAACTGGTTTCATTATGAGGAAGTTTCTAACATTGCCGGAACTTAAAATGAGTTATAGTAGTGGTAAATACCAACTAAATATGTATGCAAATATATTATGCTAATATCTTGTCGGTTGCGTAACAGCAGATGTTCTAAATATATGAAATAAAATCTTAAATCTTTAAAGAACCGAATGCTTGTCGCAATTAAATTAATAGAAATTTTAGTGCTATTCAATTAAATTTTTATTTGGCTGTCACAGTTGGCGGGCTGAGAACTAAGCTAATTGACCATAGCTGTCAGCTGATTTTTTAACTGGTTAGCGTATTTTGCGTAACTTTCGGTTGCAGTCGCCAACAGATACAAATGTATCAACAGGTGACGCAGAGCAATTTGCTTGCGACAAATGCGCACAAAATTGACTAAAGGTGCAGTTAAGAAAAAAAAATCCAGTTCGACTTAAAGTTTGACGCGTCAAATCTACTGGAAACAAGAATTTTTTTGAGGTGATTTAAATACTTATATAGTCGATACGCCTTTGACATTTTAGCAGAGTATTTGGTATTTGTTTTTTGCCTTTTTTTTTTTTTGCAAACTAAACGAATCGAACCGGATCTAAATGCTGGCTGATTTGAATACATAAATACCAAAAAAAAATACAATAAGGGAAAAAAATGCGACTAACTGCCTTGAGTGGAGGCATCGTTTTTGTTTTTTTTTTTTTTGACTCATCTCTGTGGTCTATGTAAATGAAGACAAGTCTTCATGCCACAATGAAAAGCAAAAGTTTGTGGGTGTGTCTTTTGACTAAAATATATATTATATAATACCATAAGACATAGTCTTTAACTGGCAATAAATTAGATTCTTTTGCAAAAACTTATAGCATAATAATTTAAAATTTATATTGTAATTATTATATAAAATTATATAAATTATTTATATTATTTTTATAGTATATATATATATTTATTAATTTATTATATTATTTAAATATTTAATTTACAGATCGTCGCTTGCATTTATTTGCAATGCGTTTACTCTGCCAAATTTGATGCAGAGAATCGACGTCTAATTGTCGATATTAACGATAAAAAGACAACGAATCAACAATATTATTCCTCAAACTTTGCCACAAGTAAGTAATGACGTTTAACAATTTGTCTAAATATATAACATGGCTTCAACTCATATTGACAAAATAAAAAAAACAATTGAAATTCTCTACTTTCTCACATATATAATTGTTATTTGTAATATATTAGTTTGAATTTTGTATCATCGTATATATCTCTCTCTCTATATATCTATATCTATTTCTCATAACGACTTAATCTATTTGCGCACCATTCATGCAGTTTGTTAGTTTATTTTGTGTTAAAACGTATTGTAATACCAAGTAGTTCAATTTGTTTTGTTTTTAAGTAGTTTTTCGTATACCCTTTACAGTATTAAGTAATCGTGTCTTGGGTTCCCGCTCCCCGCTGTAGGTCCGAGACTTACACATTAATCTATCCCCGTATCGAAACAACAACAACAAACAATCAATCAATCAAACAATCAATCAACAATTTTATTATTCCCCCCCTTGTAGCTCAGCTTTACTAAACTCACCGTAGAAATCGTAGTCTGCGTCGTAGCTAAAACTCAAAACTCAAAATTGTAAATATATATGCTCAAAAAATCAACAACAAAATCGCTCTTTCTATCACTCTCTCTCTCTCTCTCTCTCTATCTACTCTACTCTATCCAACTCTATTCTATATACTTTCCCTCCCACACAAACACACACAATCAATCAAACAATCAATCAACCAATCAAACTCTCTCTCTATTCTCTCTATTTCCTATATATAGTTTTATGTATTTATTTTTGTTCTTAGTGGAAAAAAGTTATACATAAAATATACAAAAAAAAAAAAAGGCTTTGCATACTCATACTTTCTCCACACCCATAAACCCAAACCAAAAAAAAAGTATATTTCCCCCCCCCAAATGAAAACAAAACCACACACACAGCCCCAAAAAAAGAAAACCAACATTTTCTCTATTTCAATCTTCATCTACTTTGTCGTAGGCATTATTATTATCGCGCCCAAAAGCAGGCTATAAATATTGATGTTAGGCAGTTTAGAGGCAGCAGCAACAACAACCAGCCAGAACAAGTATAAGTACAATTCACAGCACAATTTTTCAGCTCAATTTCAAACTCAAATCACACAACAAAAAAAACCAACACAAAAACCAAAAGTTATACTCTATAAACATTATCTTTCAAAAAAACCCCCTCCTTCCCAACAACAACAAATACCAAAAAATAAATATCTATACACAAAAAAACAACTATCGAATGACTTGAACGAAAACGCCTATCAGACGCCTATCGTTATGGCTACGATGTTGGCAAAACTGGAAACTTCCATCATGAGACACGTGGTCCCGATGGTGTGACCTATGGTTGTTATGGCCTAATCGATCCCTATCATCTGCTCCGTGCCACACATTATGTGGCCGATGTACATGGCTATCGAACCGTGGAGCCAGAGAAGCCAGTTGAAACATTCCCGCCCGGTCTGTATAATGAGACGAAAGGCGGTCGTTCAGAGCCAGGAATATTGCTGCAGTGGCACGAACTCTATTTCCCCATTGGTTGTGGCAAATTCGAAGGTGGCGCCGTACATGATATACCATATTTTGTAGTGGATGATGTAAGATGAGATGTGCTACTACTAAGTAGTAGTATGGAAAGAATGCGATTCAAAATACTCCCATCGTACTTTTAGAAGAAGAACAAGAACATTGATACATCCGGTTCGTCGCATTTTTCCTCAAATATACCCGTGCTCAAGGGTGAGGCCCAGAAGAGTCTGCCAATACACAAGAAGAAGGTATCAACGGGTCTCTTTGATACCAACGGGGGAGTTACACACGAGGGACCCGGAGATCAGGCACCATCATTTCATTCGGTTGCCTCGCTCAGACCTGGCGATAGTGAGCTAAAACGACTTGGCCAGTGTTGGGAAGGGAAAAAATCAAACAAATCTTTGTGTTTCAGATAATAATGGACAATATACGCCAGATCCAAATCCATATAAACATGTGGTAGGCTCTGAGGGAGGTTTCGGTGGCAATAATGGTGCAATTGGACCAAATGGTGGATTTGGTCCAAATGGCGGACCAATTGGTCCAAATGGTGGATTTGGTTCGAATGGACCAAATGGTGGATTTGGCGGTTTTGGTGGATTTGGACCGGCGGGAGCGCCCGGAAATAATGGTCCAGCTGGACCTAATGGACCCAAGGGACCTGCAGGACCCAAGGGACCCAATGGACCCCCTGGACCACCTGGACCCAATGGACCTGTCGGCGCGGGAGGCGGCGCCTCAGGAAAACCGGTATATAGGGATGGCGATCGCACTGGCAACGGTGCTGGTGGCAATTTTGGACGTGGCGATAACTATGGACCAGGTGCTGGTACCGGTGCTGGTGGCGGAGATCGCATTGGCACTGGTAACGGTGGCGGTTCTGGTGATGGCGGTGCCTATCGTCCTGGTCAGGGCTCCGGCCCTGGTGCCGGCGGTAATTACGGCGCTGGTAACGGTGGCGGTCCTGGTGCCGGCGGTAATTACGGCGCTGGTAACGGTGGCGGTCCCGGTGCCGGCGGCAATTACGGCTCTGGTAACGGTGGCGGTCCCGGTGCCGGTGGCAATTACGGCCCTGGTAACGGTGGCGGTCCCGGTGCCGGCGGTGATTATCGTCCTGGTCAAGGCTCCGGCTTTGGGGGCGGTAATGCCAATGGTCCTGGACAACTGGGCGGTGGCGACGCCTATCGTCCTGGCAGTGGTGGCAATACCGGCAACGGTGCTGGCTATCATCCAGGCGGTGGCGACGCCAATCGTCCAGGCCATGGTGGCAATGTCGGTGGCGGGGACGCTGGTCGTCCGGGCAGCGGCGTTGACCATCAGCCCGATCACACTGGCGCCTACACGGGCAACTACTCGCCCAGCCATACCGGTTTTCCTGGGGCCAGCAAATACACATCAGGTTAGATCAATTGAGATTCGTAAGGCGTACAAAAATTTGAGCAAGCCACAGGGAAAGCTTTTTGGAATCTCTAAAACATCACCTAAGCAGACGAACACTTTTTCACCGACACTTTTTTGCTGACACTTTTTTGCTGACACTTTTTCACCGACACTTTTTTGCCGACACTTTTTTCCTACACTTTTTACCGACAATTTTTTGCCGACAAGTTCTCACTGACACTTTCCACCGACACTTTTTCACCGACATTTTTTCCCGTAACTTTTTCACCGACACTTTTTTCGCCGTCGGTGAATTTGCCACTCACATTATTCACATCGGCTGCCAAACAAAAATTCCACAGAATCTGGTCAGACTGGTCAAAATAAACCATACAATAATGAATACTTCAATTTTGTAGGCATTTGATGGACACAAAAAGGGAGAACACTTCTTAATTCCATCGTTGTCACATTTATTTCCGATTATTCTTACAGTTTTCATTCAAAGAAAAAGTGTCGGTAAAAAAGTGCTCGTCTGGATTAAACTTAAGCTTTTGTTTTTGGCCCTCCCCTTTCGACGGTTTGTTCAAATTTTCGTCTGCCTCTGTTGGCTTAGCTTTAAGTTTGTTTTATTCTACATATTTATATATTTGTATGTCTATATTACGCTAATGTATATACATTTGTAATCTATTTTAAGCAGTTCTTGTTTATTTTCAGCCAAGCAAAAAGTAAAAACCCCACACATATAATTATAATTATTTTTCTTGTTGTTATTTGAAATGCAATTATCTCAATTATTATCTGAGGCACACACACTGCAGGGCAACTTTAGGGCACCTTTCCCGAACTCCCTTAGTTATTGTTATTACTTTTATTAGAGCACTTTTGCTATGAGCGCACAATCAAGCAATATATATCTAAATATATATCGAACTATCTCAAAAACTATAACTGTCTATCAATCTATCTATCTATCTATCTCTCTCTGTCTCTGTATACTGTCACAATCTGCACGAGTTATCAGAAACAAAAAAAATGAACACAATCGATATATTCAACATGTTATCGATCAAACTATTTTCTTATCACTCTGTTTTTTGTTTCTACAGTCCAGCATTTGACTGAGAAACCACGCACAAAATCACAGTTTCACCGTTTCACCGATTTACTTCACTTCACTGTTACTTCACTGTTACTTTTCACACACTCTGCACGAGATCTTTTACTTCTCTTTTACACACACACACACCAAGCACACACACACACTTTCGCACACCTTCGCACTCTTTCATATCACCACCCAACTTTTTGAATGCTTATTTGTCAAGTATTTACACACACTGCACAATGCCACGCCCACATACCAAAAAAAACAAATGCTTGAGCAATATTACTAACGGTTAAAGGTTTAATTTTTGGTGCTAGTTTTTAATCTTATCTATTAAGTAAACCCTACTAAATCTAAACTCTAGAACACAGCATGACAATTGTTAGTTATTGGTTTTTGGTTTCTCCCGTTGCACTTATTTTTTTTTAGTTTTAAGTTGTCCCATGTTCCCTGTAATAACTAGCAGTACTTAGTAGTACCATCTAGTAGTATTTAGTAGTTGTACCTACAGTGGGAAGCAAAAGTGAGTACATGTTCACAAACCTTGCATTTCATCGCGCACAGTAACTAAAATAGTGAAGATAACTAAGAAATATTATTTTCCCTTAATAGTTGCTTCAATCCTGACAAATTGGCGATGAAAGCGAAAATCAGCGAGCAGTACTTAAATAGTATAAAAAGAAAAACCAAAATAACTCGCATGTACTCATTTTTGCACTTTTTGCATATCCTTTATTTTCGATCTTTCAATTTGATTTATTAGATAACGGAGCACGATCTACTGTTATTTTTTTATATTCTGCTTGTACTCTTGTTACATATATATAAATTTGAACATTGTTTAGAGTCCTGAATTGCAATATTACTAAATTTAATTACATAACGTTGCTCAGTGCTTTAATAATGAAAAACTTACGGAAAATTTTTAAAATGGTGTTGTAGGCCTGATTGAGCATGGCTTATAAACACGATTGATTGCTGAAAAGCTTTAAAGTAGTCAGTCTGTTATGATCAGAGTGCAAAAGCGGCGAAGTTTTGTCCCTAAGAAACAAGTTGGAGAACGCGCTAGGCTGCTAACGGACTTGGACGCCTGACTTATGATGTCAAAAATGTGAAAAGACAAGTAATTAACACTAAAAAGATACATCCGTGGCAATCAGCAAAGATGTGAGTCGGTGGACAGCAAGAAGAGCTCTTCGCAACATTGACTACATCTCAGCTATTAAAAAAAAATAGTCCTGCGCTGTCAGAGAAAAATGTAAAAACGCGGTTGAAGTTCGCCAAGTGTCTCAAAAAGTGGACTATGGATGATTGACAGCGGGTGATTTGGTCTGACGAGTCAAAATTCAATCGCTTTCAGTCGGATGGGAAGCAATATTGCTGTCGCAGACCAAGAGACCGAGACCAAAGACATCATGTCAAGTATACCGTTAAGCACGGAGGATGCAATGTCATGGATCGGGAATGCTTCACTTAGTGAAATGTTGGGTCTCTATTTAAAATTGATGGTATTATGAGGAAGGAAGACTATTTAAGTATTTTGCAAACCCAACTTCCCGATTTTCTTAAAAAGTGTACTTATCCCGAGGCCGATAGAACGGTTCAACAAGATGGGGATTCAAAGAATACAGCGAAAATCGTTAAGAAATGGTTAGGTGAACAGCATTTTAAATTGGTGGAGTGGCCACACAAAGTCTCGACCTCAATCCGATTTAAAATTAGTGAGCAATCGTGAAAATACGGCTCGGAGAGTACCGATCAGGACCATCATACCAAGAAGAGCTTTGGAAACGTGTGCAGCAGGAATGGGAACGAATTCCTAAACAAATTATTGAAAATTTGGTAGAAAGCTTGCCAAACCGTATGGCTTAAATTATTAAAAATAAGGGCCTTTGGACAAAATATTAAAAAAAAATTTTTTTTTGGAATTTACCTAAAAGTGCATAAATGAGTACATGCGAGTTCTTTACGTTTTTGTTTTTTTGCTCATTGAAGTTCGTTATTTTTATATTGATATTAACGCTAAGCTCTGGATAATTGAATAAATATTAAGAGAAAAAAAGATTTCCTGGATTTGCTTCATTATTTTAGTTTTTGTGCGCGATGAAATGCAAGGTTTGCGAGCATGTACTCACTTTTGCTCCCCACTGTACATATGTACGTATTATAGTAGTTAGTGTCTAGCTAAATTAACTAGTTGAAAACGAAAAATACTCAAAAAAAACCAGTTAATATCACTTTTGTTTTGATCAACTATTAATCGTTTATTATGCTCTATTTACCCTCTAGAAAACGGTAAATATAATAGCGGTAATACTAATAGCGGACGTTATGGCGGTAAGTTGAAAGCAAAGGGAATTTCCCTTATTTATATTTCCCCCTTTATACTAATCTCTATTGATATTCTATTGGTTACAGGTGTTGGCAATGGAAGATACTATCATGATGATTCTGGTAAATATGTTCATGTTGAAGGCCCCACTGGACCTCCCGCTCCACCATATGTGCACATAATCGGACCTGAAGGCGGCTATGGCGGTGAGGGCGGCAATGGCGATGGCGGCGGTACCGGCGGTTTCGGACCCAACGGACCCGGAGGCCCCAAGGGACCCGGCGGCCCAGGCGGTAAGTTGAATGAAAGGCTTACCCTTTGAAAAGAGGATTTATCTAAACATATTTGCTTACTTTTTGTAGGACCAAAGGGACCTAATGGACCACCCGGCCCTCCCGGACCACCAGGTATGTTTTGTAGTGAGGCTCGGTTAGGTTTAGGATTTATATCGTCTGAAACTGTAGAGAAAACAAGCCGTAGAGTCGGCAAACCGACCGTAAGATACACTTAAACACTCGTTCCCTCTGTAATTCTCTTGTAAATCGACTTTTACTCACTTTGTGGACGAAATTCATGATATACTTGATCTACCTGCAAATATAAGCTGGGAGATCAAGTTTAAGCTTCCAGCTCTTATCATCTATTAGATACTTTGGTTTATACGACTGGAAGGACAGACAGACGGACAGTCGGACAGACAATTGATGCGGCCTTCTGCTGCCTATCTAAATATAACCCTATAGAGTTTAGGAAGCTAAAATTAAAAGGGTTACCCTTGAGGTTTTCTCAGACTATACAATAACATTATTTTGCCATATAGGACCACCCGGACCTTTTGGACCCGATCGTCCCGGACCTAAGGGACCTAAAGGTAAGTTTAGCAAGTTCCAATCGACTGCAAGTACTCAACTATTGTTGTAGGACCACCCGGACCTCCCGGCCCACCCGGCCCAGACCGCCCAGGACCAAAGGGACCACCCGGCCCACCCGGACCCGATCGTCCCGGACCAAAAGGACCTCCCGGCCCACCCGGACCCGATCGTCCAGGACCACCAGGACGTGGACACAATGAATTAAGTCCACCTGGTAAATAGCTAATGAACTTATAGACTTAAGCAGAACTTTATGCAATGGAAAACGTTATTTTTTTCTAGGACCACGCCCAACATACAGCCCGAAAGATCCCAGGCATTCAGATAAGGAGACACCTGGCTATTTGCCACCAGATCAACCGGGTAAAATTGCACCAAAGCCCCCATCCTATTCACAAGTCATTGAACCGAGTTTTAAGCCACCAACAAACAAGCCATATTATGATAAATTCGATAAGCCAACGCCAATTAAGACACCACTAACCTATATTCCTCCTTCTTTCCCAAATACCGTTCCCAATCATGTTCCTGTGTATCCCAACAAACCAATTACCCCGACGATAATCGAACAGCCAAAGGTCCCGGCTATCACTATTAATACGGATAGGCCACCAGTAATAACAAATGGTAATATTAATAATATAAAACCAAGACCCGTGCCAACTGTACAACCAACATACAGACCAAGACCGACAAACCCACCAACTGTACCGACACCGGCTTATAGGCCATCACCACCCAGTCCATTTAAGCCGTCACCAACATTGAAACCCATTTATGTACCCGAAATCATACCAAACCGAGAGACAGATCATTACGTACAACCGAAACCACAACCACAACCGAAACCACAACCAAAACCACAACCAAAACCACAACCTAAACCCATTGTAACACCACGTCCCTCTCCACCATTGCATGTGCCGTCGCATCCGACAAACAGCGAGACCTGCGTTTGCAATACCGATAAGACGCACTCATCAAAATCCTCCACCTCCACCTTTACCTCCACATCCACAACCTCTAACTATCCCAATCCGAATCCGGCCTCGGTCGATTTTAACAAACAATTTACCGGCTTCAATGGAAACACGAATTTTGGCAGCATAACGAACGCCATGTCACTTAATCAAATACCCGTCGTGCCCCAAGCACCTGGTCTACCCGCCTTCTATCCACCCGATAAGCTACCGAAGGGTGCTGTCATCGCTTTTATGCCAGTGGTGATATTGCCACAGGAATACTATACGAATTGTGAGGAGAATACTGTCAATAAATATCAGTCACTTGATCCTTTCCCGCTGGGCGTGCAACCCGCTGCGATACCAAATGCCTTCAGTGTGCACTCCATCTTCTCGGGTGAATCACCGAGGGATCAATGCATGTGCCCATGCTCCTGCACACAGAATTTGTCCAGGGTGCACAAGAAACGCGAAACGATTGCTGAAGATGCTCCCGTGGTGAAAACTGATGCTGTGGAAATTGTAGCTGAGGCTTCTGCACCAAAGGAAGTCAAGGTTGAGGCACCAGTTGCTGTGGAAATTAAGGCTGAAGCTTCCACCCCTGTGGAAGTTAAGGTTGAAGCTCCCGTTGTCGAAGCTAAGGTTGTAGCTCCAGTTGCTGAGGCTTCCACCCCTGTGGAAGTTAAGGTTGAAGCTCCCGTTGTCGAAGCCAAGGTTGTAGCTCCAGTTGCTGAAGCTTCTACCCCTGTGGAAGTTAAGGTTGAAGCACCAGTTGTCGAAGCCAAGGTTGTAGCTCCAGTTGCTGAAGCTTCCACCCCTGTGGAAGTTAAGGTTGAAGCTCCAATTGCTGAAGCCTCTACCCCCGTAGTAGCTAAGGTTGAAGCTCCAGTCGCTGAAGCCTCTACCCCCGTCGAAACCAAGGTTGAAGCACCAGTTGTTGAAGCCAAGGTTGTTGCACCAGTTGCTGAAGCCTCGACTCCCGTTGAAACCAAGGTTGAAGCTCCAGTTGTCGAAGCCAAGGTTGAAGCAGCAGTCGCTCAAGCTTCCACCCCTGTAGAAACCAAGGTTGAAGCACCAGTCGCTGCAGCTTCTACCCCTGTAGAAGTCAAGGTTGAGGCACCAATTGTTGCTGCATCTGAGGAAAGCAAAGCTACAGTTACCCTGACAGCCGATGAGATCAAGTAACGACAACCAACTAGACAAGAACAAGAAGCACACATTGACGTCTGGACGTCAACGAAACTATAAAAACAAACCCCGATGTTTTCCCCCAACGCTTACAACCTTACAATCCCAGCACAGCAAAAAAATCCCACAGCACAAAATTCCCAATCCGCAGCTTCCTTAAAATTAACCCAGCTAATTCAGCTTAGTTTTAAGTGTTTTTTAGTAACGAGAATACTCTCTAAGCCAGGAAAGGAAAAACAGAAAAAGAAAAGAATATTAAAAAAATAAGAAAAAAATGTAAGAAAATCAAAAGAAAAAGAGAAGAAAAGAAAAGAAAAGTGCCCATTAATGTGTTCAATTTTGGTTCAAAATGCACTCCAAGCTTCCTGTCAACTACTATTTGACTCTATCTATCTGTCTATACTGTTATAGTGTTGAATTTTCCGCTTTTCCTCACGGGAAAAATGATTGTTTTGTGACATGTTGTTTATTATGCATTTTTATTTGTATTTCTATGTATTAACTTTGTTCACTTTCTTTAGATTTTAGTTGATAGTTTATTTAATCTCTACTCTAATAATGATTAAAACACGGAGAAATGAATTGTTATGTCTAAAAAGAGAAAATTATGAAATTAAATAAAATGTAAGAAAAATCAATTTTTGTCTTTTGTGTTTTTCTTTATTCCCCCCTTACCATACTCTTTTTAAAGTTCAAAGCAGTTGGCATAATTTACAGTGCGGCCTAAAAGTAGGCAATGCCAGGCGCGCAATAAAAACATTACCACACCGAAGATTCAAACCAAACAAAAACCACAGCACATGACAGCAGAGAGAATTGTAAATTAAATCTTAATAAAAGCTCAAACCAAATTATGTAAATAATGATTTGTTTGTCTAACGAACGTCAATAACGAGTGTGGCCTATGTCGTTGAGTGGAATACGTGTATACCCTGTAGAATAGTTGAATAAGTATAGAGCTGCGGGTGGTATTATAATATCTGAGTAGTTTATTTGGGATTAAAAGCAACTGGTTGCTTTGCAGATAACAATTGTATTTAAAAGTAAGAGCTGTGATGCCAAATTTAAAAATAAAAATATAATTCTGCAATAGGTAAGCATAGATGTTAACATGATTTTTATAAACGCCAAATATTTCATAAGGATCAGCTAATAAATATAGATTATATTAAATATATCTATGGAATGCTTTGTATTCAGAAATAAGAATTACAAGCTGAAGAATAAACACTTGATTCTAGAGCTAAATAGATTTTAGCATATATCAATTTAATATTCTGTTTTTTTTTCACGATTGACTATTTTTGATAGAAGATAGTAACAATTAATTTGGTAATAATTATGGATAACATCAAAATATAACAAAAGAAAGTTTTATATTAAAAAAAAAATAAGAATCAGAAGTTGAAGAATAAACACTTGATGCTAGAGAAAATAGATTTTAGTATCTCAATTAAATATTCTAAATATTTCAGTATCTTAATTAAATATTTTCTAAATATTACATAGCGATTGACTATTAAATATAAAAGACAGTAATAATTATTTATTTTATTTCTAACGAAAGCTAAATAAATATAATTGTTAATGTACATTGAGTTTTTATTAGCACTAGCTGCCAGGACTATCGGCTCTAGTAACAATTATTAAGGTATTCCCGAATTGCATACAATTAAGGAATACTTTTAAAGACTTGAGAGCTAGTACTACCTAATATTTTATAAACTTTTTATGCCATAATAATTTCATAATTTATGTAGAACTTATTGCCTTTACCCTTGCAGAGGGTATTATATTTTTGTCACGAAATGTGTAACGCATGAAAGTAGGCGTGTCCGATCATGGATAGTACTTAATTTAACGATTGGTGGAGTTGATGCTGCAATGCGTGATCTGTGTCAATCTGCCCACCCAAAGGAAAAGAATTACTCCAATAGGTCGACAAGATGGCGTTTATTTACAAGGATTTGCTTTATGTTAGGCTCCGACCGTTTTCAGCGCTGTTTTGCCTTGAGAGAGGGGAGAGCGGAAGTGCCGCCATCCTTTTTCTTTGCAGTGTCGCTTAAGCTGTCAGAGTTGCTCCCACACCGCTCCGTGCAACCGTTCGCTCGCCGCCAACTGTTGAGTAACAGCTCTTCGCAGCTGCAACCTTGGGCGACAGGGGCAGTGTTGCCATTTTCGTCACAGTAAATAGTCTTGATCAGCAACAGCAGCCGAGTCGATATAGCCATGTCCGTCTGTCTGTCCGCCTGTCTGTCTGTCCGTCTGTCTGCCTGTCGGTCTGCCTGCCTGTCGGTCTGCCTGCCTGTCTGTCCGTCTGTTTCTATGCAAACTAGTCTCTCAGTTTTTGAGCTATCTGGATGAAACTTGGTACAGATCAGATCTTTTTGCTGCAGGCAGTACTTATGGCGGAACCGGTTGGATCGGATCACTTTATCATATAGCTGCCATAGGAAAGATCAGTGGAAAAGGGCATCAGGGTTTTCGGCAAGTGTATGAAATCCTTGGCGTGCCAAAAATAACAAAGAAAACTAACTTAGGGCACTCTACTATCGCTCCTGCCTCGACTTTTCGGCTTATTGATATTTAATATTGTATCTGTCAAACAAATTATAGTCGTAATTTAATTAACACAGTCCTTATATAATATTAAATAAATTTGATATAATATGCGTTTATCTGTAAAGTTACTTGACTATTCTAAATATATCAGTAAGACTTGGTCAAAGATATTTTAAAATTGTTTATAATACTCGAGAGATTGTGATGCATATATTAAATATATTGAAAATCATATTAGTTTCTGTATATTTTTACAAGAAGCGTATGATTTTCTTAAAATAATTTAATAGCGTATTTATTACTTTATAACAACTCTCACTTAACAAATTGAATACAACACGCTTTGTTTTTATATAAAAGAAATATTATGAATATTTTCTAACCCTTCGACATTTCTCTAACAGCGTATCTCTTAGTCAATCATTCATTCTTTCCCCAGCTCAAGGAGCACCTGAACTTCTATTAACTGCGACTCGTTGCGCGTGAAATTGTTACAGCCATGAAATAAATTTTCTAAATATTTAAAAGAACATACAAAATTGGCTGTTTTTTGCATTTTTCGCTGTTGTTTAAAAATGCGTGTGTTGCTATTTGCATTAAATGAGCCGAAGAAGTAAAACAAAAAATCGATTTGAAAGGTTAAAGGTTAAAACTAAAAATGCTAAAAACAATATTTATATTTTCTTTCATTCTTGGAATATGTATTTTAAGAATATGCAGCAAGTTTAAAGAAACTGGGATTGTGTCTACTTAAAGAGCAGCAATTGCTTTTTTTTTGTTACAACATTTCACCTTGAATCGCCAAACGTAACCCAGTTTTTTGCTGTTGTTGTTGTTGTTGTTGAAGTTTTACGACTGTGACAAGTCAATATTGAAAAAAGGTTGTAATTCCCGCATTTGCCCACAAGCCTAAAATCATTTTCACACGTTGAGCTCGAAAGTGTCGAAAGATAATATCTATGAATATAAATGACAAAAGTTACTTTAAGTATGTGTTTAACTTTTGGGTGGAAAAAGAAGAGAAAAAGAAAGTAAAACCCATACTACTACTAATACCAATTAGATTACTCTATTAAATAGTTGGCATACACACCTGTGAGTTTTATGAATGAATGAATTTTTGGAGTGCGTGGACTCAAGGGCGAAATATTGGTTGGGTTATTTGAACTACCCAAGCCAATGGAAAAGTAAATAGACGAAAACAGAAATAAACGATAGCTGGCAAATATTTGCCAAAGATTTCCCTGTATATGTATAATTGGAATTAAAGATATAGTGTGTAAACATCAGTCGGTCGGAGATGAAAGCAAGCGATCTGTGAACCAAGTTAAACAACGAGACAATACTGTGTATATATGTTTTTTTTTGTTTTTTGGCTTACTTGTTGTTGTTTGTTAAAGTTCCAAACGTAGCCAAAATTAAACTAGACTCAACAACCAACAAAAATGAGGCATTAATTTTGTCACCTGCCCGTACAAATATTAATACTTAATAATAAAATAATAATACGTAAACAGCAATCAAAAAAGGTCGTAAGTGCTATTTAATTTCGTAGTAATGCTAAAGAATCAGAAAACAAAACAAGCCGGTCAGACGAGCGAGCGCAACAGTTGGATACCCTGTGCAGGTCTTCAAAGAATTTTCATTATAATTTTGATTTAAATATATCGCTTGAAGTCGATTTTGCTTGCATCGAGAGTAGCTAGCTTGCGATAGTCGTCTGGCAACACTACTGATTGCTTAAAATTATAATTTCCAGTGTAGCTTACAGCTTTACAACTGTTTCGTCTGCGGCTCGAAGGACCAAATGACGATATAAGCGAGTTGAAGTGAATTTTTACACTGATTTTATCTGTGACTGTCTGTCTGTCGCTCGTTTGTCGCTGCGTGTGGTTAACCTATTATTAGCTGGAGTTCCCAAACCTCGTCTAGTTTAGGGTGGAACTGCTCCTAACTCCAGCCATCTTATCTGCAGTGGTCCCTGCTTGAATGGACTGTATGCTGTGAAACGTGGCCTAGCGTCAGGTTCTGTTCGTGCGTCTGAACAACAAACTTATTAATTGTTTCCCCTTTCCCTTACACTTTTTGCATTACGTTAATTCACTTATTGTTTATTTTACCTTTTCAATGGAAATTCCATGAAAATTGAAAGTAAACACGACCTGGGTGTGGTATTTAGGAACCTACGTTCCAAATTTAAAGCCTCTAGCTCTTATAGTTGCTGGGATCCACGCGTTCATACAGACGGACAGACAGACGGACGTACAGATGGATGGACAGACGGGCGGACAGACAGACAGATGGATAGACAGGCAGACTGATGGACAGACAGACGGACGGATAGACGGACGGATGGATGAACAGACGGATGGATGATGAACAGACGGATGGACGGACGGACAGACGGATAGACGGACGGATGGACGGACAGACAGACGGACGGATGGACGGACAGACGGATGGACGGACAGACAGACGGATGGACGGACAGACGGACGGATGGACGGGCAGACGGACGGATGGACGGACAGACGGACGGATGGACGGACAGACGGACGGATGGACGGACAGACGGACGGACAGACGGACGGACAGACGGACGGATGGGCAGACAGACGGACGGATGGACGGACGGATGGACGGACAGACGGTCGGATGGACGGACAGACGGACGGATGGACGGACAGACGGACGGATGGACGGACAGACGGACGGATGGACGGACAGACGGACGGATGGACGGACAGGCGGACGGATGGACGGACGGATGGACGGACGGATGGACGGACAGGTGGCAATTAATTCGGCTTATCATACTGATCAAGAATATACATACTTTATAGGGTCGAAGACGCTTCCTTCTTCCTGTTACATACATTCACACAAATGCATTATACCCTTTTTTGGCCATTTTTAATGAGCACAGGGTATTAAAACTCGACATGCAATAGGGTTGCAAATTATACAAAAATGATGAAATAATTTAGAATGCAAATGGAATACATAATTCGACTCAAAAGACAAATTTACGCGTTTAGTTTAAATCACATTAAATTCAGCTTGTTTTATTTACTAATTATAATAATAGTAAGTGCAGCCCTGAAAACGTAACTCACACTCGCAAACTTCGCAAACTTACGCTGCGTATGAGTAATAAAAATAACAAACGTAGCTGTCACTTTAACTGGGCTTCTAAGTGCGACTTGCGACCAGGCCCAAAGCTTCATATATATATATATATTGTGTTTCGGTTTGTTTGTTTCGACGACAACTCAGCCGGAAAATGAAAAATATAAATTGGCCCCACGGCTGGGAAACAGAATTATTTAACGTACAAACGTCGTGTCAGACAGTTGTCTTAGTCTCCAAGTCGTCGAGTCGCCGAGTCGTTCTTCTGTTTACTTTTTTCAAGCCAAGAGTTTCGTCTCCCTTGGTGAATTATTCACATTGTACGCAATTCAATACAACAGAGAAACATGTACTTGACGCTTTTGGTAAGTATAAAAAAAGATGAGAGAGAACAATAAAAAACTATAAAAGGAATACGTTGTTAATATCTCAAAACAGTTGCTGTCTCTTGTGTGTGGCGTTTGGGGAGAATCCTTGCCGACGTCGCAGGATGTCAAAAGCGGTGATTTAGCAACCGCTGAAACCTCAGCTAAATGTAAGAATTATTAGGGAATTTCTAAACCTAAAGTAATTACTAATTTTTGTGTACTTAATTTAGTGCTAAACTTGGGCGGTTTATTTGGCCAGAGCACAGGATATCCAAACTATGGCTATAATTATCCCAGCTATGGATATAACAACAACAACAATGGTTATCACTATAGACCCAACACGGGCTATTATCCAAATACCGGATATTATTATCCCAGCAACAATTATTATCCCAGCAGTGGCGGCAGTTATTATCCCAACAGCGGAGGCAGTGGTTTTTATCCTAGCACTGGCGGTAGTAATTATTATCCTAGCACTGGCGGCAATAGTTATTATCCGACGACAAATATACTCGGCTCGTCGGGATACGGCGGATATGGCGGCTATGGAGGTAATGGCGGCTTAAGACAATATTCTGGTTATTGGCAGCCCAATTATAATGGTCAACGCAATCGTGGTTATGGTTATTATCGGCAGACCGATCGCTATGGACTGCCGTCTGACTATAATAATAATAATAATAATAATAACAATCGTGATCGCAGCAATTATGGTGCATATCGTGGTTATGAATAAGTATTGTTGTTGTTGTTGTTGCTGAACTGCTTTTTGTGTGTACATATTTAAAACTGGCTTGCTTAGTAATAAACTTTTGTTAATGCTTACTAATTTAGTTTAAGCGGCATTTTAATTGCTTAAAGTACCAAAACATGGCGCATTTCTTGTTTTTAACTTCATTATGTATATTTATTTTATCTATTTGCTTTTATTTAATATATTTTTCTTATATTTTATATTTTTTTTATAATTATTAATGCATTGTATATTTATTTTATTTTTTTTGCTTTTATTTATTATATTTTTATAAATTTTATATTTTATTTTATAATTTTTATAATTATTTACAAAGGCAAGTATCATTCTAAATTATTTTAATCAGCGTTTGATTATTATTTATTAATATATTTTTATTAATCTAGTTTAATTTTAACTGCTTAAAAGTTCAAAAAGTGGCTCATTTCTTGTTTTTAACTTAATTGTATATTTATTTTATTTATTGGCTTTTATTTAAAATATTTTTATAAATATTTTACATTTTATTTAATAATTGGTATAGTTACTTTCTAAGAAAATTTTAATTTTAGCTTAACTTAATATAATATTATATTTTTTATATTTTTTAATATATTCCAATTTAATTTTTTTCTCTTCTTTGTTAACTTTTCACTTTAATATCTATTTATTTAGATTCATTAATTTATAATTGTAATAACTTCTTTCAAAGACAAGTTTCATTTTAGTTAAACTTAATTGCATTTTTATTTAATTTTTAAAAATTATTACAATTTATTTTCATTCATTTCTTTGATAACTTTTCAATTTAATTAGTATTTATTTATTTGTATTGCTTTTTAATTATAATAATTTCTGTTAAAGACAAGTTTCTTTTCAGTTTAACTTAATTTCAGTTTTACTTAATTTCTTAAAAATTATTACAATTACAATTTCTTTAATTTCTTTGGTAACTTGTCATTTTCATTTTATTTTTAATTTTTATAGATTTATTATTTTCTGAGTGTTAAGGTGTTAAGGAAAAGTTTAATTGTAGTTTTGTTTAAACAGCAATTCAATTATTTATTTTATTTATAATTCTATTTATTTTTTTTATAAATATTTTTTTAATTATTTATATTTTTGTTTTGTTATATTTCATTTTAAAATATTTATAATTACATCAAAAAGATAAGTATAATTTTTGATTAGTTTAAGCAGCATTTTTAATTTACTTTAAATTTTTGTTTTTATTTTATTATATATAATTCTTTTAATTTTATTTATTTTTATTTAAAATCAGTACCTTAAATAACTTTATTAGTAATATTCTTTTTAATTTTATTTATATTTATTTAAAGTCAGCACCTTAAATAACAACTTAATTTTTGCTAAATTTAGGTAACAATTGAATTTTATTTAGCATTTTTTTAACTTTGTTTAATACATATATGATATTTGTTTTTAATTTGATAATTTCCATCATCACTTTGCAAAGACAAGTTTCATTTCAGAATGTTACGCTCAATTGCACGCTGAAATTTGACATTATGGGTGTCATATGGGAATCTAAATACATGAGCAATGCAATTATGTCTTGGTGTGTGTGTGCGTGTGTGTTTGTTTGGGTGTAATGTACGCGTAATTGTTGTCTCTTAATCAACTTGTCTCATTGTGTCTAATGTAATTTGTCTGCCAACTTACAAGGTAGTTGCATTTACAGTCGACTGCCTAAAAGTATGCAATGTTTATTTTGTTTAACACGCGTTGCCAACTCTATTGTTAAAAAGAATGCGTTTCATCTCTTTCTATCTCTTTTATGTCACACAGGCTTGCTGCGCCACACATACGGTTAAGGCGAGAGTGAAATAGCAAGCGTTAAGCTTCAGCAAGCAGCAAGCAGCAGCAGCAACAACAACAACAACAGCAGCAACAACAACAACATTGCATGCATAGCTCGTAAAGTTTTACATGCACTTTATTTGCAACGCCCGCATTATCAACCAACAATTTCCACTGCTAAATTTGACACACATCTTGTGACAGAGAAGAAGAAGCAGCAGCAGCAGCAGCAGCAGAAAATGAAATTTTCATGGCCAACTTTTAGCGGCTGCCTTTTTATGTCTGCTTCTTAACTTATAGAGTAAAGTCATGTTTATGTTTAAACTTCTCTGTGTGCCTTTGTTTTCTGTTGCTGGGAGGGGGTTTGAAGAGGGTTGAACGCTCTCAAATAGTGTACACAAAATGCAACCAAGCGTGTGTTTATTCTTCCACCGAAAATTCCGCTTCAGATGCTTGGCATGCCAGCGAACATTTTCCATTTTCCATTTTCCAGTTGTCAGTTTTGTCGCTCGCTGACAAGCTTAAGTCGCATTTTTCTTCAACTGCTGATAAGCTAAAACCCAATTTTCTTGTTACAACAAAGTAACAATAAAATAAACACCCGAAATAACAACAACAGCCAGTTATTCTCAAACCCTCTTTGAACAGTTTTGCAGCCATGTTAATCAGTTGAAAAAGCCAAAAAAGCTAAAATAATCAGGTGTGTTCGGGAAATATTTAGAGATTTCGATGACACTTGTTTTTGACCAGAAAAACCAGGAGGAACAGTCGGCACACCGACTGTAATATACCCTGTAGCAGTACAAGGACCCCGCCTTAAATTCACTTCCTATGTAATTCTCTTGTAATTCGATTTGTGAACGAAGGGGGCGTGGCATTGTGATGAACACATCGATCCCAAGCTACTCATCATGCGCGCCAAATCTCAAGTCTCTAGCTACAAAAGTACTTTTGTTATGAGATTTTTCTTGATTTGTGGGCAAAGGGGGAGTGGCATTCAAAATTAAAGATAAACATCATTTGCCTGCAAATATTAGCAGTGCTAGGAGACCAAGTTCAAGCTTCTAGCTCTCATCATCTCTGAGATACTTTTCTGCATACAAAGGGACAGACTGACAGAGGGACAGACGGACGGAAAGACGGACGGACAGACAGACAGACGGACGGGCAGACGGACGGGCGGACAGATGGACGGAAAGAAGGACGGATAGACAGACGAACAGACGGACGGACGGACAGATGGAGGGACGGACAAACGGAGGGACGGACAAACGGAGGGACGGATAGACGGACGGACGGACAGACGGACGGACGGACAGACGGATGGGCGTACAGACGGATGGACGTACAGACGGATGGACGTACAGACGGATGGACGTACAGACGGACCGACGGATGGACGTACAGACGGACAGACGGATGGACGTACAGACAGACGAGTAGACGGACAGACAGACAGACAGGCGGACGGACAGACAGACGAGTAGACGGAGAGACGAGTAGACGGACAGACGGGCGGACAGACGGACGGACATAGCTATATCGGCTATTAATGCTGATCGGGAAATTCTATTGATGTTACTTACAGTTAACAAAGTTAATATACCCCACAGGGTATAAAAACGACACAAATGATAGAGAAACAATTTGGCAGCTGACTCATAAATTTATTTACAATTTCTACAAAATTATATATATTATTGTTATATATTTTATACAATATATAAAATAAATAAAAACGTACTTTATGCATTTTTATTTATATTATTATTATTTAACTATTTATTATTATTTAATTATTTATTATTATTTATTTATTATTTCAACAAATATTTAGACATTTAAAAGCAACTCGACTTGTTTTTAGAAATATCCAATATTTCTTTTGGGTTGCTAGAGATTTTTCAAAGAATTTCTGTATATACTACCTATAAAAAAGAAAACCTTGCTAAACAAGGTCTCGAAAATTCTCCCATCTCTGAGACGAGCCAAAGTCAACACACACAAAACACACAACACACAAACAGCCGTAAATTGTTGGCATCATATGACAGCAATTAAAATGGTACTCGGTATTCTTTTATGAGAACCAAATAATTATTCCATTCCATTCGTTCAATTCTTTAATCTATCAATGCGCGCAGCACATTGATGTCTTATTTTGCCTCTCACTCCCTCTGTCTCTAGCTGTCTTTGTCTTTCTCTGTCTCTCTCTCTCTCTCTCTCTCTCGCTCTTTCTTCTCAACTGGTTCCATTCAATGAATGCGACGCTTCCTTCCGCGATGGCCAATAAAAAAAAGTTATGTGCAGAGGAGCCAAAAACAAAAAATTAATTGTGGTAAATTTTCTATTAGCCGACTTTTAAATGCGCTAACAGTTTGATTCCATAGAATACTGATATATATTATAAAAAATGAATATATAATAATATAAATCTTGTATTTTTAAATAAGTATGCAGTTTTTTAATGTAAAATCTTAATATCTATGTCAGCAATAAAATCTAATTACACAATTCCGATTAAACTAATCAGACAACATTTAATTTGCTTATCCTTTCTGTCTTAAACTGTAAATTATATATAATTTATATGAATTGTTAATTTTAATATATATTTCTTTACCTTATATGCTCTTTGCTGACCTTAAATAAAATATGTTTTTGTTAGCAATTAATTTATTTTATTTTTACTTGTTAATTTTAAACTATATTTCCTAACATTATTTTAAATTTTTGCTGCTGTTAGATTTTTGTTTATTGTTTTCTAAATCAAAGACTTTTCTATTTTATTAATTTATAACAATATTTTCTTACTTTATTATCAATATTTGCACTTTGTTGACCTTTAATAATATATAGAAATATATAAAATTAATTCATTATTTAATTTTTATTTTTACACTATATTTTCTAACATTATTTTATATTAATTAATTGAAGTTAAATATAATAAATAAATAAAGTATTTCATAGAATTGAACAGTATAGTGTTTTCTAATAAAAAAATTATTTCTTTTATTAATTTAAAATAATATTTCCCTACGTTATTATTAAATATTTGCTCTTAGCTGGCCTTAAATAAAATATGTGTATCTATAAATAATTAATCTATATATATATATTGTAAATATTGAACTATATTTTATATTATATTATATATTTATATTTATGTATTATATTTCCTAGCATTATTTTAAGATTCTGCTTCTGTTAGATTTTTGTTGATAGATAATTTTTGTAGATAGATGATTAAATAAATATAAATAAATAAAAATAGTAAAATAAATAAAGAGATTTTAAGAGCTTAATGTTTTCTAAATCAAAGACTTTTCTAATTAAGCACTCCATTTTTAAACAATCGTTAGTTTAACAGCTATATATTAAAGTCGCCAGATCTGAGTGATATCAGAATATAATTCAAGTGATTTTCAGGTTTATTCACATACTTTATATTATTTATTTATTTAGTTGACTTCCCAGCGCTACAAGACAAAGCTTATAAATTAGAGCGCCAGTCAATATATATAAATTAGCTTTACAATATTTAAGATTAATATTATAGTTTCAGAGAAAATAGACATTATTGCAGAGTAGGTAGATGACCCATTATTGCTAAATACTTAATTAATATTAATATATATATATCTATATATTATTATTATATATATTATTAATATATATTAATATACTTTCAAAGCTTAAAAAACATAGAAATAAATGAATGCAGTATACAATTCCCTGTTTAATTTCATGACAAAATCATAGTACACTTCTATACAAGTGTATAGTACAAAGAAGTTGGAATAAAACCAGCAAATGGTGTGCGGAATTCCATTTATCGCTAGATTATTTAAAACGAACACACACACACATGCACATTTATGTGCCCATAAAAAAACGGCCAGAAACGCAGAATTTTTTGTTGCTTTTTTTTTTTTGGTGCACTAAAATTATGATCAAATGGGGAAACTAGACAGAAAATGTTGTCCATACGCAGCGTTGGCCGTATTATTATGATTGTGGCTGTTATTGTTTTTTTTCAGCTTGCAATGCTTGTTGTTGTTTATGGAAAACGGTTTTCGGCGGGCAAAAGTAAAACAAAAAAAAATAATTAAAACATTGACAGAGCGTGGAGCGTAAATAAAATGATAAAGAATTGGGGAATTATTTATTTTTGGCGAGGGGCTTTAGCATCGTCACGCGTTGAAATCTAATGTTAACAACATTTTAATTAACGCCAATACTAGTAGTACAATAACAACAAATACAGACAGAGGCCAAATGAATTTGCTATTGGATTAATCGGGCAAACCGGCAGTTTATTTAAGGCGGCAACATATAACAAATATTTACATGGCATATTTTAAGTCAAGTCACCATGAAATGTAAGCCAAATACAAGAATTATTCACGAATGCACCCACAACTGCAGTTTGAATACAACACTTGAAAGTTTACTTAAATTTTCCACCTTTTGCAAGGCGACAACAAATATTGCTACAGGTACACGGCAAGAAATCGAGAGTAAAGAGTTTTCTTCTCAGCTTATTAGGTTTATAGAACTTTGAGTAAAAATGTTGCCAAGTAATTAATTTCAAAAATGTTTAATTAAATTCAGCAAATTTATTACTTCAAGGTGGAAATTGTGCAATTCACGCTTTGTTGGAAAATGTTTAATTTATGCGCAGTCTTGCTTAAATTATTATTTACTGGGAAATTGATGGCTTTAACTGGTAAAAGGAAAACAGTTTAATTTATGTTAAATCAAGCTTAAATTCATTCTCATAGGTTTACTTAAATTATGTCTAGTTTATGCATTTTAGAGAAGGAGTTTGTATTATTATGTTTAATAACCATGAAGCAAATATTCAAAGAAAAGTAATGAATGATAATTATTCTGCCCATTTAGGAAATGTCTCCTACCTGGAAGAAAATGTGGAACACTTTGATAAGCATCTGCTAAATTAAACAAGCATAGTTGTTATTATACCCCTTAATAATGGGTTAATAAGGGTATAATAATCTTATACATTTAAATTTATTTTGTATGTCTATTAAGAAAACATTTTAACCTATTTTATCTTTTCAGTTTATAATTAAAAATATTCAATAATTGAATTTATTGGTTAATTCAAATCGTAGCTATTTATTTTATCTATTTTATTTATTTAATGTTTATTTATATATTTATTTATTTATTTTTATATTTATTTGTTGATTTATTTTTTTAATTGTCTTTTCTATTTATTTACTTATTATTTATTTTTATTATTTATTTTAATTAGTTAGTTTATTTATTTACTTATTTATTTATTTATGAAATTATTTATTTACTTATTTATTTTTTTCTTAATTATATTTTATTTGTTATTTATTTATTTGTTTATTTATTTATTAATTTATTTATTAATTTGTCTACTTATTTTTTATTTATTTATTTATTCATTTATTTTTTTATGTATTTATTAATTTAATTATTTACGCATTTATTTAATTAGTTATTTATTTATTATATATTTGTTTATTAACTTATTTACTTATTTTATTTATTTATTAATATACATATTTATTTATTTATTTACTATTTTATTTGCATATTTATTTATTTATTAATATACTTATTTATTTAATTATTTATCTATATATTCATTTACTTGTTTTTACATTATTTGAATATTTATTTATATATTTATTAATTATTAAAATAATTTTTTAATTTACCTATTTATATATTTATTAAATAATTTATTTATTTGTTTATTTAATTATTTATTTACCTATTTATTTATTTAATTTTTTGTTTATTTATTTACTTATTTATTTACAAATTTATTTACTTATTTATTAATTATCTGTATTTCTTTATTTATTTATTAAATAGTAAATTAATTTATATATTTACTCATTTATTTAATTATTTATTTAGTTATTATATATTTTGTTACTAAACTATTTATTTAATTATTTACATATTTATTAAATTATTTAAATATTTAATTATTTATTTACTTATTTACAAATTTTTTATATTCTTATTTATTTATTTGTTCATTTATTTATTTATTCATTTATATATTTATTTATTTATATATATATTTATTTATTTATTTATTTATTTATTTATTTATTTATTTATTTATTTATTTATTTATTTATTTATTTATTTATTTATTTATTTATTTATTTATTTATTTATTTATTTATTTATTTACTTAATGATTTATTTATTCATTCACTGGCTATTTTTATTTATTTTAATATTTATTTATTAATTAATTTATTTATTTATTTATTTAGTTATTTTATTAAATATTTATTTATTATATATTTATCGATAAAATTATTTAATTATTTATTTAATTATTTATTAATTTGTTTTATTATTTATTTATTTACTTATTTAATTATTTATATATTTATTAACTATATTTTTTTTATTAAATTATTTATATCATTATTAATTTAATTATTTACTTGTTATTTAAATTAATTATTTACTTATATATTTATTTATTATTTTTTTTTCTAATATGAATATTTATTTATTTATTTATTTACTTATTTATTTCTTTCTTTATTTATTTATTTTACTATTAGCTTGCATGTTTCTACCTGAAGTTGATTAAATAGTATATGAAGCATCAATTCAGTTAATTGAGCACTCTTAAGTCTATAACTTTTCCTCAAGTTCAACAATCTTTCTCTTAGTGTAAGAATGTTTTCAGAATTCGCTCTAAAGCAGGGAAAACTCAAGTGTTGACAACTGACGGCGCTTTTGAGAACTTTACCTGCTCATCTCACGTACTTATCTGAAGAGCGTTGAGTTTGGCCCACAAAATAAAAAGGAAGGAAAGAAATACTTACATTGTTTGCTCAGGCAGCAGCAGTTGTTTGGCCAAAAAACTTTTGGCCGGCGGCTAAATGGCCGACAAAGTTTTCATAGCACTTCATAATATGATTTCATTCCCAGAAGCTTACGACTGCTACTGTAAAGTTTGGCAAGATTTCTTTGCTATTTCAACGGTTGAAATTGAATTACAGTTGAGTTATCGTGTTGATTGAGATGTGTTAAATGGAAAATCTAGGTTTTACCTGTTGAGGTAATGACAATGAAGCTCTGGCCAATTGAGATTTTTAAACCCACATCAAAATATGGATATTCAACACAATATTTCAAACTGTCAGCTAAATATATTTATACTATATTTCACATACAAATCTTTGACAGGTGTCTGGCGAAGCGTTTAAAATTCCAAGAAAATGATTTCAACAAAAGGAAAGAAAATTCCTGGACAGGAGTTGTGGGACGATTAAACTGTCGACAGAAATTGATAAG
Source organism: Drosophila histrio (assembly GCA_958299025.2). Classification (NCBI taxonomy): domain Eukaryota; kingdom Metazoa; phylum Arthropoda; class Insecta; order Diptera; family Drosophilidae; genus Drosophila; species Drosophila histrio. The sequence goes on from OY729166.1 coordinate 1,915,242, forward strand.
CTTGAACAAATAAATTGTGCTGAAAGTATTAACTTTATTTCTTAGATAGTCATAATTTTATTATATTATGTTTTCCGTTGTTTATTACTAAAATAAACATAAGAAATTGTTTCATAATCAAGCAGCATTTTTTTTTTATATTTTAAAAACTTTATTTTTAATTGTCTGCAACGCCAGCAGACTATTTATATACAGATTCCCCCGTGAGTTGATCAACTGGCATGCTTACCTAATTAACACTTTTGTGAGTTGAATTTGATTTGATTTCATTTGATAAAAAAGTGCCACGTGCCTGACTTTTAAGTTGTGTGTGTGTTATGATAGAAATAAGAGTTTGACATTGACATTAAGCTGCCAATTAAGTCACTTTTCCTGTAACTAACTAAAAAACAATTGAGGGAAAATCCTAAACCAGTTGCCATCCAACGTTATCGGAAAGTGTACAGAGAATTGGGACCATAAATGATTAATATCATTATCATATCACAATTTGTTTTGATTTGACTGCCTTCCCTCCACATCTTTCTCCTCTGACTGCTTTGCCAGACACCACGCAGTAATTGTATAATGTACATAAATCAAATAAAAATGCCTGTTAACATTTTTGCCATCTGCATTCAAGTGGAATTTAAGCATAATTGCATTTAATTTTATGCATAAATATAATCAATAAAGACTTTACTCGAGTATGAGTATGAGTATGAGTATGAGTATGAGTTAACAATGTAAATACTTCAACGATGATAGGCTATAAAAAAGTACTTGATAACATGATGGAATACTCGTAAACATACGAGACGAAGTCCATTAAAGTGCAGTTAAGGCAGGAGAAGAAACATTTTTTTATTTTTCAGATTATCGACAATGAAATACTCTGACGGGCATTGATTGATGGGCTTTTGCCGAAGTGATTCTTGTAGCAGTTAACGTAATTTACTGAATGTCTATTAAAGTATAATTAAATGTTGTAAAAAACATATTTTTCTTTGACGAAGATTTAATATGCTAACGGAGTATAATTTATATAAATATATTAGATACATTTAATTCAGAGATTGTTTAAGACAAAGTTGAGACAATTTAAAATGCTCTACAGTAAACTGATATAAAAGGTTTAAAAATGTAGATTTTGTCTCTCAAAGCTAAGCTTTCGTGTCAAGTGTATTAAACTCTTTAAATACAAGAAAGCAACTGGATTGTTAGACTACTTATTTGCTTTTAATTTTGGCTTAAAGTTAAATTAAAATATATAGATAAATATTCTTTATTTTAAAAACCAGTCTCTTTTTTTTGTATCAGTAAAAAGCTGTTGAGTTAAGAGTTAAGAGTAAAAGAAAGTTTTTAAATGGCAATAGAAACTCTAATGTTAGACTATTAAAATGCAGTTTTATTTACTAAAATAACTACATTCAGATTCTCCGATATTATAATACTCTAGCCGCTAGTCATTGATGGGTTTAATATTAAGTAAAATGTATTAAATAATCTGATTCGATGTTGAATTGGTATTAATATTATGACATCATCTGAAAGCACCTCAGTTGGTGTAAAATTGGCATAAGAGTTTAGAGAGTTCATTTAAGAAGATATAAATATAAAGCTTAAGTTTAAAAGTCTAAGAAGTCTTTAGCTTTTGAAAGTTATCATTTGGTTTTTTCTAAAATTTTGTAAGATGCTTCTTTGTAAATAGTAACAATTATAGATACATATAATATAATAAATAACAAATACTTCAAAATATTTTAAGCTATACTAGATTATAAAAAAAAGAAGACAAAAAATATGTTAAATGTTTCGGCTACACAGCCCATACTGAAGTTTCTTAATATACTTAACTCTACTCTTTTTAGAACCTTTAATTTAAAAAAGTATAAGAGTCTATTAAGTTCGCCAAATAAAATATGCGTAACGGATCGAAGGAAGTCTGGTAGAACCCACAAAGTATAAATATTCGTGATCAGCATCAACAGCCGACTCCTTATAGTCATGTCCGTCTGTGCGTTCGTCCGTCTGTCCGTTCGTCCGTCTGTCCGTTCGTCCGTCTGTCCGTCCGTCCGTCTGTCCGTCCGTCCGTCTGTCCGTCTGTCCGTCTGTACGGCTGTATAGACACCTAGATTTCAGAGACTATAAGAGCTAGAGTCACCAAATCTGGTAAAAATACTTCTAAGGCCTCCACAAAGGTCAAGTTTGTTTTAAAATTTTGCCACGCCCCTTATCGCCCCCAAAAATTGGAAAACCCCGAATAACACGAGTAATTTAAAAGATACAAGTTTCAAATTCGGCATACATAAAGTTTAGTTTAATTGCGATAGGTACTGAAAATTTCATTGCAATCGGACAATAAACACCAGAGATTTGAATTGATTTCGAATATACAAAAGGTTGGAGGCAGCAACTTGAGGCAAGCAAACTAGTAATTTGCGACTATGGCTGCATTGGCGCAATAGTTGGAGTTTCGAACTCTTGCGGTGTGCTGCTGGAGTTCGAAACCTACCAGATGCACACTTTTTCTTAGAGTATTTATGCTTTTTAAATTAATTTATTACTTACAAACATTGTTAGGTTTATACTATTATTTCTTTTTTGAAGAATAAGTAAGGGGTCTCTCATAGTCGACGTCGATTGTAGCCTTTCCGACTGTAGTAAGCTAATACTCCTCAAGAGTCAAAGTCTCTGATATCACACACCCTTTAATATGTCGCATGCTACTATTATCAGAGTAAACAAACAAATTTAATTTAAGCATTTAGCAGACAAACTGGTATCAGCAGCTACTAGTACTATAAGAGGACTGTTAAAAGTCCGACTAAATACACACGACGGCAAAAGTGTAGAAAAGTTGAACTGGTGTTGGTGTGAAAATAACAGATGGAGCGTATCGAGTGATTTGAAGTTTAACAGCCAGAGCAGCATGCATAAAATTTACTTAATTAGTTTGTATTTAATTCAATTGACAAGTAAATAATAAAAATATTAAAAAAACATTTAAAAATTGATGACGGTTTCAATCGGTTTACTCCACTGTAAGATGATGGCAAAGCTATTTGTGTAATCACTTAGTGGTACTTTTAAAGAGTTTCAATTGAGCATTAAGACTGACAAACAAAACGCGTAACTCAAAGTTAAATATCAAATATCATTTCCATCAATTCAATTTCAGCAAATTGCGTATATTATCAATTGAAATGATATTTCAACACTGTCAATTGAAACAAATTTTTGATTGACCACAAAGTTGAAACAATTTATACACATGCAGTTTAATAGAGAGCTCAATGGGATACCCTGTAAAAGAGTAAATTAGGCAGATGGTAATATCAATGTAATATTGATATTAAATTGATTTTTACTAAATTTATTCAATTACAGCGCATCTGCTAGTCTATCAATGTTTAAATTACAATTAGTTGACCCTCTCTTATCAACGTTTACAAGTAGTTGGCCCATATAAAGATAGTAATGTTTGGTTTTGCCAAAAAGATAACGTATAAGATTCTAATTGAATTAAAATAATCACAAATAATAAATTATTTATCGTTTTGTGGGTTTTGTTTATCTGTTAATCGAATCGATGTTTGATGGCATGATAAAAACAATCTTCAATCTTTTTTGGCGTAATCAAATTGACAACAAATGTACGTACATAAGTATATAAAAGTGGGTAGGTGTATCTTTTTGAACAGATAAATAAATACGACTTTAGCACGACATTTTGGCAGAGACACGCCCATTTTCTGCTTCTTCTTGCTGTTGTTGTTGTTGTCGCTGTTTACCGCAATGTGATTTTTATTGGTGTTCAGTGTGAAAATTGATTAAGATATAGCTGCACCTGCGTTTGTCTACCTTTTTGCTAGTACCACATGACGTATGCGTATTCTTTTTGTTGCCTGTGTGTGTGTGTGTTGGTGTGTTCGTGTGTGTGTGTGTGCGCACGCCTGCCTGTGTGGAGGAATCAATAGCAGCGTATAACGCTGTGCCGAAAACGAAAAAAAGTGAAACAAGGCTGCCATCAGTTGCTTCTGTGCGCTTTCATCGTGCGGTTGTTCGGTGCGATCAACAGCTCCAAACGCGGCGTATACGTTATATTTGTATTTCTTGTATCGAAATGAAAGTGTCACGTTTTAAGTGAATTATTATTTGGCATTGGCCTGCAATTTGCAGTGAATTGAGCCTTAATCAACAACAACGGCAATAACAATTAAAAATCAACCAAAAAAACAACCAAATTCTCACACAACAGCTAACGGTATATTGAGTAATTAAAACTATAAATATGAACAATTGTTGATTGCGTTTCGATTGATTATCAGCATTAAACAAATGAACGCAAAATCAATAACAAAATAACTAAAAACACACCGAGAGCTAATTGCATTTGGCCAGCAGACAACAACTTCAACAAGTGTGTGAGTGTGTGTGTTGTGTGTGTGTTTGTGTGTGTGTGTATAAAGTCCCTATTTAATTATTATTATTATAACTATTATATTTTGTGTAAATTCTTTGCTGTAATTAATTTCTCGGGTAAGTGTAAATTCATTTCACTAAAAACAAATAAATATTAAAATGACAAAAATTGATACATTAAAATGACAAAAACAAAAAAAAATGAAGTGAAATTTGCATTTCCGCTTATGACATTTGAATGCATTTCAATTGCATTTTAAGCAGCGCGCACATTAAAATTAATTTTCATTACAATTAAGAGCATTAAATACATTTGCGCCATGTTTATTTGCCATCGCAATCGGAATACTAAATAATCGACACTGACACCAACCATCCAACCAACTACAAAGTAGTTAAACATTCATTCATGCAGTCGATTCGATTCGATTGAATCGCATAAATAGACTATTATATTAGTTGGGTTGAGAGTGAGTAACTAGCAGATACTCTATAAAAAGGGGTAGGGGAATTAATCTAGTGGGTGCCTGAATTAGTTTTATATTAAATCATATAAATAAATACATAAATATATAAATCAATTAATTAATAAATAAATTAATTAATTACTAAATAAATAAATCATTTAATAAATAATTAAACAAATAAATTAGTTAATAAATAAATAAATATATACAATATATAAATAATTAAATAAAAAAATAAATAAATTTATAAATAAATAATTAAATGAAAAATTTAGTAAAATAAACAAAAAAAATTAAAAAATATAAAAATAAATAAAATAAATAAATAAAAAAATAAAATAAAAAATAAATAAAAAATTAATAAAAAAAAATAAAATAAAAAATAAAATCAATAAAATAAATAAACAATTTAAAGTAAATAAAATAAATATAATAAATAAATATAAATAAATACAATAAAATAAATAAAACAAATAAAATAAATAAATATAAATAAATAAAAAAAATATTTAAAAATAAATAAATAAATAAAATAAAATAAATAATTAAAATAAATTAATTACTAAATAAATAAAAAGTACTTTGTTAAAACTTAACTGATTAAAATAATGAATGCCTTTGCATTAATTTGTAAACTGCAATTCTTTTCTATAACTAAATGTTTTCATTTGACAAATTATAGTCATCAATTTACTATTAGTCATTCAAATTTTTCTAAAACTTATAAATTTCTCAACTCTTTCTTAAATCATAACCGATTTTGTTAATGTCGATTTCGCATTTTTACATTTTTACATTTTTTCCTAAATTTAATTTATTTTTCTATTATATTTGCATTTTATTTTGTTTCAATAACTAGAACCCTCATAACTCTATTAAGTCATAGCCGATTTAATTTTATTATTATCTCTTTTATTTATACTCTTTTTATATTTTGTTAATTTAGAAACATTTTTTTTTAAAATATACTATTTTATTCGTTTTCTTTGAAATGTATTTTATTTATCTTTGTCAAGTTTTAACCGAGTTCGATGAGTTATAAATGTTTCATTATTAATTCCCTGTAAATACATGCTGCATCTTTATTTTCTTAATATTTTTCTTTTGACATTTCTTTGGCAAACTTCTAACTTTTATAACATAATCAAATCTTAATTTCAATGAGCAATGTCTTCTTATTGTTTAACTGTCATTTAAATTGTTTATTTATTTATTTATTTACATCGCAGCGCTACAAGGTGAATTTATATATTTAAAGTACTAGTCACAATATTTATTCATTTAAAAAATTATGTTTAATAGTAATATCTAAACATAATACTAATTAACGATTGCTAATCTAGGCCTTCGACTCAGTCACATTGTGATGCATTTAAATATTCCCAATTTAGAGCAATTTAAATATTTTAAAAACTTAAATTTGTTTGAAAGTTATTGTTGAAAGTTAATATGTCTGTAATATTGACAAATAAATTAACATCGAATCGGCTAACACCAAATTTTTAAAAAGTAAAAAGGTCGCTAAATATAACAGAAATATTCAATTTTTTATGAAAATTATTATTTGTTCTTTTTGAAAGTTATTCCTTAATAGTTTTTGGATAATTTTTAGCTTTCAACACTTCGACAAATCTTTAAATTTATGCTATATTTTATTTAAGTATAGTTGTTGTTATTTAATATATTATAATGAATAAATAAACAAATAAATATTAATATTACATAAATATAAATAAATATATAAAATAATATTTTAATATAAATAAAAGTAATATTTTAATTTATAAATATTTATTTAAAATTTTACAAATAAAGTGCTAAAAAGTAGTCAGAGTTGGTTTAAAAAATATAATTTTAATATAATCATTTTTAATTGTTAAATATATAAAATATATAATATAAATATAATATAAAAATATATTAATTTGTAATGTTTTTTTTTATAGTTTTCTATATTTTCTTGTCGACTGCGATATATATTAATCTTACTAAATAAAAATACATTAAGAGCCATTTTTCATTTGAGATAGAGTGGGGAGTGCTCGACTACGAGATACCCTGCAAATATTTAATAATCACATAAAGCGAGAGTTAAATGACGTTTATATTATATTATAATTGAGTCACATTTGATAACAAATTAAACAAAACTACTGAAAATTGTTGATCTTAGAATATGCAACTAAAATGTACTCAGTAATCTTTTGACTTATAATATAAATATATATTTTATATGCATAAGCAGATGAGAAGCTTTGATTTCAAATATAAATATCTCATTGTCTCTTGTCGCATCACAAGTTGATAAGACCCCCTTTTAATTGTTATTCCTTAATGATTACAGGGCATAGAAACTATTAAGAATCCACTTCTTGTTATTTGTTTGGAAACTAAGCAATTTATCGTTTGTTTTGTGAAATTTATCAATGAATTTCATTCTCCGCTTTTTTTATTAAGCATCTGCTTGTCACGTGGGTGGTGCGGTGGGTGGGGGGGCAAAGAGCAAGCAACTCAGCATACAAAATAATTTAATGTTTACTTTACTTTTGGGGCAAATACTTTTGGGGAAGTATACTGCTACTTAATAGCGGATACAATTCTTCGAACTTAACAGAATATAAAAAGAGAGAGAGAAAGCGAACCAATTAAATAAATATTTTGTTTGACTTTGTATTGATCTAACGTAAAGTGTAAACAACAAAAGGGAAAGTTAAGTACAAAAATTGGAAATGCCCAAATAAATTTCCAATAATTTACCATTAAATTATTGAGTTATTAAATGCGAATACAATAAATAGCGCACAATATTTGCGATTATAGTATTTTGCCCTGGAATTACGTCAACAAATTGCACTGTGGGTGGTGTGGTTAATAGTCCAGGTGTTGTTACACCTGGGTGGCTGTTGCCACGCCCAGGGAAAACTACTACTAGGTGAAATGAAGAAATGTTCAAACAAATAACAAAGCATGTTCGCATCCGTTACAACCTTATACCCCCCTCCGCCCCAAAAAAGGAACTGTAATTATGCGTTACAAGCGTAACCGCAACAATATTGAAAGAACAACCCAACAACCTCGGGAAATTCAAGCTAAACGTGGGCGAATTTCTTGTGTGACGTTGCACAGTGGCAAAAAATCATACCTTTTGATCCAAATAAGATATCACTATTAAGCATTTATTAGAAAATTCCCATAGCTTTGAAATGAGTGTAAGATTTTGAAAATCGAACAAAAGACAAATTGACTAGAGGTGTTCAAAGTTGAATTTTGTGTTTTTACGATGTTTTTTTCTCTTGAAACAAGACATTCATCGTATGTTGGGTTTGGTAAACGCGGAAATTGAGTATGAAAATGGTTATGCATTGTGTGTCATGGGTTACATTAATATATTTAAGTAGACAATGAAATGTTAATATTGTATTTAGGTAAAGTGTTCAATAAAAGGTCTAGACTCTAGAGTAACGGAAAGACATTCAAATGTTGTCAAAAACGAGCCCGACTCCATTTTGGACCCACCGCAACCCAATTTTCACCCGTTTAAAGCCAGAGTGCGTTAATTGTTTATTAAATAAAAAGTAAACTTTCACTTCCTGGTACTGGATCTTTCTTGAAGTTTTTGCAGAAATATTCACAGCATAAAGTGTTTATAACCGTTTGACTGGACTAGCCTGAACTCTATGATAAAAGTCTATGTAAAGTTCAAAAACTATGTCAAAAAAAGTGCTTTAGTAAAAAATTTATTTAAAATACTTGAAATTCAACATTTTTACAACATTCGCTTTTGAATCGGCACAACTATTAGATAAATTTAAGAAACTGTAAATTAGTTAAACCATTTGAATATAATTTTATCGCAAATATGAATAATATTTCATTAATAACCATATTAATATAAAAACAGAATAGTTGCTCATGTTTAATGGGTCCTACCGCTGAAACCGTTTGACTAAATTGAAAAAAACAAAAAAAACTTATAAACATTGGACAATTCTCTATCAAACTGCATTTAAGGTTTTTCCAGTTCGTGAAATGACCCAATTCCCTTTATGTCACATAAGTCTCGTGATTAAGCCACTGTGCGACGTTCTTCATATTTATGATTTTCATGTCTTGAAGTAGAAAGAATTATTAAACATGGCTTTAAAATGCGTTTTCCTTGTTTCCCAGACATACATATTTACACATATTTACAGCCTCACATATTTCTTAGTTTGCCACGTCGCGACGTGTAAATTCATTTTTTTTCTTGTTCTTGGTTTAAAGTCAAACAATTTCGAGTGCCTTTTTAATATACATTTGTACTTGAATTGCGTGTTCTTGTAGCCCTTTTTAAACAAAAAAAAAGCCTCAAACAATGTCAGCTGAGTTTTTGTTTGGCTTGAACTTTGCTTTTTTCATGACGTGGGCTTGAATTTAATTAAGAACACGTCACGAGTTCTTTAATTGATACGCCAGTTAATTACTTTTAGCTTAAATTCGTATTTCAACATAAAGGAAATTCTGTTTGTTTATGCTGTTGACATTTAATTTTGGACTTTAGTTAATGCCCTTTAGATGTTGGTCTACGGTTTTGTCATATTTATCACAATTTCATATTTAAATTGAAAGTATTAAAATCACATTTGAAGAGAATATTATTTTATTAATGTTTGCTTTAAGTTGGCAACTTGAAATTACATTTAAAACAAAAGTAAATATTATATTTATATACTTGCATACCCTCTGCATTATTTCGGTAAGGAAGTTTCGGGTAATCTTTTGGATCAAAAGCAGAAAGTTTTGTTAAGAGGAAACAAAAGTATAACGAGTTTAAAAAGGGTATGAGATCCTTAGCAAAAAAAAGGTATAAAATTGTTTAAAAATTATTAAGAAAATGGAAAAGGTTTTGAGCGAAAGGAAATTAAAGAAAAAACGAGTAGAATGAGCAGCTAAAAAGAGAACATAAATATATTAATAGAAGAAGATCTGCCTAGACCGTTAAATCTGAGTGGTCCGGCAAATTGCTAACCTTCTTGTTAAACTTTAATAATTTGCAAATATACAAATTGTATACACTCTAATGTAATAATATAATCAATGACTTAAAGCTGAGAAAAAGAGAGATATGTATAGATATGATACTATATATTAGATATACATATTACTATATATATTATTATATATTACTATATCTTAAGCACTTATTATTTTAATTGAACAGATTAATTTATCTTTAAAGTTTTTCAACATAGTTAAAACTTGTAAATTAACTTTATAAATAAACCAGCCACATTTTCTATTGATAATATAAGCGTAATACAAAAAACTTGTTCCAAATATCTTGTTTAGTTCTTGGGGTTTTAATTAATTCCCTGAAATGGGCAAGACCCTATGTAATGTCAGTGTTCTCTTCCTCTTCCCTTACCCCAACACTGAGTGATATTATGATTTGAAGAACTTTCGAGTTTATAATCCGATCGCAATGAAATTTTCAGGATACATTAGGACTCCGATCTTTGTTCTGTGTGCCAAAATTCAAGGCTACAGTTTTAAAATTTATCATAATAAGAATTTTTTTTTATAACTTCCGTGTGATGAAATTTTCAGAATACATTGGGATCCAGATGCTCGTCCTGTAAACTGTTTAAAAATATTTTTTCCAATGACTTTGTTTATCAATTAGTTACGAATTATTCTTTTATATAAATAATAATTATTAATTATATTAATAATTTTTTATTAATGATAAGTTTCTCTATAATACGTATAAATATAGTTTTTTTAATTTAAACATTCTTAAGTAAATAATAATTATTAATTATATTAATAATTGTTTTATTAATGATGAGTTTCTCAATAATACGTATATATATAGTTTTTTTAATTTAAGCATTCATAAGTATACTAAATAATTACTTTTATTGGCATTCCCAATATATTTTGCATTAATTAAAATTGTTATTAGAATTTTATATGAAATATAAGTATAATTATTGGTACAAAGGCAACCAGAACAACTTTAAAGATAGTATATCTTATTTCATTATTTGCAACTATTATTTAACCTTTCAACTTAACTTTATTAATTTAAGAAAAATACCATTTGCATACCCTGTAACCAGAAAATTCTTATAGCACAAAACAAAAGCAAAAAAAGCTGCTTATATATAAAATTAACTCGAGTTAAATTACATTTTGTAGACTGATTAACGTCTGTAGAGTATCTAACTGTCAAACACTTCACTTATCACAAGAAAAATACTATTTGCATACCCTGTATTCAGAAAATTCTTATAACACAAGACATAAGCAATAAAATCTCGAGTTAAATTACATTTTGTAGACTGACTAATGTCTATAGAATATCTACCTGTCAATCACTTCAATTCATCATTTATTATGATTGTTAAAAATAATAGCCTACTTATTTGGGCAACATTATGAAATGCTTTCAAAATTTAAAGCACGTTCTCATTTGCAATTATTCACAAAAACACAGACATTGAATTGGCATTTAGCGCCAGTTCGGAGAAAAAATACAAGAGAATATCATAAAAAAGCAAATAAAATAAAAAAAGTTTGTGGTTAAGGTAACATTTTCATTTTTTTTCTGATTAAGCTTCAACTTGCAGTTACGGCAAAAAAATATCCAATTGGGTTTTTTCGGGTTTTTTTTTTTGCTGCCTTTGACGCAGCACTTTCGTGGATTCCATGGGAAAGGGAATGTAATTCATGCTCTTTGTTTACAACGCGCCACAAAACGAAACTGGATACACGTGAAAACCTAAATGGAAAATCAATGAAATGAAAAGTGTGCATTCCTTTTTTTTTTGTACCTGCACAAGGAATCACAAGGATCGATTGCATGTCTCGCCAATTTCTTTTTAATGAGCTTAGTTTCTTGTTGAAGAAGAAGAAGAAGAAAAAGGTCACACCACAAAATGCTTAACTAGAGAATAGGTCAAAAGTTACGGAAAATTGTGTGCAAAACTTGTTATCTATTTATTTTGACTATCATACTGTCAACTAATTCATAAATTCCATCATCAACATGTTTATCGTCAATTCCTCAGTTGGGTTGCCAGGCACAATTTAATGTGTCAAATGCTCACCGAAGCACGTAAACATTTCCACTTATTTCCACGCCCTTTGCATCCCCCTCCCACCGTGTTGACACTTATTGAAAAATTGCAAATTTTTTTACTGGGTGTTGCTGCTGTAAAAACAAAACAAGGCAAGTCAATGGCGCAATGTGGAAGCAATGCAAATACATGTATTTCTATGGGAAACAGACGAAGTACGCCAACCCACATTTCTTTTGTTGTCTACAATAAATGGCAATTATTTGCAAATTTGTGCAAATTTTCGTATACTAGATATACCCTCTAACAAATGAGATAATGTAGAGGGTATCAGCAGAAATACTTCAAATGTTTTAGTTGGTTTTTGTTTTTTCAGTCAGTAGCTGTTTGTTAACGGACTCTACTCCAGTTCTGCAATAAATGGCAATTATTTCGTAAATTGTGCAAAATTTTGTATATTTGTTTTTGTAAATGAAAGCTAACAAAAGTTAAATGTAGAGAATAATATAAGCAAAGCTGCAAGGCTGCAAGATTCTTGAGCAAGTTCGGCTTTAAGGTTCGGCTCGAAGGACCGATATATAGAGCAACATTTTGGACCGATCCGATGATCGGTTATAGGAATCGCTGAGGCCTGAAGTTTTGGTTGAAATCTTTGTTTGATAAAATACCAAAAATTATATTAACTTGTCAATTGTATATATATTATATATATTACAGGATTACAAATGAAAGCTAACCAAAGTTCAATGTAGAGAATGTTATAAGTAAGGCTGCAAGTCTACAAGATTAATGAGAAAGTTCGGCTCGAAGGACCGATATATAGAGCAAGAATTTGATCCGATTCGATGATCAGTTAAAGCAAACACTGAGTCCAAGGTTTTGGTTCAAATCTTTGTTTGATTAACTACCAAAAATTATATTAACTTATCAATTGTATATATATTATGTATTTTACATTATTACAAATGAAAGCTAACACAAGTAAAATGTAGACAATACAATAAGCAAGGCAGCAAGCCTGCAAGATTCATGAGAAAGTTCGGCTCGAAGGTTCGGCTTGAAGGCCCAATATATAGAGCAAGATTTTGATCCGATTCGATGGTTCAAGTCTTTGTTTGATTAACTACCAAAAATTATATTAACTTATCAATTGTATATATATTATATATATTACATTATTACAAATGAAAGCTAACAAAAGTAAAATGTAGAGGATATTATAAGCAAGGCTGCAAGCCTGCAAGATTCATGAGAAAGTTCGGCTCGAAGGTTCGGCTTGAAGGCCCAATATATAGAGCAAGATTTTGATCCGATTCGATGGTTCAAGTCTTTGTTTGATTAACTACCAAAAATTATATTAACTTATCAATTGTATATATATTATATATATTACATTATTACAAATGAAAGCTAACAAAAGTAAAATGTAGAGGATATTATAAGCAAGGCTGCAAGCCTGCAAGATTCATGAGAAAGTTCGGCTCGAAGGTTCGGCTCGAAGGTCCCATATATAGAGCAAAATTTGATCCGAATCGATGATCGTTTTTAGGAAACTTTAAGTTTAAGGTTTTGGTTCAAACCTTGCTTTGATAAAATACCAATAATTATAATATCTTGTCAATAGTATATATATTATATATATTATATTATTACCAGTATATTTATTGATATATACTGTGATATAAATTTGGTAATGGCTATAATAAATTGTGAACTTCCGAGTATTACAATTATTAAATAAATAAAATATTCTTCTAAGTATCTAGCGTTTAATTTGACTGCAAATTACTGGGTATCTTCTAGCCGTATATGCTCATCTTGCATTTGCTTGCTTGCTACTTGTTTGCCATTGTTCTTCTCCCTTGTTTGCATAAGTATAAGCATTTTCTATATTTAGCAGCATAATCTTGGACTTAAATCAATTATAAATAATACCCCCAACACTTTTAAAGTTCAACTTGCTACTAGTTTCAGCATTTTCTCACATTGCTGTCTATTGGAGAACTTTGGCATTTACTTTTGAACTTTAGATATTGATAAAGATATTATCTTTCATCCTTTGCTGCTTTGATCTTAATAAGTTATGTAATTACTTAACAAGTTTCGCCAACTGCGCTTTGGGAATGCATTTTTAATAAAAATGAATGTTTGAGTTTTTCCTTTTTGCAGACTGCAATTTATTGAAATATTCAAAAAATTTAAAGCATTTCCCAATGCCAAACATTGCCAAAGGGCAACAAGAATTGTCAAAACAATTGAGTGAAACGATGCGAGGCAGCAGCAGCAGCAGCAAATGTTATCATAAGAAAATGTACACGATGAAAATACTTACATATATATATGTTTGGAGACAAGGAAGCATGTTGTTCATCGTGAATTATTTATCAAAAAGTCCGCCGGACTCTGATATCGTTATTATCCATTGTGCCGTCAGGTATTCGTTACTGGTCAGATTATGCAAATACATGATGTTACTGGAGGGCATTCTTCATTCCATGCGAAATATGTAACGTTCATTTAGGCTGTATACATTTATTTAAAGCTGCAAGCATTAATAACAGTTTTTAATAAGATACTTTTCATATTTTGACTTGCTGACAATTTGCAAACTCTGATATCTCTCATATTTTACTTTAAATACAACAAATAGTGATGTCTTGTAATAGCTTGCATTATTATTTATGTGAATTCTGGCAATTAATATAACTTTCATTGGTATACTTATGATGTTAATGCTATCAATGTTTTCATAATTGATTATAAATTTATAAAATATATATAAAAATATATTAAATAATTAGAATTATAAAAACTTGCGTTTATAATAGTTTATAATTAATTAAAATTATATCTGACACTAAACTGTTGTTTTATTAATTATAAATATACATAAAATATATATATGTAAACATATATTAAATAATTATAATTATAAGAACTTCAATTTATAATAATATATAATTAATAAGACTTATATTTGGCATTAAACCGATTTATTATTAATTATATATATACATAAAATATATATATAAATATATTAAATATTTTTAATTATAAAAACTTGCGTTAATAATAATATATAATTAATTAAAAATATATCTGGCACTAAACAGCTTTTTTATTAATTATAAATATGCATAAAATACATATTTATATGCATTAGATAATTATAATTGTAAATACTTGCATTTAGAATAATTTATAATTAATTAGACTTATTTATGGCATTAATCTGTTGTTTATTAATTATACATGTACATAAAATATATATAGATATGTATTAAATATTTAAAATTATAAAAACTTGCATTTATAATAATATATAATTAGTTATACTTATGTCTGGAACAAAACTCATTTTTGATTAATTATATACATACATAAAATATATATATAAATATATTAAATAATAATAATTATAAAAACTTGCATTTATAATAGTTAATAATTAATTTAACTTTTATCTGGCACTAAACCGATTTTCATCAATTATATATATACATAAAATATATATAAAAATATGTATTGAATAATAATAATAGTAAAAACTTGCATTTATAATAATATATAATTAATTTTACCTATATCCGGCATTAAACTTTTGTTTTATTAAATATACATATACATAAAATATATATAAAAATATATTAAATAATTACAATTATAAACATTTGACTTTATAATAATATATAATTAATTATACTTATCAATGGCACTAAACTGTATTAATTTACTAATTGTACATTTAACAAAAGCACTTATTATTTTATTGCATTAATTTTCAACATTTGCTCACATATAATACCTTGTATTTATTTGTATTTCATGAATTACAATTTACTTAAATATAATTTATGCAAATTTATATTTATTTCTATGATTTCTTGCATTAATAACAACTTAAAAGTTACTGAATCTGATTTCCTGGATTAAATTCAACTTTAAACATTATTTCAATGATTCCAATGCCTTGCAGAGTATTGTATCTTCAACATTCCGCTGTTCTCTTGTCTTGTTTTTTTTAGCTTGTTAAATGTTACTTTCAACAAAAAAAAAAAAAGATGATAAGTGCACGAGATTCCTTTGAAGCGACCAAGTTAAGGAAAAGCTTTGTTTTCAAATCTTTGCCTCTGCATACAATTATTCTGAAAATAAAGCTTATTTTCCGCGAAAAGTATATGTGCCTACTTGTGAAATGGTCTCGAATTGATTCAACAGTGACATTTTTTTATCATCATCGGTCATTCTTTTTTTTATGATTTATTTATAAAAAATGATTGAACCTACATTGACCTACAAGCTTTAACAGAGAGAAGTCATTAGTCAAAAAAAAAAAAGAGGAAAATTGTGTGGACATTGACGAGTTGCCTGTCATGACAATGTCATAAAAAATTCGGGTATTTTCTGACTGCAGTCTGAGTAGGCAAACAATGCAAACCACCATCCAACAACCTCAACAACAATTAGTTGCATTAAATATTTATTACGTTTTGTGGCATTTAGATGAATGCGATGTCTAGACCAACATTGAAGTAAGTCGTAGATACAACATGGCAGAAACTTTATCTGCTTGATTGGATCATTTTCTTTGTGTTGGCATTGCATTTAAATGTGTTGATTAACTTGATTTATTAGCTACGGGCCAGATAGGAATGGAAACCAGAAATCCCAACAACTGGATTTTGATAAATCTCTCTGCAAAGGAATTTACATATTTTTAGCTTAATTCGTTTGATTAAAGGAAAACAAAACATGCATGTACAATGGTTGTGTGTAAGCTCTTAAATCTAAATTACTTATAGCCATATTGCGTATACGACACGAAATCCAAACATACTACTGTGAATATGCCAAGTTAATTTTAATTACATTCCATGTACATCTCGCATATCTTGCGACTGGCAATCAACATTAAATACACATATTTGCTGCAGACAGACAGACATTTAAATTTCTGCTGAAAATGAAATTGTTTTGTGAAAGTTTTGCGGGTCGGAGAACAATTGGGATTTTCACCTGGGTTGCAGCAAACAAAAACAAACAAATAAATTATGTGCAATCTTAAGATGTCGAAACCTAACAAAAGCCAGACAAATGCCACTCATTCAGTCAATCGCCAGCCTGCGTTGCCAGGTATCAAATGCGCAATCTCGTTAATTTCCATTCAGCGATTGCAAATAAAAGTAATAAGTTTATAAATATCTAGCTTGAGGAAAAGAATTGGGATGCATGAAAAATATCAGATTTACAATTTTTTATAAGAGGAAACGGAATCAACTTTCATTTAACATTTTTATTATACAAAATAATTTAAAGTCTTGTTTTTAATCTATATACAAATACTATGAAATAATAATATCTAACAGTTTTGTATTTAAAAATCATAGTTTATCATGTTCTTTGTGATGTGTATTTATTATACCCTGTGCCAATTGAACATTGACAAAAATGGGTCTAATGAATTTGTGCAAATTTAAGTAAGGCATAAGGAGACATCTCCGAGATCGTAAAGTATATATATTCTTGATCTATATCAATAGCAGAGTCGATTGACTCCTGTCCGTCTGTCTGTCCGTCCACCCGTCTGTCATCCGTCTGTCCATCCGTCTGTCCGTCCGTCTGTCAATCCGTCCATCCATCCGTCTGTCTGTCCGTCTGTCAATCCGTCTGTCCATCCGTCTGTCTGTCCGTCCATCCGTCTGTCCATCCGTCTGTCCATCCGTCTGTCCATCCGTCTGTCCATCCGTCTGTCCATCCGTCTGTCAATCCGTCCATCCGTCTGTCCGTCCGTCTGTCCGTCCGTCTGTAAA
This sequence comes from Drosophila histrio, assembly GCA_958299025.2. NCBI lineage: Eukaryota > Metazoa > Arthropoda > Insecta > Diptera > Drosophilidae > Drosophila > Drosophila histrio. The sequence continues at coordinate 1,932,984 of OY729166.1, forward strand.
TCCGTCCATGCGTCCGTCTGTCCATCAGTCCGTCTATCTGTCCGTCCGTCCGTCCATCTGTCCTTCCGTCCATCCGTCCGTCCGTCCTTCCGTCCGTTCATCCGTCCGTCCGTCTGTCCATCCGTCTGTCCATCTGTCCGTCTGTCATCCGTCCGTCTGTCCATCCGTCCGTCTGTCCATCCGTCCGTCCGTCTGTCCGCCCTTCCGTCTTTCCATCCTACCGTCCGTCCGTCTGTCCGCCCTTCCGTTCGTTTGTCCGTCCGTCTGTCCGTCTGTCTGTATGTCTGTATAAACGCATCGATCTCAGCAACTATAGAAACTAGAGGACATCAAATTTGCAATATACGATTCTGAATACCATACGCAGGTCAAGTTTATTTTCAATTTGCGATATCTCACCCCCGCCCATGCAAATTGAAGAAAAACTATAACAGTCATAAATTTTAAAATAACACTGTCTACATACGATTGAAGTATAACAAACGCTGTGCAATTTGCTGCAGGTTTCATAGCGATTGACCCACAAATAAAGAAGATTTTAAGGAATTTTTTTAAAATCCATTATTTCATAGTTGTTGCCCAGAGCGAGAGAGCATATGAAAATGCCATTTGAGCAAGCGAGAGCGCTTAATCTGATGATTTGCGCTGTCGGCCGCTGTGGCGCTTTACATTGTGTCAGTGCAAGAAAGCTGATTGCTACACTCAAAACTATACATTGTGTACAAAACTGATTGCTACTGCTTTTATCATAAATGTATGTGTAAAAATGTTAAATATACCTAAAAGCATTTTGTGTTTATATTTATCTTGTGATGTGCATTTCATTTTTATTTAAATTGAAAGCAACTTTAATTATAAATTTCTTTAATAAAAATGTTAAAAAAAAGCTATCACTCTGTCTGTTAAATAACAATTGAAGAAAGTGTTATTTTTAAATTATTTCCAATAATTCAAAGTAGTAATTTGTACTCTGTAATTTAAATTTAATTAATGACTATGCTTAGGTTTCCTCTTAAAAATCAATAACAATAATAGAACACGACTTCAGGGAGCAGCTGTTAGTTTGCCTTTAGTCTATAAATATTTAAACATTACAATTACAGGGGGAAAAAAGGGCTAGACTCCCAAGCCAGACCTCTAACTGGAAAAACAAGGCTAGACTCTCAAATCAGACCTCAGAAATGTATAGGTGTAGTTTCAAATACTACAAACATTTTAATGAGTTGACGTGAAACGTGAACTGTTTTCTAAATCTCTAAAGAACTGAACTATGCGCATAATCGAACTTAATGTATTCGAACATGTGTTCTGCCTTTTTATTTAAATTGCAAATGTTACATCATTACGTGTGAATAATTTGAATCATTCATTGATTTGTTTAGTTCCTCTCATACTTTCGTGTTTTCTAAGAATTTCCTACTATTAACTGACAAATTACTTTGTTTTATTAAAGGCTAAATCTTTTTAAGCCGTTCACTTCAAGATTTACTTTGATTGATTAGCCTGACGATTTGTCTGTCTATAAATTTTGGGCCTTAATTGTGTCGAAAGCTGCCACGGCACGTGACGCACTTGTCTTGAGACTTGTAGCATCCTCATCCCTTGTTGTCAAGTGTTTTTCTTCACCTGATTTCCGGTTAAGTCTCAGTCTCTGGTTGATGGCAAATTCTATGAAAACCAGTCGGAAAGGCTACAGTCGAAATCGACTATGAGAGACCCTTTACTTATTCTTCAACAATGAAATAACAGTTACAAACTTACAGACTTATATATAAACCTAAATATATTTGACGCTGCTCAGATTAGCTTCCGATTAATTAAATATAATCTCTTATGTTACACTTGAATTATTAACATACAAATGTTAATCTTAACATACAAATGTTAATCTTAACATACAAATGTTAATCTTAGCATACAAATGTTAATCTTAACATACAAATGTTAATCTTAACATATCTGCACATTTCCTGCACATTTTCTGCCATTGTACATTCGATAATTTGTTTGCTTCGAATCTCCGGTGTTTATTGTCCGATTTTGATGAAATTTTTAGTACGCATCGAAAGGAAAGTCAATTTTAGGTATGCCGATTTTGGAACTTGTATCTTTTAAATTACTCGAGTTATTAGGGTTTTTCCGATTTTTGGAGGCGGGAGGGGGCGTGGCAAAATTCTAAAACAAACTTGACCTTTTCGGGGGTCACAGGAGTATTGTCACCAAATTTGGTGACCCTAGCTCTTATAGTCTCTGAGATCTAGGCGTTCATACATCACGACAGACGGACAGCAGGACAGACGGACAGACGGACATGGCTATATCGACTCGGCTGGTGATGCTGATCAAGAATATATATACTTTATGGGGTCTGCCGGACTTCCTTCGACCTGTTACGCACATTTTGACAAAGTTAATAGACCCTATTTACTTTTTTAAAGTAAAGGGTCTAAAAATGCCAGAGTTATCAAGCGTAAAATCCAAAGCCGAAAACACTTAACATAAGACCAGCACTTGATGTGGTACTTAAACAATGTATAATACTCGATATTTTAGTCGTTAGAAAAAACGGAAATTATTTCCCAGTCTTAACTCTGCAATTGACAACAGACTGGAACAAAAGAATAATCGTAATTTAAGATGGGGGAATAAAAAAGAGTCTGTTTTTTTCTGTACCTTCTTGATTACACACACACACATGGCATATGGCCTGGGGCATAGTGCTCGCAACTTGCCACAAAGCGGCACACGGCAGCAACAGAAAGAAGCACTTGATATTTGTTTATTGCCGGAAGTATTTCTGTACTAGCATATTGAGCTTTTTCCTTTTGACATTCAATTTCCTTTGCTTTTATTTTATGCTGAAAGGCTCCAGAAATATGCCGTATAAAGAATAAAAGAATACTTAATTAAATTTTAATTATACTAGTAGGCAGCTGGAAATGCTAAATGGCAGCTCATAATATTGTTAGGGTCACGAACTCACGAAACAGACGCAACAACTTGCAACATGTTCGTGCAACTTGTTGTGTTTTGACTTCAAGTGCCAAGTAACTTGAGAACTTTCCTTTTGGCTGTTTGTTCTCGCATCCTGTCGTCATCATTGTCGTGCCACAAACCGAAGTCACAACTTGCTGCACAGTTGATAACGTACGTTCGCGCCGTTAGCATGTGCAACAAACTCTCGTGTCGGTGAAAGTATGTGAAATCTAAGTGAAAGTGTCCCGCCACATTTAAACAAACATCGTTACTAACTTAAGTCTAGACTTTGGTCAGCAAATTAATGAGAATTCCGCTGGCAACTTTTGTGTACTTTAAAGTTTTTAAAATAACAACTTCTTGGCAACTTTAAAAAAGTTAGCAAAAATTTATGTTGAATTTCAAATATGTTTTGAAAATTTGCACTTGAAATTATTATGAAAATTAATGAATTTTGTGAGAAACAATTAAAGAAACATTTAAACAAGAAATGTTATTAATTTAAATTATATGTGCAACAATTACTTTCGGAAGTTATTATGAAATTACTTAATATTTGGTAAGTTAAAGGGAAAAATGACACTGCCTAAATATGATTGTCTATCTTCTTATTTAATTTAATTATGATTTTTACAATTATATTCAAAAAACTGTTATACAAATTATAAAAAGCAAAACGACAAATTTAATTTAAATTAAATACGAATTGTTCAAGAAAAAATTAAGAAAAAACGGCAATTTATAAGAATTTTTTCAAGCAATGGAAAAACTAACAAAATATGCATTTATTTTATTATAAATATGAATTTTTTAGCCAACCGGAAAAACTAAGAAAATATGCATTTATTGTAATATTGTTTAAAGGAATTCCTTAAGCAACGAAAAAGCTAATAAAATATGCATTAAGTTTAGTATTTTTTTCTATAAAAACGGTCAAGACTTGAGCAGCAAATTATTAGAATTTTTTAAGCAACAGAGAAAACTATGAAAATATGAATTTATTATAATAGTTTTTTTATAATAAAAGACATTAATTTGTAGAAATTTTTTAAGCTACTGAAAAACAAAGAAAATATACATTTATTCTATTTGTTCTTTTATAACATAGACAAAGACTTGGGCAGCAATTAATAGGAATATTTAAAGCAACCATAGAAATAATAAAATATGCATTTTGTTTATTATTTTATTCTATAACAAACACAAGGAATTGAGCAGCAATTAATAGGAATATTTTAGGCAACCAAAGGACTATGAATATATGAATTTATTCTATTATTTTTGTACAGTAAAGGCAAAGCCTTGGACAACAATTTATAGGAATTTTAAAAGACACCGAAAAAAACTAGTAAAATATGCATTTATTTTATTATTTTATTCCATAATAAAGACAACGACTTGGACAGTAATTAATAAGAATTTTTAAGGCAACGGAAAAACTTAATATATGCATTTAGTTTAATATTTTACTCCATAATAAAGACAATGAATTGGGGAGCCATTAATAGGAATATTTTAAGCAACCAAAAGAACTAATAAAATATGCATTTAGTTTATTATTTTTGTATAACAGAGACAAAAAATTGAGCAGCAATTAATAGGAATTCTTTAAGCAACCGAAAAAACTAATTAAATATGCATTTTGTTTAATATTTTAAGCAACCAAAAGAACAAATAAAATATGCATTTTGTTTATTATTTTATTCTATAACAAACACAAATACTTGGACAGCAATTAACAGGAATTATTTAAGCAACAGAAATAACTAATAATATATGCATTTATTTTATTATTTTTATATAACGAAGCGAAAGACTTGGGCAGAAATTAATAAGATTTTTTAAAGCTACGTTGTTTAGCTTTAAAATAAGTAAACTTAAATAAATTTCTGGTTGTCCTTTCATTTTAAATTTAAATTTAACTTACTTGTTAAATTAATTTATATAAATTACTACATTTTTAAAATTCTACTCTGTAATGTTTTTAAATTTTAAATTTTTGGTTTGACCACTGCTTTTAAGCTTAAACAAATAAATGAATTATTAAATAAGGAAACTGCGAAGGAGAAACCTAAAAAAAGGGAAAGAGTGTGAGAAATTATTGAGTGACCCTTTCAGGGGGGTGGGGCGAGTGGCGGGACAACTGACAACTTACAGGACCTGCGGGTAACATTCGCATTTATTACAATTACATTTAATACCGCAACAACAAAAAAAAAACCATATGCACGAATTCAGCATACCGAATGCCTTCAGGTGTTGTTTCAACCTTTGTTTTGCTTTTTATTTGAATGTGACTTATATTACAATTCATTCGCTGGAATCCGGCACGTGTATCCTGCTGAAGTTGCTGCTGAGAAAAAAGTATACGAATCTGAGCGTGTATTTGAGCCATCTTGTTGCCTACAAAAGTTAGACGAAACTTAATTGTCATTTTAATATTTAATACAGCAGCTCTTTGACTATTTTAATAGAGTTCTAATTAAGCATGACCCTGGAGTTCCCTGGAGAGGCCATGAGCTAATGAGCTGACAGTCAACACAACCGCAGCCTCAATACATTATGTGTCTGTGACATAAAACCTTTATAATCGTATACTTCAATATACTTCAATTTGTATACCCTGTGGGGGGGTATATTAAGTTTGTTGAAAGTATGTAACAGGCAGAAGATAGCATGGCCGAGACCATAAATTATGTATATTCTTGATCAGCATTAACAGTCGAGTCGATATAGCCATGTCAGTCTGTCTGTCTGTCCGTCTGCCTGTCTGTCCGTCTGTCCATTCGTTTGAACGAAAGTATCTCAGAGATGGTAAGAGCTAGAAGCTTGAACTTGATCTCCCAGCACTGGTAATTTTTGCAGGTAGATCAAGTTTATCGTTTTTTTGGGATGCCACGCCCCCTTCGCCCACAAATCAAGAAAATGCCTATAACAAAAGCAGTTTTGTAGCTAGAGACTTGAAATTTGGCACACATGATGAGTATCTTGGGATCGATGTGTCCAGAAAGTTGCATCACGATGCCACGCCCCCATCGCCTGTAGACCCACAGGGTATATTACGGTCGGGCTGCCGACTGTCCGGCTTGTTAATATTCTAACAGGGGGATGATCAACATGTTTTGTTGCTCTTTTATTATCGAAACAGGTGTAAAAAGCATTTAATTAATATTTGTTAATCGAAATATTTACCAAACTGATGCCAAAGGTCAAAGCTCATTAATTATGCACAGAGCACTGAGTAAACCTTAATTATCATTTAATTCAAAAGAGCGTAAAAGCAGCAAACAATTAAACGAAGACAGCGCGGCAGCAGCAGCAGAAAACTTCTGCACAACTGAACTAAGCCCAAAGTGCCAGCTTAAATTGTCCTTAGGGTCTACAGGGGACAAGTAAATAGTAGAGCAAACACAAAAAAAAAAAAGGTAGGGAACTTTCTTAAGTGGGGTCATTGCCTGCAGACAGGATTAAATATGGCAGGCATAGCTAGAAAAATGCGTATAGTAGTATTACTTGCAAGATCATTTCTTTTGTGTAGCTTGCAACTAATACCAAAAGTTCATACTCACACCCCACCGAGTTGTAAGCTCAATTTCAAAGTCGGTTTACGCTTTTGTTAGCCTTCTTTTTCCCAGTACACAATTATATGCTTATTTGTTTCTCTCTGCTCGCTGCTTATTATACTTCTTTTTTCTACTTCTTCTTCTGCTACTTCCAGCAGCGTCTTCTTACATATTGCATACTTTGTTACGCCGCACACACAGCGTATACGCAATATTTTCTATTTAAAGCTGAAAATTGCAAAATTTCTATTGGTCTTTTGATGCGATATAGTACACACGTGATGCTACTTTATGAGTATTTCAGCAATCACTTTGAAGTCGCTCTGTCAGTCTGTCTAACTGTCTGTGAGTTCGTTGTATCTACATATTTGTGTATTTTTTTTTAATATGCGTCATTCAATAATATTTGTGAGAAATTTCCTATTTATTATTGGAGTTTATTTATTGAGATTTTCAATGTTGATTTTCCCCATGTACCATTCGGACAACAAAGCGGCTCCTTGAGCTGTCTGTCAATTTAATAAATTAATTGAAGCGTCCTTTGGTCCCAGTGGGTTCACAACTTGTCACGCAGCTTTTCACGCTGAGCTTTGTGATCCTTTGATTCCTCTACTAAACTCAGCAAGTCATCTAAGTAATTGACCGCCCCCAGCGGCATTTTACTTCACACTTTCTATACAAACTTGTTGGCTGGACAGCTTTGAGCCTTTGACTAATTGATAAACTCAAACTTGACAGCATATTTTCACACACTTTTCATCATTTCTTTTCTTTACAACAATTTTTTAAGGAATAAACATAAAAGGATTTTATGGTCCGCATGATGATGATATCCTTAGCAAGCACACATAAAGTCACAGGACTGTGTCGGTCTGCCTGCTGATAATGCTTTAAGTTAAATGAGTTGAAGGCTGGCAAACTCCTCTACCTGTGGTAAATGGCAAATAAAAGCCACACACACACACACAAGCATACAATCTATGGTGATAACAATGAGATTCGCTTTCACTTCTGCTTTCGCCATTGTTGTCCTTTTTTTTTTTGAATAAAAAATGTATGAATGGATATAAGCTTTATTTTGGGTTACGCTCACATTTAATCAATTTAAGCAACAACAACAAAAAAAACCCTGACTTTGAGGCTAATTTAAGGACTTTCCTTTAAGTATATTGTAAGCAAAATCCGATTAGAGTGCTACCCGTATTCAGATATATATATATATATATATATAAATATAAGTATATACAACGAAATCTACTTTACTGGCAAATGTTAACTTTAAATTACACACACGGATCCTTGACTTGCTTCACACACGCATATGAAATAAAATTGCATAACCACAGCAGAAAATTCATTTGGTTTTTCATTAAAATTTGTAAAAGCTTTAGAGTGTTGCTAAAAAACAGTTGGCAAACATTTGTATACAAACTTTTTTAATAATATTTGCATTAGTTCGTTTTAGAAATTATTATGCAAAACAATTAAAAGTGTTGAGAAAAAGCTAGTAAATATTTCTATAGCATTTAAATAATAATTACAAAAATTTCATTTTGATATTATTATAGTAAACTAAGTTTGTAAAGCAAAGTGCAAATTTTAAACTGCTTAGCAAAATTTGCAATTATGTTTATTACAATTTAAATCATTTTCAAAAGCTTTTTTTAAATATGGTTCAAAATTATGCAACGCAATGGAGAAATTTAGTTTTGATTTAATAAGAACTGCAAGAAAATAAATAAATAAATTACGCATTTATTTCATTATTATTATTCATAGTACGATAACTTAAGTTGATATTAGAAATATTTATTTAAATATACATCTTTTATTTTATTGTATAAAGTTAAGAATTTACCAGAATATTACATTATATTATATATATTTTCTTAAAGTAAGATTTTATTTATTTATTCATTCATTTATTTATATGTTTATATATTCATTTAAATATTGATTTATTTATTTAATTATATAATAATTTTTTTATTTATTTGTTTTATTATTTATTCATGTTTTATTTAGTTATCTTTTTATTTAAATATTCAGTTATTTGTTTATTAATTTTATTATTTATTTATTTGTTTATTAAATTATTTATTTATTTTTTAAATAATATACCTACGAAATTATTTCTTTATTTATTTATTTATTAGTTAATATAATTAATTTAATTATTTTAATTAATTTAATTAATTTAATTAATTTAATAAATTTAAACAATTTAATTAATCTAATTAATTTAAACAATTTATTTAATTTAATTAATCTAATTAATTTAATTAATCTAATTAATTTAATTAATCTAATTAATTTAATTAATCTAATTAATCTAAGTAATTTAATTAATTTAAGTATTTTAAATTAATTTAATTAATATAATTAATTTTTTATTAATTTAATTAATTAATTATTTATTTATATATTCATCATTCATGTATTTAATTATTTACTTATTTGCTTATTTATTTATTTATTTATGTATTTATTTATTAATTTATTTATCTATTTATTTAATTTTTACAAATATTTATTTATTTCATAATTAATTAATTTATTTATTTATATATTTATATTTTCTATTATTTACTAATTTATTTACTTATTTATTTAATTATTTACTTATTTATTTAATTATTTATTTCTAAGACTAAAAGCAGTCGACAAGAAATTTTAGAAAATATATAAAATAATGTAAGAAAATAAGATATTAAATTAACAATTAAAATTATTACTATAATTCCATTGTAATATAACAATTTAATAGTCTATGCACCAATTTAATTTATTTTTATCGTATTTAAAATTGCTCTAATATGCATATAATAAATTTCAATCAATTTAAAGCCTGTTAAATTTTCTCTTAAATTTTTACACCATTTTAAGGACCAGTCTAGCAAAACTTTACCTTGTTTAACTTCACAGCTTGCAATTTTACACTTGTTAATAAAAAAACAGAAAATATTATTATACCTTGCGAAAAAGCAAATATATGCTCTAAACTCTGTTTGAAAGACCCAACATAAACATTGGCAAATGACCGTCCAATGACCGTCAATGTCAACTTACCGTCGGCAAAAAACGACAAAAGCTCGGTTAACCAAATTCTGGCACCTAGTCAAATTACAAATTATACTGACCGCCCACATTTGACACGGCTGCACTAGACGCATAGCTGGCGGTAAACTTCGGTTTTGTGAGAATAACGCTTTCAATTATAAAAACAAACTTTGGCCATGAGAAACCTGACAGCTGACCATAACTCATGCCACATTGAAAACTGGGCTAAAAAAAGCTGTTAAAATCCCATTTCGTAGTTAGATTTTGAATGCATTTCATCTTTTGTGGACAACTGCAAGTGACTTGACTCGAAAACGTCAACTTGACTTGAATTTTGATGGTCTATTCTGTGCTGTTCTGCTTTCACCTGTTATACAATGGAAATTTGATTCATGTGACAGGTGAACAAATGAAAGACTTCAAATTGATTAAATGAAGACTCGATGACCACACACACAAAACATCATGCTGGTCAGAGGGTTCAAAGTTAGTTAGTTGGTCAGACAGAGATTGATGGACAGACAGACCAGAACTTAACATAATTGCTTCAAACTTGGCTAACTGGAAACAAGCATGCTGTTTACTTTGAGTTGTTAGCAAGGTTTTCATTTAAAATCTCTTCCTGTAATCTAATTACTAATCCTTGTCTCCAATTAAAACATGTTTTCTCTGCTTTGCATAGCTCATTTTATTTAAATTCTTTGCTGCTTTTTTTTTTAATAAAATAATAATAATCTCTTTTCGCATCTCTGACTATCTTGCAGGAAAAAGTTGTGGCATTAAAATGCATTGCCATCATAAATAAAAGCGCGTTTAAGCCAGAAATTCGCGCAGCTTTAACAAATAGACGCTACTTTGTCTTAAGGGAGAATTGGGGGGAGATTTATATCTCAGTAACATCAACAACAACAACAACAACTTAAATAACATCAACATGGAAGCGGATATTATATTTAAACACCCACATGAGGAAATGTTGCCGGGCGCGGAGGAGGAAGCTGAATTTGGTAAGTTGCCAACTCGTAGGAGAAAATAGACTTTCCTCATTGCTCAACATTTCTCTGCTCGAAGTTGAACTAATGGACTAATAATGATACTTTTGACATAAACTCAATCATGATGTTATCCATCATATCTTTGTCACGTTTATTTGCTTTTTGTTGTGACACAACAACATTTATTTATTTTTTTCTATCCTGATACTTTGATCTATGACAGTAGCCGGTCAGCTGGTAAATAAATATTTATATCATTTATATTTGTGAAAGAAAACAGTCACAATTGCTAAAGAGTGACGAGTGAGTCTTTGTTGCTTGGTTACGATATTATCATTATTAATATATTTATTTGACTATCAATCAGTAAACAGTTTGTTTAAGAACTTTAATGTATTAATTAATTTCAATCAATACTTTTGCAGCTCTAAAAGAATATTTACTATTGAGCTATTGTAATAATTCAATAAAAATATATTTACATATTAAATTTATATAATTAGTTAATTACAACTATTGATTTTCTTCGGCTGCAGACGTCTAAATAATTTGTAGCCTATGGATTTTGGCGTCTTAAGCACGAAAATTAATTTTAAAACTGTTTTCTTTGATTCGTTTTCAAGATAGATTTTATTTTGAGATGACTTTTCTTATTTGAGCATAAATCGTAAATCGGTTGCTGTTTTTGAGTATAATGATCTCTAATAGTATAATATAATATAATAGTCTCTAATTAAAGTAAATGAGCTCTTCTAAAACTTTCCCATACAAGATTTAATAATCAGTTGGATCTTTTTGATGGTAGACGCTTTTAAAGTTTCAAATATTAAATTTTTTGTGCAATAAACACAACTAAAAATATATAAAAACTATATTATCGCAAAAGTAACTCCAATTCTTTGAAATAAGCATAATATTTGGAATTTTGCGAGCATAATAAGCTATCGTTTTTAAAAATTGACTGATGAATGACAAAGTTAGGCATATACTCTATTTATCCTTACTTAAACTAACAAACTCAGTTACTCATATATAAAACCTTCCGGTTTTAATTAAAACCAATAAAAAGGGTCCTGTCAAAATTTTAATATACCACCATACCAAATTTGGTGACTCTAGCTCTTATAGTATCTGAGATCTAGGCGCTCATACAGACAGACGGACATGGCTATATCGACTCGGCTGGTGATGCTGATCAAGAATATATATACTTTATGGGGTCTGCCGGACTTTCTTCGACCTGTTACGCACATTTTCTTTTTGACATACTTAATAGACCCGTTAGACCCGCGCTATGGGGTACTATTAGTGTCAGTCTTATTTCCTTTTTGGAGAATAAGTAAAGGGTCTCTCATAGCCGACTTCGACTGTAGCCTTTCCGACTGATTCTTAGTCAAATTAAATTTTTATAAATAATTGTTATTTCCGCTTCCCGTTGGAAATATCTGTACAGACTCCAGCGTACTTTTCTTGATAATTATTGAGAAGAGGACTTCAAAATTCATGTCAAATTTAATATGCCAGAGCTTGACTCTGGCTGACATTGCCAGCTTGTCTGCTGCTGTTAATCACAGTCGCTGTCACTCTTTGCAAGCCGTGTTAAAATTATTTCAATTATATGTCCCTTTTTTTTTTTGCCATTTTCAATAAATAATCGCTTGCCATTTGCCTGTCTCGTCTCGTCTCGTCTTGTAGAACGTCTTTACGCTGCGCCCGCGGAAATTGTGGCATTACTTTCCATCTTCTATGGCGGCATTAGCATAGTCGCTGTCATTGGCAACACGCTGGTGATTTGGGTGGTTGCAACAACGCGGCAAATGCGGACCGTTACCAATATGTATATTGCGAATCTGGCATTTGCGGATGTTATCATTGGACTGTTCAGCATACCGTTTCAGGTAAGTCACAAACTTATAATTATGACCAACAACGAGAGCTAATTAGCTATTTTTATTGCAGGTATGAAAAGTGTCAGGGTTTCTTTTTTATTTTTTGCATTAATTAAACATTGCACAGAGCTGTTAAATAAATTGAGTTTACGTATTTTTCACCCTCTGTTAACACTTTGTGCACATAAATCAGTTTAATGGCATTAGCCCAGTTTTCGTATATTGGTATTCCCTTTATGACACAATACACAACCACAAAACAAAAACGACAAACGACAAACATCGATTTCACAATAATCAAGCGTCAATTTAATTTCCGGTGCTTAAACACAGCAGTCCACACATTTTTGGGGATTAGAACTTTTGACTCTGTCTATCAGCCATTGTGCTATGCCAATATTTCAGTAGCGTCGTCAATAAAGCTTAATTTCTTTCTTTGTATTCTGGCCAAGTGCTAAAAAGGTAATACTGTTTGAATTTCAATTTTTTGCTGCCAAGTTTTGTATGCGATACTCGTAGCAGCAGACACAATTACCTTTCACTCATAATCCACAATTTCCATTGATTGATTTTGCATTTTCAAGTTGCAAATTATAAACGTAGCAAAGTGAATTTCAAATGTTTGCCATTTTCCCAGTAAGTGTCTGTGCATAATTGAGCTAATTTTTGGAATACAGACACAGAAAAAGCTATAAAGTCAGGGGCATTAATATTCAAATTGTAGTTGGATTGCAATTAAATAACATTCATAATTTTTAGAGAATGATACAGCAGCTTTAAAGTCAATTAATGCTAATTTAATGGTTAGAATGCATATATATTATTTAAATCATATCCTTCTACCTGGTTTTATTAATTTAAGTAAGCTTTTAAAGCACATCGGAGCTTTAAAGTTTATTAAATTAAATCGTTTGTTTGCAAGTATTTAAAATTAAATTGATTAAATTGTTTATTCTCTCTAGTTATATTTAAGTATTTGTTAATTTTGCTGGAGGAAAGCTTTTAAAGCACATTAAAGCTATAAAGCATTAAAGCATAAGACAAAAACATTCGTCGGAATATGTGTACAATTAAATATTCGTATTTGTTAATGCCTCTCAAAAAAGCTTTAAAAGCACTTTAAAGCTCTGAAGTCACTTAAAACAGATACAATCTCCAGAATATGTAATCGATTAAGATATCTATATAATTGCTTTTAAAACACATTAAAGCTCCGAAGTATGTATACAATTAAATGTTCGTATTTGTTAATTCCTCTGGAAGAAAGCTTTTAAAGCACATTAAAGCTCTAAAATCACTTAAAGCAGACACAATCGCTAGAATATATAAACGATTAGAATATCTATATATATATAAAAGCTTTTAAAGCACATTAAAGCTCTGAAGTCACTTAAGACAGACACATACCTCGGAATGTGTATGCAATTAAATATGCTTATTTGTTAATGCCTCTAAAAAGCTCTTAAAGCACATTGAAGCTCAGAAGTCACTTAAAACAGACACAATCGCCGGAATATGTAATTGATTAGAATATTTATATATATAAAAGCTTTTAAAGATAATTAAAGCTGAAAAGTCACTTAAGATAGACAAGTTCGCTGAAATATGTAAACAAATAAATATTCATATTTGTTAATTCCGCTGAAAGAAAGCTTTTAAAGCACATTAAAGCTCTCAAGTCACTTAAGACAGACACATTCGCTGGAATATGAATACAATTTGATTTTATTTAAATTTAATAAATTTTTCTTTCTTTTTTATCATCAAAATTAATTGAAGCTGGGATTTATATGAAATATTTTATTCAATTAATTTAAATAAACATATTTATTCATACTTCTACCCAGCAATGACTTTTGAAAGCACATGAAAGCTGTAAAGTAATGTAAAGCTCACTTAAAGCTATGCAAACCAAACAAACCCCATTTTTAAAGCAACTGCAAGCTTTAAAGCTACTTTAATCTTACATATTTTATACCATTAAAAATTCAGTTTAATGCAAACTAATTTGCTGTTAATGATTAAGTAATGTGTCTAGACAAAAACAACTACTACTTTGAGAGCACAGAAAAATGTCAAAGCAGCTGATATTAATCAGCTGACATTTCAACTTTCATTTAGTTGAAATTAATGATATAGTATAATAGTATAATCCAACTGTTTTTTGCTCTGTTTATTCCGTATAAGTCACAGCTACTTGAGGAGTGCTTCAAGTGCAGGCGTAGCATAATAAATATTCATTAAGTTGACAATTAGATAACATTCAGCTGTCACAACAAATTGTCATTGATATCAGCACTGACAAGTAATTTGCACTAATTGTTTGAGTTTGCCGCATGCGCCCCTTTTCAAACAACGCCACTGGCACAAATATGCCGCATGATGTGATGCCTCTCATGTGAACTCATCTCATGAATACGGAGTAGCACATAATGCGCACTTTAATTCTATACGCATATGCAAACCACGCACATCCAGAGCACACAAATCACAGCCAGATACCAGACGCCAGTCGCCAGTTGCCTAGTCGCATAGTTTTGGCAATTTATGTGCCTACGGGGCAGGGGGGGGGAGGGGAAAAGGGAGTAGTCATGTCCTGAAAATGCTGCAGCCTGATTCACTTATTGTTGTCGCCGCTATGTTAATGATATTTGCGCTGCGGTTCTGTGTTTTAAATAGGGGATAACTCTTTGCACATAGTACTAGTATTACTACTAGTATTTTGATTGGATATTTTCTATTTTCTATTTTGCTTATTTTTCGTATTTTCCAATCGAATTTTCAGTTTCAGGCCGCATTGCTGCAACGTTGGAATCTGCCATTTTTCATGTGCGGCTTTTGTCCCTTTGTCCAGGCACTCAGCGTAAATGTCTCCGTGTTTACGTTGACTGCAATTGCCATCGATAGACATCGGGCCATAATTAATCCATTGAGGTAAGTCAACCAATTAACTGACGAATGACTTCGTCTCATTAAAATGGGATTATTTTACTTTATTCTGGAACAGAGCACGTCCCACCAAGTTCATATCGAAGTTCATAATTGCTGGCATTTGGCTCTTGGCGCTCATCTTTGCTGCCCCCTTCCTGATTGCCTTTCGGGTGGAGGAAATAACCGACCGTATTCGAGGTAAGTCTGCACTTTAAGAAAAAAAAGTGAAGGTAAAGTTGGAAAAGAAGTTTCGCATTTCATATTAATGCTTTTAGTACATATTTCTGCTTACTTTTAATAGGTATTTCCAGAGAAATTTGCAGTGCATTTGAGAGATTTATGAGGCTTTGTGAAGTATATTATTTCCTCATAAGAGTTACAATCTTTATCTTTGTACATATAAGCCATGTTCGTTTGTATCTCAGTCTGACAATTTTGCACCTGGGCTGTTGAAACTTATTACAGGTGTTTCTGTATGCTGGATTCAGATCATATGCTAGAATAAAACAGATCTGATCTCTATAGCATATAGCTCCCATAGAAACGATCTTTCCGAAAATAAGGAAAACATGCTTAACTTATATAAATATATCTTTATTAAACACATCAAAGCGCAGGGACTCACATATTCTCATCAAGTTGAATTAAAATCTGATGAAATACAAACAAATGTTATAATATAAATGGTCCCACCAATTTCAATTTATCTAGAAAACTAATTTTTGTCGCTATGAATGCTGAAAATAGTACCTGTAATTATTGTGTGTTTTGATTTGCGCTGTTGTTTCTTGGAACTTACTGAAAAGATTTAACATTTTGTTCGTATTTCATTCGGCATACCATAATATATTATTTTTCTAGATTGTTTCCATACAAGAATTAAATACCCAACAGATCGTTTTATTTTTGTAGATATCTCAATCAGAACAGTCTAAATTACTCTGTGTTATGTTTTATTCTGACCAAATTTCATTAAAATACAATCCATATTTCATTTTTATATGAAACATTTTTGTTTTAGTTATAAATATATATTAATAAAAGTTATCAAAAACAATATTTGTGCATTTTGCTAATTCTTACAATGTCTCAACGAAATCAAGTGTTTTAATCATACCTAAAAAAACCTCTACACGTGGTAGAAGTCTAGTGACGAAAGCATATTCAAGCCCCAAATTTACTGTTACTGCTTTCGTCACTAGCGTGGACTGCCGTCCACAGCGATAGGATCATAAAAACAATGGGTTTAAAACTGCATTTTTATATAAAAAACGTTTTATTGGGAATATTTATATATTTATAATTAATTATATATTTTTATTTATTTTTATATTTATATTTATATATATATTTATATTTATTTATATATTTTTATATATTTATATATTTATAATTATTTATATGATTATATTTATTTATATATTTATATTTATTTATATATTTATATATTTTTATTTATTTATATATTTAAAATTATTTATATATTTCTATTTATTTATTTATATTTCAAGAAAACTTTAATAATTTTTGTAGCAGAACCTCCGCCAAATTCTTAGCCTAATTCCATTTAAATCAAACAACTATATTAAATAGTTTTCCTAAAAGTTATGACTTATAAATGAAGTTATTGAAAGCAAAATATTTGTATGCTCAACAAATTTTATATTTTACTTAAGGGTAATGTCAACAAAATCGGAATATTTATAAAGTTACAAGAATAACAAACTTGCAAGTTGATTTTAACTTCGGCACGCCGAAGATAGCATCCCTATTTTTTCAAGTGTGGAAACAAAGTCTAATCCATGTGAACCCCTTTGAAAATATATGTATTTACAGAGAACGAAAATTACTTCAATGTGACTCGACCTTTTTGCATGAACAAAAACCTATCGGATGAACAACTGAAGGCATATCGTTATGCCCTGGTCTTTGTACAGTATTTGGTGCCATTTTGTGTGATTAGCTTCGTCTACATACAAATGGCAGTCAGATTATGGGGCACTAGGGCACCGGGAAATGCGCAGGATTCGCGTGATATAACGTTGCTGAAGAACAAGAAGAAGGTGAGCTAAGAAAATCATATAATGTCTTGATATTTAAGGGTTCTTATTTTCTCCTTTTACAGGTCATCAAAATGCTAATTATTGTTGTGGGTGTCTTTGGACTTTGTTGGCTCCCGTTGCAGCTATATAATATTTTGCATGTTACGATACCGGAAATCAATGACTATCATTTCATAAGCATCGTTTGGTTCTGCTGCGATTGGTTGGCCATGAGCAACAGCTGCTATAATCCCTTCATTTATGGCATCTACAATGTGAGTACACATTTCCCTTTTTACATCATTTGTTTACCGACAATTGTCGTTGATCCCGGCTCAGTCAAGAGTTAAGTGCTTTTTAGACAAATACACAGACACAGTAAAGATTGGCAGCAGTTGAAACACTTGAACTTTTCGCAGAATTGTCACTTTACGAATAAAATGTGTAGGGGCATTTCCCCTAAGGAAATGTGCGGACATTTTATATGTACTAAATAATGATTTTATTAATTTTCATCTAAATTTATTTCTAATATTAGCTTGGGGAGAAAGAAATCAGAAAGGGCTAGAGTCGAAGTCGACTATGAAATACCCTTAATTTATTTTTAAAAATATTAATAACCTAAGAAATAGGTTGCCACTGGTAGGTTTCGAACTCCAGAAGCACACTGCAATAGTTCGAAACTCTAAGCATTGCGTAAATGCAGCCATAGTCGATTATCTGGCAAATTAACAGTTTCCTTGCCTCAAGTTGTTGCCTCGAACCTTTGTATATTCGAAAATTTGCTTGATTCATATCTGCGGTGTTTATTGTCCGATTGCAATGATATTTTCAGTACCTATCGCAATTAAACTAAACTTTATGTATGCCGAATTTGGAACTTTTAAATTACTCGTCTTATTTGGGTTTTTATAATTTTTTCGGGGCGGAAGGGGGCGTGGCAAAATTTAAACACAAACTTGACCTTTGTAGAGACCTCAAGAGTGTTGCCATAAAGTTTGGTTACTCTAGCTCTTATAGTCTCTGAGATCTTGGTGTTCATACAACAGGACAGACGGACAGACGGTCGGACGGACAGACGGAAATGGCTATATCGACTCGTATGTTGATGCTGATCATGAATATATATACTTGATGGGGTCTGCCAGACTTCCTTACACCTGTTACGTACATTTTTCTTTATTTAAAGGGTCTAAAAAACATTTAAATAATATATAAAATATATAATTTTGATAACAACTCACATAATGTTCAAAAAATTAGAAAATGTATAAGCTTTGACACAAATATCGACTGCCTTGTCACATGTGCTAAACAATAATTATAGCTCAATTCAATTTGCCAGATGATGCTTATAGTCAATTATTTTCACATAATTGCAGACAATTTACAAAACTTTTATAGAAAACTAAATATAAATTTCTACATTGTTTGTGTCCACTCAAGTTAATTAAAAGCACGTTTCACTGTTATCGATAATAAACACCTACAGCAAATTCTGTCAAACACATAAAGCCCATTTCGACCCTCAAACCAGCATAAAAACAAAACCCCAAATCGCAGGCATAAAAGCGCAAATATTTTGAGAAATGGTTTTCCTCCCGCATCCCGCTTGAAATCGATAAAATCGACAAGGAAAAACACAAGACACGCAAAGTTTTTGTTTTGGGTAGTCTACCCACAACAAATCCAGACAAAGGAATCTGTCTTTTCTCGCTTTTTTCCCTCTAGTATTTTCACGTGTGGGCGACTGTTGGCCATAAATGAAATATATTTTGAGACAAAAGTTTGTCGACAAATATTTTGATTTACGAGGAGGGAATAGAAGGGCCAAGTCAGCAAGTGTGTTGGCAATTAGGGAAGTTTTAGCTAAAGGGAATCTGGGGAGTTCCCACTTGATAGACCCAAGTGACAGATGGCACAATAAGTAGTAAAATCACGAGGCTCAACATTCATTTACAACGGAATTCTCTATTTGTATCTATAGAGTGTGTAGAAGAGAGGTAGAGCTGCTAATCGAGTGCATTAACTTTATCAAAAAGGTTGGCAACGAGTTTGCATAATAGTAGAAAGAAAATTTGTTTATCCGTTTGGGAATAGAAATTAGCATGTGTATATTTTCTACAGAAATACTATATGTAATTATTATCTAAACTTTGGCTGCTCTTGAGCATCGGCAAAGGGTTTGTAAAGTGTCCGGACAATAGACTAAGAATTTATAATTTGGAAATGACAAAGGAAATCAGCAAAGTCACAGCTTGTGATTTCTTGGTATAAAATTGGTTTAATTTCTTATATTAAACATTTTATCTATTGACTAGATATGTTCTTAATATGGAGACTAAGAATACTAATTGAAAGTTCAAACAATTTGCAAATCACTTAGAATAATAGACAAGATCTTTGTCTGTCATTACTTAATGAAGCTAAGAAATTGGTTAATATATTTCTTAGAAATACTGCGACTTCTTACATAACTTTGGTTTGTATTAAACATGTTCTGTAAAGTCTTACATCCAGCAATCAATACTATCCAATGCTAAAATAATTGTGAGAAGAAAACAATGTATAAAGTTAAATTAAGGTATAAAATTCATTTTAAATATTGTTAAAATAATAATATAAAATTAATTTAAATTATAAAGATTAGTCCAACATTCGTAAAAAAAACTGACAATATAAAGTTCTATATTTAAAAATTTAAATGTGGACTTCTTTTTCAAATATAACAAAAATGATTTGCACAAAAAAATGAAATATTTCTGTTATATTTAGCGACCTTTTTAAACTGTGAAATTCGTCCATTTATTGTTAATAGGACAGATATGTAAAAATACAACAAAACACAAAAATACTTGTCAAATGGCAAAGAGCTAGACTTGGTTTACAGCTGTTTCAGCAGATGCCAGGAGATCTCCCTCATCAGTACCCTTTGAGCTAGTAGCTTACCCAACGATCCAAGCTTGTTATCTATGCTATGTGCTGCTAGAACCAGTTGTGAATTCTAAGGCCGCAACATAGAAAAACATAGCATGAAAGTTGAGCTTGTCTTTTTGTTGTTTGTTATACCCTTGCAAAAGGTATTATATTCATCTCAGACCCTATAATCAGCATCAACAGCCGTGTCGATATAGCCATGTCCGTCTGTCTGTCCGTCCGTCTGTCTGTCTGTTTGTCCGTCTGTCTGTCTGTTGGTCCGTATGTTTCTATGTAAACTAGTCACTCAGTTTTAAAGCTATCTAGATGAAACTTGGTACAGATCAGTCTTTTTGCTGCAGGTAGTACATATGTCGGAACCTGCCAGATCGGATCACTATCATATAGCTGCCATAGGAAAGATCGGTTAAAAAGTGCACCGGGGTTCTTTGGCGTGCCAAAAATAACAAAGAAAACTAGCTTAGGGCACTCTACTGTCGCTCCCGCCCCGACTCTCAGGATTGTTATAATTTATTGTAGTTCCCGTAATTCAATTTTAATGTAGTAGATCAGAGTTTAATATTTAGATAGTCGGAGATATTTTAAATTGTAAAGTTTGCTCCAACATTAATATATTATAATATTATATAATATACAATTAAATATATATGTAATATAATACAAAATAATTCCACATAATTTCTGCACTTGATTATCAATATAATATCATCCCAAAGTGCATTCACTTGTCGTGCTAGCCAAATGCTTTTGAGACACTTTCTTTATAAAATGAACGTAATCTTCGATTGACATTTGCGTATTTATATATTAACTGAAAAATGAATGATTAAAACTTGAGAATTATATATATTTTTATATTTTATTTAAGTAAAAATTAATATTTTAAATAGTCTTTTGGTATTTAGATGCTAAAAATTAGTCTAACATTTGTTTAAAATCTATAATTAAATATATTTATATGTATTTAATAGTCATTTGCTTTTTCGATTTAAAATATTGAATCAACAGTAGTTAAAAACTGACAATTAAAAGTTTAGCATTGCAAACTTACAATTTAGAGGGATATTTGAAATTTAAATAGTCTGTAGGTATTGAATATTGTAAAGGTTGGTTTCTAAATCGATGTGTAATACAATTCGACTTGATTAACTTAAGAACATCATTTGACAATTACCTATTAAGTGAAAAAAGAATGATTAAAAATGTATAAATTAGATTTATATATTTTACTATCATAATTAAGTCTTTTGATATGTAGATGCTAAAAATTGATAGGTAAAAAGTGACTATTAAAAGTTATACATAATTTAAAATGAAAGTATTGATGGATATTTAAAATGTTGATAGTCTGGGGGTATTAAATATGGTATATATTGGTCTAGCTTTCGTTGATCAATACAGTTCAACTTGATTAACTGCAGAGCAATATCTCAGAGGGCATTCACTTGTCGTGGCCCAAATGTCGTGTCAATTGTTTTCGAGACATTTTCATTAGACAGCCGAATAAAAGTTGAATTTGTGATTGACATTTGCGTATTTACGTCTTGTCTTCTCCGTTTTCTCGCCTCTTTGCAGGAGAAGTTCAAGCGGGAGTTCAACAAACGATTTGCCGCCTGTTTCTGCAAATTCCGGACAACGTTGGAGCAACACGAGCGGACACTATCGATGCACACGCGTGCCAGTTCCATACGCTCGACATATGCGAATTCATCGATGCGCATACGCAGCAATTTCTTTGGCGTGGGCGGGAATGGCGGCAAGGCGGGGCTGCATATGAGTCGAGGGAATGGCAATGGTAATGGCAATGGACATGGTTTGGCCAATAGCAGTTACAACAACAATGGACATCAGACTGTTGTAACATTTGCCGGCGGTGGTGGCGGATCAACAATGCCACCATGGAGACGTAATAATTTCAAGCCTTTACATCCGGATGTTGTGGAATGTGAAGATGATTTGGCATTGATGGAACTGCCATCGACAAGTGAGGAGCATCCATCGAGTATTGGTGTGGGTTGTGGTGGGGTGCAATTGGAATTGCTTAAAGCGGAATCACGAGAAAGTTCCAGTTGCATTTGTGAACAGGAATTTGGCAGTCGCATGGAATGTGATGGAACTTGCATACTAAGTGAAGTATCTCGAGTGCAACAACCGGTGGCAAGTCGAGCTGTTGTTGCTGTTGGTTGCAAGCTGGAGGGCGAAACATTGTGGCAGCCATTGTAAAGTTAAGTCAGAAAGTGTAGAAAGTGTTATAGGCTTTCAGTCTGTGATTTCGTAATAATGAATTGTGATTACAAATACAATGAGCAAGTTGAATGATGATTGATGATTGATGATCGTTATAAGCTGGAATCGTGCGAATCCCTGTACAGTATTATAAATCTAGCCAACATTTGCATGTCGAATTATATTCTAGCTATAAAACAAAAACAACAACAACTTTCCGATAGTGTAAGCATAAAAAAAAAGAATTCCAAATAAACTAAACATAAATAGTCGTGTTTGTTTTTTTTTTCAATTTTCTTCCGGCTGAATTTCTCACTTCACGCATTTGGCTTTAATTATAAAATAAAAAAAAAGCACATGAAATCAATTAACTAGCATTAAACGTAAATTATTGAATTAGTTTTTAAATAAAACTACTATACAATATTCACATATATGTATGTATGTAAACTGTGTGTAAAAAGGCTAATTAATGTAATTGTATTTTAATAAACAACATAAACAATATGAGTCATTAAACAAAGCGAACAAACAGCCATAAAACTGTCTTTAAATTGTGGGGGGGGGGGGGTTATATTAATGATAATTAAGCACATAAATCATAGCTTTAAATGGAGTATAATTTCCATTTGAATTGTCTTTGGAGTTCACTTAAAATTTAACTGCCAAGCGAAAGCTTTTAAGTGTCGGCAGTTTTTTTTATGGCAAGTCTTTGAACTTGACATTGAATTCGGAAGCTTTTTCAGCGCGTTGCCATAAGAAACTGCACTTTCTCAAGCTGTCAGAGCTTTTGCTTAGTGCAGACGCAAACCGGAAGTTGCGTAAAGCTTAAGACGATGTTTTGTCAAAAGCTCTGCGTTTGCTTAAAGCAAAAAAAAAACAAAAGAAAACGTTAAAAGCTTTTATGCTTACAGGGTGTTTGCTACACTTGTTGAGCTTCGGCTGAGCAGCAGTTTAAACGGAAGATGTAGTGAGTTTACTTATAAGTAAGTATAAAGTTGTGATATTTAATATAAGTATGTCATTTATTTAGTTGCAATTATGAATTTTATAATACTTAATAATATATTTTTAATTGTAAATTTAATACTATATTTAAATTACTATTAATCACTTATAAACAAGCATAAAGATCTGATATTTAATATAAGTATATCTTTCATTTAGCTTCAATCATGTTATTATAATATTATATAATATATTATTAATTCTAAATTTAATTCTATATTTAATTACTTATATGTATAAAGTTGTGGTATTTAATATAAGTATATTATTTATTTAGCTTCTATCATTTTATTATAATATTAATTAATATTTTTTACATTGTAAATTGAATTCTATATTTAAATTACGATTAATTATTTATAAACAAGTAAAAAGACATATTATTTAATATAAGTACATCATTCATTTAGCTTCAATCCTGTTATTCTAATATTAAATAATTTATTTTATATTGTAAATTTAATTCTGCATTTAAATTTGAATTAATTACTTATAAGTCAGAATATAGATTTGACATTAAATATAAGTATATCATAATTTAGCTACAATTATGTTCTTATAATTTTAAATAATATTTTTTTATATTGTAAATTATATTCTTTATTTAAATTTCGATTAATTTGACATCTTAGCACTAAAAGTATTAAATATAAATTATTATGCAAGTCTGCGCGTATCTGAATATAGTTTTAAATTAACATTGAGCTTCTCAAATTTATTTATATTATTTAAGTGCACAAAAAACTGCATAATATTTATTAAAAATAATATAAAATAAGAATTTTAGCTAACACAATTTTTAAAATTAATTTAAACTATTACAGTAAACTGCATGAATAAATGGCAAGCTTCACATATATAAATATATTATTTAAGTTCACAAAAAACTACAAAATATTTATTAGAACTAATACAGAATAAGATTTTTAAGTAATACAATTTTTAAAAATTAATTTGAACTATTTTAATGAACTGATTGAATTAATAGTAAGTTTCACATATTTATAAATATTATATAAGTCGAAAAAACTACATAATATTAATTAAAAATTATACAAAATAAGATTTTTAACTAATAAATGTGTATAAATTAATTTTAACTATTTTAGTGAACTGATTGAATAAATAGTAAACTTCACACATTTATATATATTATTTAAGTCCACAAAAAACTACATAATATTTTTTAAAAATTACATAAAATAAGATTTTTAATTAAAAAATGTTTATAAATTAATTTAAAATATTCTAATGAACTGCTTGTGTTTCCACAATCCTTGCAAACTGTTTATTATCTTATATTAATATATTTGTCTCTTAATTTAATTGTCTATTTAAAATTAATATATTTGTAAATTTTATTTTGAGCCCTACATATTTTATTGTCGACGTTAAATAATTATACTTTCTATATCTATTTAAATATAATTTTATTTGATTTATTTATTGACTAGGAATATTTTTTAATTATTGCACTAGTCGCACTGACAATTTTATATAAAGTTTATCTTAAGATTATAATTAATAACTTATCTATTATATTGCTTATGAAGTTAAAATCAAGTTCGAATCTTAATATAAGTATTTAATAATTAATTCAAATGATAAACATAAGCAAACTAACAACTGCTTTAATTTTATTAAATTAATTGCATTTACTTGCAAGTAGACATTATCATTTGTTTATCTTTTTTTTTAAATTTCAATTTCAGTGCTTTGTCTATTCTCGTTTAAAGCTCGCGTGTGATATGATTAAACTAAGCTAATAGCTGGACAAACAAAGCGGAACATCCTGGTTGACAAACACTAACAAAATATGACAACAACAACAGCAGCAACAACAACAACAACAACATCGATGATGACAGCGACAGGCAACGTAAAGAGTGTCACGCAATGGTCGGCATATGTGCGGCTCTAGTTGCTTTCTTTTTATGCCACATGCAATCAAACAACATATGCTGCACTCTGGCTAACACACACACACACACACACAAACACACACACACGCACACAACACACACACACACATATTTACTGTTAGATACACAGTGGAAAACACGCAATGAACTGACTGACTGGACATGCACATGAACAAGGAACAAGAAACATGCTGGCCATGGCAGACACACACACACACACACACACGCACACAGATACACGGACAGACTAATGCAGTGGACTATGGGGAATTTGAACATTTTTCTGGCATTAATGCATTTTTCTAATAATGTGCACTTTTTTATTATTTAAAAAAATACTTCTATATGAATGTAGAACACATTGAGAATAGTATTACTTAACATGTGTTCCAAATCTCAAGTCTCTAGCTATAAAAGTGCTCTTGTTATCAGCGTTTTTCCGAGTTATTGGCGAAGGGGGCGGGGCATCGCGATGAAATTTTCAGGACACATTAAGCCCAAGCTTTTTATAATGTGTGCCAAATCTCAGGTCTCTAGATTTAACATTGCTTATGTTATGGTGATTTTTCTAATTTAATAACAAACGGGGCTTGATATCGAAAATTAAAAATAAACTTGATCTGCGTATGGTATTCAGGAATCTACATTCCAAATTTGAAGTCTCTAGCTCTTATAGTCCACGCGTTCGTACGAACGAACAGACGGACGGACGGACAGACGGACAGATGGACGGACGGGCAGATGGACGGACGGGCAGATGGACGGACGGATAGATGGATGGATGGATAGATGCACGGACGGACAGACAGAAAGATGGACAAACAGACAGATGGAT
The DNA here is from genome assembly GCA_958299025.2 of Drosophila histrio. Taxonomy (NCBI): domain Eukaryota; kingdom Metazoa; phylum Arthropoda; class Insecta; order Diptera; family Drosophilidae; genus Drosophila; species Drosophila histrio. Next base: position 1,959,368 of record OY729166.1, read on the forward strand.
GGACGGACGGATGGACAGACAGACAAACAGACGGACAGACAGGCGGGTGGACAGGCAGAAAGATGGACGGACAGACGGAAAGAAGAACAGACGGACAGACGGACGGACGGAGAGACGGACTAACAGGCAGACAGATGGACGGACAAACTGTCGGACGGACGGACAGACGGACGGATAGGTGTCAATCGACTAGACTATTGATACTGATCTAGAATATATGTAGCTTAGGGTATAAGGTGGAAGCAGCGACAATCAGTATTAACATTGAAGGAATATCGATACCAGGAACGTTATCGATATTAGCAGACGCATTCAGTCGGAGTAAGCTGTCGGAATCAGTCGGAGTGAACTGTCGGAATCAATCGATGTGAACAGTCGGAGAAAAGCAGCAGCAGTCAGTCGATATCAGCCGTAAAGATCAGTCGTCGGAATCTTTAGTGAGCAAGTCGAGCAACTAAGGATTTACAAGAAGTACTTAAAAGAAGTATCGAGTATTTTAAAGAGGAATCCGCCTGGAGTTCTTGATCAACCTTCTGGTATTCGTCGTCAGCCTTAAACGCGAAATAAGCCGATCTGCCGTTCATGTACAACCTAATAATAAACTAATAAAATAGCACATAGTTCATATAATAATATACTTAATAAACTCTTGTTAATATATAATTAACCTTACATATATTTATACACTTCTTCTGCCTGTTACCTACATTTGCACACATCAAATATACCCTTTGTTGCCCATTTTAAATGTGTACACGGAATTGAAAATCTGTCTTAGTTCACGAATAATTAATTACAAATAAACTAACATTTTATTAAGCCAAAAGTAATCAAGTTATTAAATAAACACGACATAGTTTATATTTAAATAATTAATTAAAAATCGATTAATATTTCATTAAATCAAAAATAAATAAAAAATTGAATAAATACGATACAATTAAGATAATTGTTTAGTTTAAGAAAATGTGTTATGAGTACAAATGAAACATTGCGACTAGCGCTTTAATGTATCAAACTTTGCTTAGTTTAGAAGTTATAAATTAATAATACTATTTATAATACTATAATCTGTTACATTAATTAACTAAATAATTCATAATTTTGTGAGTTGTGTTATTTAAATATCTTAATTGTTAGCATAAATAAAATATAATGAATTATTGCGACTAGTGTCTTATTTAGTTTGAAAGTTAATACTAGATTGTTATTCAATTTCAAATAAATTAAGTAAACAATGTAAATAAGTTGTTCGAAGCAGAATATATACTAGTTTTGCATATATTTGAATGCCATTGGCATTCTGTAATCTTTACATGACATTGTAATGCAATGTTATACTCGTTTTGGCACACCTGCATTATCACCTGTTCCTGATCTATGGCAAACTGCTTCTAATTAACCATTAGTCGGCAATAAACAAACTACAATTCGATTTTATTCGTGTGTAATTTCTTCTAATTAGATTTCGCATTATAGGAACATATCGTTGTTCCCTCAAAACATACTAAGTAAGTAAATATAAATTATTCATTATTGAGGTATTTAAGTCACTTAATTATAAGCATAAATGAAAATTATTAATTATTAAAATAAATACTAGTCACAATTAATTAATTTATAAAGCTTTGATTAACTAAAAATTTATTAAATATTAATAAGCTGATGTTTCATTAATAAAATAAATAATTAATAAATAAGTAAGTTGTGTTATTTAAATATCTTAACATAAAAATAATAATTGGTTGTTTTATATATAATAAAACATTGTGATTAGAGTCTCAATTTACAAAAGTTGAAAGTTTTAAGATTAATAATTGATTGTTATTTCTTTTAAAATGAATAATGAAATTACTTCTACAATAATAATAATGAAATATTGTTCTAAAATTTTGCTTAGTAAATTTTAAAAAATAATTACTTGCCATTACATTAAATAAGCAAATAAATAATTAAATAAATAATTCATAAATTAATGGGTTGGCGTATTTAAATAATTTAATTGCTTGCATAAATAAAAATGATTTATTATGAGTATTAATGAAACTTTGTGACTACTGTCTTAATTTATAAAAGTTGCTCAGTGAATAAATTATTATTAATTACTAATAAATTAATATTTCATTCAAAATAAATAATGAAATAAATTCGTGTTAATTTAATAAATAAAATTTCCCTGCTAGTATTAATACAACTTTGTAAATAGTACCTAAATGTATTTAATTAATTTATTATTTAATTATAGACTGTCAATTCATTCAGAAAACAAAAAAAAAAACAAATAATTAAACAAAATACGACATAATTTAATAATATTTAATTTTTAATATTTATAATATAAATAATTTAACTATAAATAATAAGTGCACTAAGACTAGTGCCTTAATTAATAAGTCTAAAAATACTTGTAGTGCTAGAATATAATGAATAATTAATTTTGTAAATAAAAAAAGTAACAGAAAATTGTGAAAATTTCCCATGGTGCAGTGTCGGGAATATTTTCACATAGATGGACACTTGGTTGCACGAACAGAACAGCGCTGTGTACTCTGGACAGCCGGGAGAAGTGGCACAAGGCCTGTTGATAATTGAATAATTAACAATGTTTAAAACGGCTGGCGAGTGGCGTCTAACGACAGGGTAGAAAGAGTGTGTAAGAGAGAGAGAGAGAAAGAGATAGAAGATAGGTAACCAGACACTAACAAGAGTGGACTCTGAGTCTCTAGTGCAGGTCAGCAGGTCAAATGCAACCGCAATGTCAGCGCAAGGCCTTAACAGGCGCAAAAGCCATTTAGTTGAATAACTCATCAAGTACACCACTTATACACACACACACACACACACACACACACACACACACACACACACAGCTGACACTTTTCTACACACTCATGTGTATATGAAATAATTGGGTTAGTATTTCCTTTAAATAATTGACAATTCGGTGGGAAAATCTTCATGAAACGTGGACTGTCATTTATTGATTGACTTTATTTATACGTATCTATATCACCCGTATATTATTTTTAACAATTATTTATAAAAATGGACTTGAATGGACTTTCAATGTGTCTTCTGTCGTGCTGTCGAACGGTTCGTTTAGATATTTCTAGTACAAAATGCAGGAAACAAGTGACAATAAAGGTGTGTATAAAGAGATTGAAGATATAGATTGAAGATAGGTATAAATAGATACTCGGTGAATAAAAGGCGTATAGAAAAAAACAGATTGAAGACTAAAATAGATAATAGGTAAATAACAGGCGTGTAGAAAGATACAGATTGAAGATAAGTATAAATAGATACTCGTTAAAAAAGAAGCGTGTAGAAAGATAAATGTGAAAATTGTTTAAGTTTGTTGGAGAAATATTATAAAAACAAGTTTGCTATAATTAAATTTAAATTATCTTATTAATACTATTTAAAGTATTTTTTGTGTAGAACAATAGGCTAAGAGTTAGACTAAAAGTTAAGCTTTACTTAATCTAAAGTGCAGAGACTGCATTTTTTGTATGGAAGTGAATTAAGCAAAACTTAAAGTTATACTTATAGCTTTACTAAACGTAAAGATTGTGTAGAGTTAAAAATAATTAAACATATTTTTCTTCTACATTATTTTTTAAATTTAAAAGAGGTTTTTCCTCATAAATTTAAATAAATAATATCTCTAAATCTTTGAGAAATTTGAATTATAAAAATAATTAAACATTTTTCACAGGATTGTCTCCCAAATTAAGTTTTAGGCAATATCCCCAACTATTTTAGATATCAGAAAAATATATTAAACTAGTTTTTTATTTTATTTTATTTAAAGTTTCATCCTAACACTACAAGTACATATATACTTATAATTTATTGCGCTAGTCACAAGTAAAAAAAAAAAATTATATTCATAGTATTTATATGTATACAATGATATAAATTATATAGTAAAACAATTTAAGGCAAAAATAATGTAGAAAAATATTTATTAAAATATATAAAGAAAGATATAAATAAGAAATTATGATATAGTTTTGCTTAGGTAATTGTGTAATTTAATTTTGAATTTCGTGGCTCTATTCAATTTAATTGAATATGGCAGTTTGTTCCAATTTCGAACAGCAGCGATGAAGAATTGTTTTTCCGTTGAGGACAATCTAAATCTACGAATTTTCAAACTAAACTATTCATACATTGAGGGTATTCCCCAATCCTTTCTACAAATGTTGGATCAATTAAATAATTGTTTGAATATCACCAGACTTAACTCAATTTAACTTCATTTATTGGAACTTTTTCTTTACCTATTCACTTCTAAAATTTAAACGCATATAATATAATATTATTATTGATTTCATAATAATATTTACTATTCTTGTTTTATATTTTAAATCGTTCTTTGTGTCGCCTGCTTTTAGTTGTCGTTAAATAATTGAATAAATAAATTGTCAGCAGTTTGCAAAATTGTTGCATGCTTTATTTATTGCTTTAGTCTTCAGTTATTTGGTATACCTAAAATTCCCACTCTTTTCTTTGCCTTATAAGTCGTGTTTAACATATTGAAAACTTCTTTTCTATCCTTTCTTTCCTTTCTTTCCCTTCTTTCCTTTCCTTTGCCAGCATCTCGCAAGGCCTTCTCATCGACAAGTTCCTCGCGTCGCAGCAGTGGCAGCAACAACATGGAAGATTGTGAGCCAAATACAATGAGCAATGGCAATGTTGAAGTTGAAGCTGATGGTATTGGTGTTGGTGTTGGAGTTGGGGCAACACCCAGTTGCATGCCCGTTACAGATTTCTATAGAAATGCCACAGTGCTCATTACGGGTGGCACGGGTTTTGTGGGCAAAGTGCTAACCGAGAAATTGTTGCGGGCCTTTGGTTTGCGTAAAATTTACATGCTGATACGCAGCAAGGACAACATGAGCGTACAGGAGCGATTGCAAGGATTCTTCAATGAGTCGGTAAGTCAATAGCAACTGGGGAAAATGAGTTGCTGCCGTTGGTGCTGTGTAAATGTGTGATGTGTGATGTGATGTCATGAGGGAAAACGGAGGGGAAAGAGGTGCTCAGTTTGCCGCTTGTCAATCGTCTCCTGCCGGCAGTACACAATGCAAACTCAACGCTAGCTGTTGGCGTTTGTTTTGTAAATACCCTATAAGAGTTAACTGAGTGTAGTATGTATGCAGGCATATATAGTATTAATTAAGGAAGTTAAATTACCAAATTGAAAAAAAGAGTTTAGCAGATTTTGCAAACTTCTTTTATTAAGTTTTCAACTAAGCAAACGTTTGATGGTTTCTATGGAGGCTAAAATATTTAAATATCAAAAGAAAGTAAGGATAATTAAATCAGAATTTGTTATAATGTGTAACCTATTTTATTGGCATTTATAAATCTATTTCTTTTAATATTAACTTCTGCAAAAATTTATATATAATTTTAATATTATTAAAAAAAATTAATTCAATATTTAAATAATTTTTAAATGACAATTAGATATTTCAAAAAATACTTCATAACCTGTGCAGGTCTTCAAAGAAAAGTATTTTCATTATAATGGAATTTAAATAGCCCAAAAAAAACGTATACACGATTTAAAAGTCTACAGACGAAAGCATATTCAAGCCCCAAAATTACTGATATAAAATTTTGGGACGAACAAATTTCAATATATTAACTATTCTAATATAAAACTAGCTAAAAAACTGCTCTTGTTATCAGTTTTTCAATTGTGGGCGAAGGGGGCGTGGCATCGCAATGACAATTTCATTAAGCCCAAGATTGTTATCATGTCTGCCAAATCTCAAGTCTCTAGCTTTAACTTTGCTCATGTTATGGTGATTCTAAATTTAAAAACAGACGGGGCTTGATATCGAAAATTAAAAATTAAATTGATCTGCGTATGGTATTCAGGAACCTGCATTCTAAATTTGAAGTCTCTAGCTCTTATAGTCCACGCGTTCGTACGAACGGACAGACGGACGGACGGACAGACGGATAGACAGACAGATGGACTGACGGATAGACGGATGGATGGACAGACGCACGGACGGACAGACAGAAAGATGGATGAACAGACAGATGGATGGACGGACAGACGGACTGACAGACGGACAATCGACTCGGCAATTGATACTAATCAGGAATACATATACTTTATATAGTCGGAGATGCCTTCTTCTGTCTTTTACATACATTCACACAAAACCATTATACCCTTTTCTGCCCATTCTTAATGGGCATAGGGTATAAAATTACTAAACTGCCATATTTACAATTTAATGCTTAATTGTAAAATCTAGTGAATATTATGTATTTAAAAATTTGTTTACTACTAAATATTATTTTTAAGTATTTTAGTAAACTTAAAAAAACAACAGTATTGAATTGCCGCAGTATGTTGTTCTTTAGTTAGTTGGATTTACAGGGTAATTCTTAGTCTTTGCTTCTGTTTTTTTTTTACAGATATTCAATACAATGCGCGTGGAGTGTCCCGAGCTGTTGGAGAAGGTGCATCCGATACGCGCTGATTACAGTGCCATCGACCTGGACATCGATGCTGACGACCGTGCAATGCTCTCGTCTGAGGTCCAAGTGAGTAACAGCCCATCTCTTTCACTCTATCTCCATCTCACCATCTCCATCTCCATATCTCTTGGCATTTCTCTGTTGAGAACAGCTGGAGAGGATCTCGTGTTTTGCATTTTGTTGCCTGCTTGTTGGCAATTCAATCAATGGCACTTTTGTGTGAAACTCTTCTCTGCCTATCTGTTTGAATGAGTCGCTGCTCTCCATATCCTGACTCTATCTGTCTGTCGTCTGTCTGTTTGACTGTCTGTTTGACTGTCTGTTTGACTATCTGTCTGTCTGTCTGTTTGACTGTCTGTTTGACTGTCTGTTCGACTGTCTCTCTAGCTGTCTGCTTGCCTGGCAAAGGCAGGCGCTATGTTTACGACAACAGCATGCAGTCGTCGGTTTATTTCCTTTTTTATGATTTTTTTCTCCGCACTCCAAAAAAAAAAAAATACAGAAAATAAAGCAAAGGCACAAAAAATGTATATATGTATATTTTCTACTTTTCAACAAAAATTGAAACCCGGCACGTAGAACTGTGAAAATATATTCCTACTCCAGCATTTCCCCTTGAAGCTAACAGCTTCTCTTCCCGCTTCCTGCTGCTGGTTATAAAAAACAATATATAAATAAATGAAAATTCCTGTGCATGCTTCAAGTGTTTGGCGTGCGCGAGCCATTGTCCTGCCAGGCGCATCCGTTTGCTGTTTTAGTTTCTTTTTATACCCAGCAGTCATTGACAAAGTCCCAGCCAGGGTGTGATAGCTCTAGGATAGCGTATGTAACAGGTGGAAGAAGGTCAATTTTATTTGATAAAATACACTGATTAAAACAGATTTTTTCAGAAAACAAAGCATTTTTTAACAATCAAATTGGGCATAGAAAAATTTTTAAAAAATAGAGAGAGCTTATTGATTGTAGGATCATTTAGTTTTGTATTATTTGTATTTTAATCTTAAGGCTTATCGTATTTAAAGAAATAAAATATATAAGACGAATATTCCTGATCATAGCAACCAGTCAAAATCATCTTATCAGTGTTTTAAAACTTTCTAGAATAAAATACATCCTGATTTTATATTTATAATAAAATATAGTTCCGTAATAATTGATATTTGCACTTTAAAACCTTCCTTAGTCAAAGAAATTGGAAATAAAAATTCTTTAAAAATAGAGACAATATATTAATTGTAAGTCCATTTATTTTTGTACTATTTGTATCTTAATCATTAAGTTTATTATATTAAATAATTATATAATAAATAAAATAGCTATGACGACTATTTCTCATTTTGGAAATCAATCTTGAATCCTGTCAACATTATCTCCTATTTGTTTTAAAATTCTCTATAATGAAATGCTCCCTGATATTACTTGTAATATTAAAAATAGGCTCGAAATAAATAAGATTTGCACTTTAAAACTTTAGAAACCTGTCAAAATCATCTTATATGTGTTTTAAAATTCTCTAGAATGAAATGCTTTCGAGTTTTCATGTAATATCAAATGAAGTTCCTTAATAATTGATATTTACTCTTTAAAACTGTAGGATCCTGCCAAAATCAGCCTTTAACTGTTTTAAAATTCTCTAAAATGAAAGGCAGCTTAATTTTACATATAATATAAAAAAATTCTTTAGTAACTGATATTTAGCCTTTAAAACTGTAGAAGGAAGAAACAAAACTAAAGTGGAAAATCTAGAGAATCTTTATCAATGGAAATTATTGTAAAACAATTGAATTAAATTTGCTAAATTAATCAGGGAGATTTAGCAATTAAAATCAATTATTTTACGATAATTTCCAGGGGGTTAATTTGTCATCAGCAAACGAAATCAGATACGAGAGTCGCAAGTAGAGAAAGTTCACTTGCTCTATCTATTATATTATTATATATTACTTATAATTTAGTATTTTTTTAATTATTTGTATTTATGCTTTAAGTCTGTCTTACTTATTTAAAAATATAAATTAGCTGTGTCCAATTTTTGTAATATTATTAAGCGATCTATTTTGTCAGTGGATATATAAAAGAATTAATTTGCACTTTAACTATGAAATAAATCTTAAGGAAAAATAAATTAAATCTTGTTCTTATCAAATTTAACCAGAATAATTGACTTAATTTATTAATTGAATCAGGTGATCCATATATGATAAGAAAAGTAAATCAAATCAATTAATAAATTAAATAATTTACCCTTTAGCGATGAAACAAATGTTAAGAAAGAAAAATACAAAAAAATCTTTTTCCTAACAAATTTAAACCAGAATAATTGGCAGATTGAATCAGTTGATTCATTTATGCTCAGTAAAATAAAACTGACTCCATTTGAGAGTTGAAACTGTAGATAGTTTATTAACTATAAATTGTTAATAACTTGCTGCTATCTCAGAGCTGTTTGCTGACCATCCCCTAAGTCGAGCACACTCCAATGCTGCCATCTCACTTGTTTTCTTCTTTTGTGTGTTTGGTTTATATTTTTTGTGTTTTTGCAAAACATTTTGCATACAAGTCACTCACTTGCATGTGGTGCAGTCGGCAGGATTCACTGCGCTAAGTCCTTGCACAGTTTTAAAACTAAAATTGCTTTGTTGTCGATGTTCAATGCAGCAGTTGCAGCATGTGTGTAGCCATGTCCTGCTTCCTCGCTTCCTCTCGTTCCTCATCCTTTCCCAGCATCCGTCTGTCCGCGTACCTCATCCTGACTTTGAGGTTATCAGCGAACGCAGCCAGGACGAGGCGACACCAAATGCATCCTGCAATCGCTTCTGTTTTGCATGCACTTCTCGTGCATTTTGCATGTGCTTTTGTTGTTAAGCTGCAAGTTGTTGTTGTTGTTATTGTTGCTGTTGTTCGTGCTTTGTTGCTGGCATTTTTTTCAATTTTAATATGCATTACAATTTCTAGTTTATTCTTTTCCTTCTGGTTAGATTGTCTTCAACGTTGTCGCTTCGGTTAAATTCAATGAGAAACTGAGCGATGCTATTGACATTAATGTTCTCGGAACTAAGAAGATACTCGATTTGGCCATGCAAATGAAACAGTTAAAGGTAAGTAATGTCTAAACACAATTATAAGAGCTTCAAATGACGACAAAAGTGCGAGAGAAACAATTATTATACATTTTAACAATTTATTTGTCAAAATATTTGATTATATACCATTTTTCAGCTCAAATTACTTTTATTTCAATATCATTAGCGTCAAATTTTATTTGTCAATTCTTTAAACATCATTTAACTATTTTAAATACCAACTTTCAGCTTCCTAGCTTAAAAAGATCCTGAGATATGACTCTGAACCACTCTGGGAAACTATTTCAGTGTCAATTCTAACAAATTAGTTTCTTACGAATGAATTTCTTGAAATGTGTTCTTACTTTAACAACGAGATGAATATTTTTATTACTTGAGGCACACATATACCAAATATTTGGTTTTAACAAACTCTGTGGAATCATCTCTTAACTAGATTTTTGCAATTGCAACCCAACTTAGTTCGAAAACGTCTTATGCCACATTTTATTAGTTTATATACCAAATTTCAGCTTCCTAGCTTAAAAAGATCCTGAGATATGACTCAGAACCACTCTGGGAAACAATTTCAGTGTCAATTCTAGCAAATTGGTTATTAACGAATCTATTTCTTAATAAGTGTTGTTACTTTAAATGAGATATGTAGATATTTCTCATTACTTGCGGCACTTATCTTCCAAATATCTGGTTTTAAGGAACTTTTTGGAATCATCTGTTATCTAGATCTTTATAGTTTCAACCCTACTTAGTTTGGAAACTTCTTAAGCCACAGTTTATTAGTTTATATACCAAATTTCAGCTTCATAACTCAACAAGATCCTGAGATATGACGCTGAACCACTCTGGGTTGACTTTGGAATCGCCTCTTAGCTAGATCTTTATAATGTCAACCCTACTTAGTTCGGAAACTTCTTAAGACACATTTCATTAGTTTAAATACAAAATTTCAGCTTCCTAGCTTAAAAAGATCCTGAGATATGTCGCTGAACCACTAAGGAAATCATTTAAGTGTCATAATTATAGCAAACCATTTAATTAAAATGCTATACGGAGTCTCTTAATAGTCTTTTTTTTTAAGTTCAACCATTAACAGATTATGTTTAAGGCACGTTTAAAATGAAACTTTGTTGTTCTATCGAAATAAATATTCGCATATCATTTTTAAGTAACCAAAATACATATTTCCCATATATCTGCATGTAAAATATTTGTATAAGAATTTTAATATTTACAGCACTTTATATGTATGTTTATATGTTTTTTTTTAACGTAATGTTTCTCTTTTGTTTTTGATTGCTTGTTGCATATATTTTTAACGGTCGCGGCGCGTGCAAACAATTTCAACACAATTCAATCAACATTCGACATGATGCCACGCCCAGTCATTCGTGCACATTTCGACACTGTACTGCAACTGCAATCGCAAATTCATCAAGGAGCAAGTGTACGAAAATGAAATTGGCTACGAAAAAATCATGCAGGTTGGTTGAACGAACAAACTCAATGCGTGGGCATTTAAAATAAAAATGTGGAAGCTTGTAGAGCAAACACAGAGTACTCATGAATATTATTATTATTTTATGTGCATACGCAATGACTGCCCGCCTGATCTGATTGGCTTAACAATTTATTTAAATTAAAAGAAACGAAACGAAAACAAACATAAAACTGCAATTGCAACATTGAGTTTCTGTTCTGTTCTGTTCCTTTTCCCTTTTCTAGATTTATCGCACCTTTGACGATGAGACGTTGGAGAAGCTGCGTCATTGTCTCATTGGAGAAATGCCAAATACTTATACTATGACAAAGAAATGCGCTGAAAATCTGGTCAATCATCGCGCCTTTCACATGCCAGCGGGCATTTTTCGACCACCCATTGGTAAGATTAGTGCTAAGATACTTGAGCAAGAAACAACAAAGGGCTCTTAAAGTTGACTTCACAAACTAATTGTCAGATAATTAGCCCCAAAATGCCCCTGGGCAGCTCATGAGATTGCATAGAAAAAAAAGGAGAAATGCAAAGGAAATTTGAAATTCGCCAGCTGCCTGGACTTGAACAGGGCCCCAAAGGATCAGCAGTTAGAAAAAGGAATATTTAAAATTTTGTGCAAAACAGAAAAACAACGTTGCATTTTCTCATCACCCCCCCCCCCACCCACATGTCGACTGGGGACCAAAGTCGAAGAGGCAAGTCGAGTCGACTCGAGTGGAGTCGAGTCGAGTGTGGCAAGCTTTTGCCCAGATAAATGCATGTGCAAAAAACTTTTTTTTGGTGTGTATTTGCAACGGCCACCGAAAACGCAACGTAACGTAACGTAAAAAGAAGAAGAAAGACGCAAGCTATCTTCGGAATACCGAAGATCTAAATCTTCTTGCTAAGAATGAGAGGTGGAAATTGTAAAAATTATAAGTGGAAAATAAACACTTTTTATACAAAAAGGCAGTTACAATAGATTTCAACTATAGCAGCTTTATAAAATCATTGCCTGAATTTGGTATAATTTGTTGTGAGTATTTCTAAGGTACTCTTAGGATTTTTAACCGAAATAAACTTATTCCTAGAACAGCTAAATGATAGATAAGTCATTAAATTTAGCTAAAACTTGGCGTTGATATATCGAATCTTCTATAAATAATATTAGCTGAAATATTTGCATAGGAAAACTATTTCCCCAAAAGATATTACTATAATATATATATATATGATATAGTCGTTCTATTTAGGTAAAACTTAAAACTATCTAATGTATTATAATATTTAGTACAGGAAATAACTACAATATATGAAAAACAAAAATTAGCAAGCAAAAAGTAGAAATCATTTAGTAATAAGAAATTAGCAGTAAGGTATTTAGGAAATAAATATTAGGAAAAAAGATTGGGAAGCCAGAAGTAAAGAAAAGTCGACATAAAAATAAAATATACGCAAAATTTGTATAAGAATACTTTTTACCTAAAGATATTTCCGTATTAGATATATGATATAGTCTGTAATCGTTTAATTTGAATGAAAGACGCAGTTATTTTCTATGCAGTCCACTTTATTTTGTCTGTATCAAACGACTGACGACGCTGCATTTCAAGCTAGGTCCCTCTCCATTGTCTTAATAGTAGGTTAAAGCGAGATAGCTAATCCATTGGGATATTTAGTGACTGCAGGATACACAAACTAGTGATGGTCGGGTATACAAACAAGTGACGGTAGGATTAACAGAGTATTGGTATGATAACAGAGTATGGAAATGTTAACAGAGTATTGCAATGTTAACAGAGTATTGCAATGTTAACAGAGTATTGCTATGGTAACAGAGTATTGCTATGTTAACAGAGTATTGCAATGTTAACAGAGTATTGCTATGGTAACAGAGTATTGCAATGTTAACAGACTATCGGCCTGCTACAAGTCGTTCGATTTAGGTCAAACTAGACGATGATATATCTGATGTACTATAATTAATACTACAATTTAGAAACAAATCTAGGAAGCTTATAGTTTGAAAAGAAAAATTAGCTATTGTGTTTTTAGGAAATAAATATATGGTAGCAATACAATCTTGCACCTACCGCAGAAATAGCATCCACACTTCGTACATATATAGTATATATATAGTATGGGAAAAGCATGGGCAAGATTTGCCCAATTGTAATTAAAAACGACACAGACAGATGATCAGCAAACTTAGTTACGGGAACTACAACAACTAATACAACACTCAAAAGGCTAGTTCAACTTTCATGCAATGTTTTACTATGTTGCTCGCTTAGAATTCCCAACTGGTTCTAGCAGCACAGCATAGAGAAAAAGCTAGAATCGTTGGGTAAGCTACTAGCTCAAATGGTACTGATGAGGGAGATCTTCTGGCATCTGCTCAATCAGCTGTTTACCAAGTCTAGCTCCTTGCCTTTTGACAAGCATTTTTGCGTTTTGTTGTATGTTGATATATCTGCCATATCGACAAAAAATCGTCATCCTTTTTCTAAGCATTACAAATATCATTAAAATTTGGACATACCCACTGCTAAAGTATAACAAAGCCCAGCTAAAAGCCAGAGCATGCCTGACTTGCTCAGACCCACACAACTGGCGACTCCCGATTGCCCGACTGCTTGGCTGCCTGGCTGCCTGACTGCCCGACTTTCAACTTCCGACTTCTGACTCCAGTTTGCAGCTTGAGCTTCGTAACAAAGCGCAAACAAATTTTCATTTATTTTAACACAAAAATGCCAAAGCATCCTAGCACATCCTGGCATATCCTGGGCTGCCCCCAACAATAACAACAAATGAAATGAAATGAAATGGGTAGAAGAAGCAAAAAAAAAGAGTAGAAAATTCAAGTGCAAAACTTGCAATTGGGAGTCAGGCATATCAGTTAGCGCAGTAAGGGATGGAATAGTAGTAGAAGCCATTGGACCATTATCGCTTTTGGCGTTGTCTAAAATCAACAACGGTCTCCGGACTCGAGTCTCCTTCCTTGTATCTTTTGCTCTGACCAACAAAGCAGCCATTAATTCTTATTTATTTGCAGTAATGTCAACGTACAAGGATCCATTTCCCGGCTGGACTGATAATTTGTACGGGCCATCAGGTTTATGCACTTGGTCGGCCCGGGGACTCGTACGTTGCATTTACGGCAACGCCAACTGCAAGGCGAACATGGTGCCGGCCGATTATGTGGTGAATGCCATGATAGCATCCGCCTGGGATATCGCCCGAAGGTTAGTGGAAAAGTGGAGCTGAAAAGGGGGACAAGGGAGGGGATTGCACATAAAATAGTAGTTGCTCAATTTGTTGGTCGACGGGGTAAAAGGGGGAAAGTAGTACGATATTTTGTTAAAGAGCTTTCAGCTAAAACGGACAAAGTAGAGAACTAACCAGCAGCTTAATTAATGATTTATTTGAATTCTTATTTATTTATTTCTTTGCTTAATTGATAGCTCATAATAGTTCTTTAGCATTTATTGTTTCCTTTTGCTATTTCTTTAATTAATTCTGTAGTTTAACATTTTAACTTTAGCTCAATTATTCAAATTACTTTAAAGGCATTGGAAACAAGTTATTTAAAATACTGTTGAACTTTCTGTGCTTGATCACAAATTGAAGATTTAGAACTTGTCATTAAGATAATTAACTATCACACTATTAGCAACAATTTAAGCTAGCTAAATATGCAGATTTAATATATATATTTAGAATATTATTTTCATGAAACTAGTTTATAAAATAAACTCTGAGTTTTTTACTATTTATTTAGCTTAAACTACTATATTCTTTGCCTCATTTATTGGAACTAACATAACTAAGAGTGAGAACTGTTTAATTAAACTGATTACCAGTAGAATATAACATAATTTCATTAGAAATCAGCTTAAGTTCAGTATTCTGAAATTCATTCATTAAAGAAAATTGTCAAGACTAATAAACCATTTAGTTAGTGAGACTTTGAAGTGTTTAGTTTAAACAAATATTCTTACAGGTCAGCAAATATTTAATTCTTTTTTAGACCCTTCACTTTAAAAATTAGAAAGGGTCTGTTAAGTTTGTAAAAAGGTCTAAAGAAGTCTAGCAGACCTCATAAGGTATATATATTCTAGTACAGCATCAACAGTCTAGTCGACATAGCCATGTCCGTCTCTCTGTTTGTCCGTCCGTCCAGCTCTCCGTCTGTCTGTCCATCTCTCCGTCTGTCTGCCCGTCCATCCGTCTGTCCGTCGGTCTGTCTGTATGAGCGCCTAGATCTCAGAGACTATAAGAACTAGAGACGCCAAATTTTTTATGTTGATCCGTCTATGGACTAAGCAGCACCAGTTTATGTTAAAATTTTGCCACGCCTTCTTCCGCCCATAAAACGAGAAATTTTAAAGCTAGAGTCCAAAACCTCAATGTATATATATAAGTATCTTAGTTAAAACCTATTATTTCATTTTTATAAAATAAGTAAAGTAAAATAAACTAAAGTAAATAAGTAAAGGGTCTCTCATAATTTAAACATTGTCTATTCATCTTTATTTATTATTATTTATTTATTTAACTATTTATTTAACGTTGACTAAAAGTAGTCGACAAATGAAAATTATTAATAATTTAAAAGACACTTTAAATATAGATTTTAAATGAATAAAACTATACAAGCTACAATTTATGTTCAAGAAAGTTTTAAGCTCTAAAAATGAATGTTTTATTACGTTTTTTCATTTTGATATCAAGTTAAATTGAATCTTGTTTTTAAATGTTCTACTTCAGCAATTATTTACAGCTCTCTGTAATTGACTACCAATCAAATTCTCGTGTTATTAGTTCTATTCAATTTGTGGGCGAAGGGGGCGTGGCATCCTGGAAAAAAGATAAACGTGATCTGCCCGCAAAAATGACCAGTGCTAAGAGACCAAGTTCATGCTTCTAGCTCTTACCATCTATGAGATTCTTTCGTTCATAGGGACGGTCGGACAGACAGACGGACGAACGGACAGGCGGACGGACGGACATGTCCATATCGACTCAGCTGTTGAAGTTACAATTGTAACTAGTTAACAAATGGGTGACGTTGAGTTAATTAAAAACTTTACAAGTTTAATTTAAAGTAATATAACATTTAAGTCTTTAATAATTAATAAGCAGGTATTGTTAAAGTCATTGGAAACTGAATTTATATGGACTTCGTTTATAATTGAGAAATGACAGAGCTTATTTACAACTGACAAAGAAGTGAAATATGAATTCATTGTTCTCTTGTTTAGGGTTTCAACTTATTCGCTAAAACGTTATTTTATTCCATTTTAATTAAATTGAATAAATTAAGAGACGCCTTTAAATAATATAATTAAGCATATTCAAAATGAATTCCCTTACAAATCAAACTGATTATTAAAGCTTAAGCTAATAAATTAGTGATTTAAGTGTCTTATTGTTTGATTTAGTTAACAGCTAACAAGTCATTACATATCTAGAATTTTCTGCAAACAATGAATGCAACTAACAGCAATAAACTGTATTAAATTACCAACCAAAACAACTTCACACATGCAACTGATAAAAATCTCTTCTCAGATACGAACAGCGTGAAAATGAAGACGATGGAAAATCCGAGCTGCCTGTCTACAATTACGTATCCGACGTGAACAACCTGACCTGGGGCGAGTACATGCACCTGTCGCGTCAAGGCTTTCACGAGCCATTCGACAAGGTGATGTGGTGAGTTAAACACAACTGAGTGGGTGTGTAGGTGTGTGTGTATGTGTATTGATATAAATATTCTTTCAATTTTGTGTGGCAACTTTAACGTTATCCACACGTACCATTGCCCATATTGCATGCATGTCTAATCCAAACAAAAAAAAATGCTTAAATATTGCCTTATTTCTCTATTTCTGCTACGGAAAATTTATCTACACTCGGCTAATACCTTGAAACAATGCAACTGAACACATGCCACACACCAAAACCATATAAAAAACGAAAAACCGAAAAATACAAAACATGCGACGGAACAAAAACAAAAACTCAAATGAAAAACCCTCAAAAACCCCAAAACGGGAAAAACGGCAACTAAACCAATTCGAAATGGGGACAATGCTGTTGAATCGCTGACGCCAACGACGACGATGGCAATTCTTGCAACTTGCAACCTGCAACCTGCAACATGAACCCCATCGAACCCATTGGACCGCATTATTGTCACAGGTGCTTCTCGTATGTTATAATACCATCGAAGCCTCTGCATTGTGCAATTGCATTTTTCTTGCACAATATCCCAGCTTATATTTTAGATTTAATTGCCATGGCCACCGGACAAAAGCGCATGTAAGTACAAACAGACAATGCGAGAGAGAGAGAGAGAGCGAGAGAGAGCGACAGCAATTGTGTGGTAGGGAGAAGGGGACAATAGATACTATAGATATATATCTAGATATCGATACACAGTCACATCCAATGAGATTTTGCTGTATAAGTTAGTTGCCAGCTATTGTGGGTTTCGGGTTTTGCTACATTGAATGGATTTTAAACGCTACATTGAAAGGCAATTGAATGAGATTCGACAATTGGCTTGGGGTATATTAGCTAAAAGAGGCAGCTTATTGCTTAAAAATGAGGATATAGACTGAGAGAACTAGAGAATAGCAAATTAGAGCTGATAAACTAATGAAAAGATCTAGCGAAATAGGAAAAATATATTAGGAATTGGCAAATATGGTACAAATAAAACAAAAGAAAAAGTTAAGTACGCAGTAGTAGATACAAAATATAGATAAAGATACAAAAAAGATAGAATATATGAATGGCAGAAGAAGTTTTTAGATATTATGGCTGTTAATAAATAGATTTCAACATGGAAGTATGGGTAACTAAAAAAACCTCTACACATGTTAGAAGTCTAGTGACGAAAGCATATTCAAGACCCAAATTTCAACATGGAAGCATCGGTAACAAAAAAACCTCTACACGAGGTAGAAGTCTAGTGACGAAAGCATATTCAAGCCCCAAATTTTAACATGGAAGTATGGGTAAGAAAAAAAAACCTCTACACGAAGTAGAAGTCTAGTGACGAAAGCATATTCAAGCCCCAAATTTCAACATGAAAGCATCGGTAACAAAAAAAACATCTACACGAGGTAAAAGTCTAATAACGAAAGCATATTCAAGCCCCAAATTTCAACATGGAAGTTTGGATAACTAAAAAAACCTCTACACGAAGTAGAAGTCTAGTGACGAAAGCATATTCAAGCCCCAAATTTCAACATGGAAGTATGGGTAACTAAAAAAACCTCTACACGAGGTAGAAGTCTAGTGACGAAAGCATATTCAAGCCCCAAATTTTGACATGGAAGCATCGGTAACAAAAAAACATCTACATGAGTTAGAAGTCTAGTGACGAAAGCATATTCAAGCCCCAAATTTCAACTTGGAAGTATGGGTAACTAATAAAAACCTCTACACGAATTAGAAGTCTAATAACAAAAGTATATTCAATCCCCAAATAACTATTAAAGTATTTAAGAGATGTGCAAAATAAATTTAATTAATTCTAGTTATAGATCTAGCTCATTTGATAAATCTAACTATAAGTGTAGCGTATATATGAGTTCAACTTAAACGCCATAACTTTCTCGGGATGACTACTTTTGTTGCGAGCGTCCAACATGTCGCATGCGTTATATTTAACAAATTGCAATTAGAGCGCATTACCAATGGCATTTGGCATTTATTTATGAACCGCTTGAACTTGGTTGATGCTCCTCCAGTTGCCCAGTTGCTGTTTGCCCAATTAGCAAAGGTAATCAATACTGTATACTGAATGTCTGTTGTTGTTGTTGTTTTTCCCCTACTCGCTATTTAGGTACGTGAAGGCATATCGTAAAATCTCACGGATAATCAATATGATGGCCTGGTTTGGCCTCAAGGAATGGAAGTTTGCCCATAGCAACATTGACGAATTGAACGAACTGTTGCCGATTGGGGAGCGTGAGAAGCTGCAGTTTAATATAGCAACGATTAATTGGAGCGAATATTTTCGTTCGTATCTCAGCGGCATCAGGCGCTACTTCTTTAAGGATAATGCTAACGATAATAAATTACAACAGCGCAAAACTATTTATCGCAGGTAAGAAAAGCGAGACAGAGACAGAGAGTACAATGGAAAGAAAGAAAGAGTGTGCACTAAGTACTTTTTAATTACACTCTGTTTGGTCTCTTCATTTTCTTTCTCTTCTTCAGAATATTGTTGCTGCATACGCTGTTGAAGACGACATTTGGTCTTTCATTAATTATGTGCATACTGCGCTTTTATCTGCGCATTTTTAAAATTATGCCAAGGATTGCGGCGTTCTAAGATGCGTGCGTCATTATAAATTATAATCAAGCGATGTAACCTTTTAATAAACTCGGTGCCAAGCGATTTCTTAACTTTTTCTTTTGCATTACTCATACGCAATGTGGTCGCAACAAGACGCTGAACTTTTTTTGTTGACTGCCTGACATGTGTGTGTGTTGACTGAAAGCTGTGGGGGGGGGGGGGGGGGCAAAACTTGTCAGGTAAAAAAGTTGTCTGCCTGTGTGAACTTTGTATTTTTATATTTTGTCGCGCTTGTCTTGAAATATGATGCAATTTCTGGCGCGATAAAGTTGCAAGGACTAAAATGTCATAACACACACACACACACACTCATACACACAGAACAGATTGTAAGTGTTGACTTTTAGTGTGAGTGTTGGAAAATACATGAGGATTGCAGTTAGCCAAAGTTTATGCTGCACTACAAGCAAACAATGCGAGCATGTCAACAGCTTGTGTTAGAAATTAAGTTCAAACAAAATCTATAAATATAAAAAATGCAATACTTAAGGCAACTTATATGGTAAGCTTGTTGGTAAGTTTTTCTTGAGTGCAGTCAAAAGTAGCTATGACTTTGATAAAGTGCTGAAAGCTCGTCAGTCAAGCAACAGCTTTTACTTGAGAGACTTGTGTGCGTAAGTCTTTGATAAACTTATCAAACTGTAGTGAAAAATCAGTGACAATAGCTGTATGTGAATTTAGAATTTAGCTTTTACTTAAAGCAACTGCTTGCAGGTCACTGACATGATCAGTCATAGAGAAAGCAATTCAAATGATTTATTTAGCTAGTGTTTTTAATCAAAGCAAGTGTTAAAAGCTCTTTAAAAAGCTCATTATTAAAAAAAAAATTAATATATTTATAAAAAATATATATATAAATATATTAAAAATAAAATAAAAGTTTATTTAATCTCAAACAAGTGCTTAAAGCTCCTTAAAAAGCTCAGTCTATTTTAAGAAAGCTTCATTATTACAAATAAAATTAATGTATTACATATATATATATAAATAAATATATTAAAAATAATATATAAATATATTCAATCTTAAAAATGTGCTTAAAGCTCTTACAAAAGCACAGTCTTCCTTAAAAAGCTTATTGTTACAAATAAAATGTATATATTAAATATAAATAAATATATTAAAAATAAAAAAAAATTAAATTCAATCTCAAACTTATGCTTAAAGCTCTTTAAAAAGCACAACCAACTTTATAAAAGCTTTTTAGGAAAGCTCATTCATTGGTCCGGCACATTTGTGGATATTATGACTATTCAATTCTTAATCTATACTTTTATTTACTTTTTACATTTGAATTTAATCTAATTTGTTTATATTTATATTTACTTACGTGGTTTAATTTAGATCAATTAAATAAATAACTAAATAAAATATATATAAACAACGTTTTATTAAGAATGATTGAGAAGCTCCTTTAATAATTAATTAAGAATTATTGTAAGCTCTTTGAAAAGCTTATCAAACTGAATAGAACAAATTATAGTAAAAGTTACGTTTCAAATAGATTTGCTATAAATAAACTATGAAAAGCTCACTGATAAAGCTTCTAAATCATTCCAACAACACCAAGAATGCTAGCTACAAGATCTTGAACTCTAAGTAACTAGAAAAGCTGTTTAAGCAAACGAACCCAAGTCTTTAGCTACAAGCTCTTTAAAAAACACATTTATTATTACACTTGGAGAATTATATGGTAATATTTCGAGCAATCTCTTTCTCTGAATTCTTTCTTTCTCTCGATTCTTTCTTTCTCTGCTTAAAATGTAGGGCATGTAGAGTTCAGAGTGCCGCATAAATTTTCAAGTAGCCAAGCGGCCAAAGAAAAATGGCCAAGAAGTGAACGTAAACAACATGACAAACCAACACACACACACACAGTATATCTGTATGTGTGTGTGTGTGTGTGTGTGTGTGTGAGTAACATACCATTACATATATAATTTTAGTTAAAAGTTTTATTTGCCGCATATTTCATATTCTTGTTCTTGTTTGCTTTTTGCTTTCTTTTCACAACTTTTTCTCGCTGAACATTTGCTTGTTTCATATTTCATGGCAGTGCAGACAGTGGAAAGAGACAGCAATACAGCGAGAGGAAGAGAGATAGATAGATAGCAGGGAAGGTAGAGGAAGAGAGGGAGATAGAGAGAGGGTACAACACCCCGCGCGCATTCATTATTGTGTAATATTTTTACATTATTTTATTATAAATCAACAAAATGCACTCAACGCTGCTGCTGCTGCTGCTGCCCTCTGCTACAAAGTTGCAACGTCGACGCCGACGCCGACAGCGACTGCGACGCTGACTTCTGCCGCTGACAGCAGAAACACATTAAACGTCATAAAATGCACGAGCAGCGAAAAGTCGACGGCTGCGTCGACGGCTTCACTTTTGCCCCTTTTGCCTTTTATAATTTATTTTTACTTGAATTAATGTGCATACTTTTTTGCACTTGGCTGCACAGTTGTCCCGTTACCTGATAGTAACACCCCCCTCCCAATCCCCCTCCACGCTTTGCCACGTCTCTCTGTGTGTGTGATAAGCAAAGTGGCCAAAAATTGCGTTGACGTTGGCATAAAATACTTGCAGAAATTATTATAAGTGCAATGCAAGGCACAAACATGTGAACGGAGTAAGAGAAATAAAATACAGTGTGACAGAGAGAGAGAGAGAGAGAGAGAGAAAGAGAGAGAGATAGAGAGAGAGAAGTGTAAAAAGGTGTGAGGGAGATGCAAATAGTTAGGTTTCCTTACCTTAAAGTGTTTGTGGTAAGCAACTTCAAATACAATTATATACCATATGCCAAAGTTCAGCTGAGTTCTTCAAGTACTTATCACGATCTGACATAGTTAGGATGAGTTTCTTTATAGATAAACTAAGTAGTTTGAGAGGTAATGGTTTTAAATGCGTAAGCCATATATCAACATCTGACCACATGACAAATTTCAGCTTAATCCTTCATGTGCTTATCGAGCTCTGATGGGAAATCCTTTTTGTAATTAGTAAGGATGACTTTCCTTATAGATAAACTAAGTATTTAGCTTAAAGTAATATAGATGGAATATTTATATTAACATCTGATTAAAAATCAAATTTCAGCTGAATCCTTTAAGTTCTGATCGAGATATGAGGTGGAAGCATGTCAGAGAAGAGTTAGGATAATATTCCTTTCAAGAAAATAGTTAGTTTGAGTTTTCTTATAAATAAACTAAGTAGTTGATATGGTAAACAGCTTGAGGGCGTAAAACTGGATTATTTATATGAACATCTGATCACAAAGCAAATTTCAGGTAAATGTTACAAATATTTGTCGAGATCTGAAGTGGAACCATTTCAGAACATAGTTTCATAAGTTTCTATAAAAATAAACTAAGTAGATTATGTGGTAATGGCTTTATAAGATGCATAACTGGAAAATTTATATCAACATCTGACTACATTTAAAATATCAGCTAATTTCTTTCAAATACTTATTGAGATCTGAAGTGAAACCATTGCAGGATATGCCAAGTGATTTTATTTAACTTTAAGACTTGGAAAGATAATGCGCCTAAAAGAATTAAACTTGTATTGTTTATATCATATTTATTATTGTATTTATTTATTTATTAAATTATGTTTAATACAAACAAATATACAAACCTAATTCGTATTTAAGAGTATTAACCTTGGCCTTCGACTCTATATTTAATTTATTTCTTTAACGTTGATTTAAAGTAATCGACAGAATAAAAATATTTCGAACTTTAAATCGAATTAGAGAAAATTATGAATAACAATTTAATTATATTAAATTCAGTTGTATTTAATTTAAATTTAAACTGTTCAGTTGAGGTAATAAAAATGTCTGTAATTGATCCAACAATTGTTGCAAGAATGCGCTCATTTCTATAAGATTTTAAACTCAATTAATCATCAAAATTTTACACTATACCATTACATAAAATGGTGCTAGGATAACTTAGATTAAAGAACAACTTAGTACTTCATTAGGAAAAAGTTTGAAACTGGAATATTCATGCAATTCTCTTTTTATATACAAACTTTCAGCTCTTAAAGTCAAATATTCTTTGAGATATGAAACCAAATAACTCATATGAAACCAAGTAATCATTTATTTCAAATATGTCAAGGGAATTAACATAAAATATATCTTCTATCTATAGAGATGAGCTTGAAACCTTTAAAACTAGAATACATATATAATCTGTTAATTATTTACAAACTTTCAGTTTTCAAGCACAAAAAACTACAGAGATCTAAAGCCGAACCAGCTAAGAAATAGTTTAAAGTGAAATTTGTTTAAAAAATATGATGTTTCTCTTATTCCAACATAAGTTAGAATATTTTCAGCTAAATTGATATCAAACGAGTTTGGTAAGCCTATGAAAACTGCCTATATTAAAATAAGCCGATGAAAAATACCAGAAATACCAAAAAAACACACTAAAAATACCATTAAGCCCTAAGCTATCAGTTCACATATTTAGCATAAATTTGGCGCTCGAATCGAATAAACATGAATGCACTGAGGCTGACAACTGACAGCTGACATTTGTGCTTGCAACTTTGCATCAACAGAACATCAGTCGAATGATGTGGCGTCATCTTACAATGCCCTGCGTGCCCCGTGCCCCTTTGCAACACTGATGTGGCATGTGGAACTTCATCAGATGCCAGGCTGCCAGGCTGCCAGCTGCCTGCTGCCAGATGCAAATGCAGTCGCCATCAGCTGTGCAAGTGCAACGGGCGGTGATAATCAAGTCATGAACTGACTCGACTCAGTTGCCACTCTGCCACACACAAACACACACACACACACACACACCGTGCCACATATTGTGTCGGCCCTTTGGCAATGTAGTATTCGCTGCGTGGAACGTGCGTGTAATTGGCCGTTCATGTGCAGCGAGCTGGCCGCGCACAAATACCAACTTGGAGTTAACAGAATTTTGACTGAGTTTGCCAAGAAAATGAGAATTCGATTTGCTGTGAACGTGCAATGCGGCGTATGCGCAATATTTTCATAGAAATCCATAGCAAGCAGCTGAACAAATCCAATAAAAATACATACATATGTCAAAATATATAAAGGAAAAAAGTAAGAAATTTTTAGTTGAGTGTGCTTGACTATAAGATACCTGATACCCGAACTAAATGTAAATATATTATTTGCAGGGAGTTTTTAAAAATATATACAAAATAAACTAGGAAAAGTATAAACACATAAACAAATGCAAGGCTTAAATGCATCAAAAAAAAGAAAGAAAAACCTTTTGTGGCAGTGTGTTTTTCTTTAAATTTAGAATCCTCTAAAGAATTACAAGTATGAAAATAGATTTCACATGGAATAAATAAATCTTACAACACTGATTTATTGCATCTTTGACTTTTAATTTAAAATTTCCATAATTCGGAATAACTGCTTATAATAAAAAGGAACGTTAAACACCAAGAAGAAACTTCTTTTATAAAACTGTAGAAATTATGGAATTTTTGCCGATTTACAGATTTAATAGGTAAAACCAAACTATTTTTTTTATATTAGAATTGTTTATACATTAAAATGAATATTTTTCATTATAAATGTGTGATATCAGTAATTTTGGGACTTGAATATGCTTTCGTCACTAGACTTTCACCTCGTGTAGAGGTTTTTTATATAAGAATAATTTATATATTAAAATAAATATTTTTCATCACAAAATTTGATATCAGCAATTTTGGGACTTGAATATGCTATCGTTACTAGAATTTCACCTCGTGTAGATGTTTTTCTTTATATTAGAATAGTTAATATATTAAAATGAATATGTTTTGTCACAAAATTTGATATCAGTAATTTTGGGACTTGAATATGCTTTCGTCACTAGACTTCTACCTCATGTAGAGGTTTCTTTTGGGGTTTTTTAGTAACACCTTTATCTTCGTAGATACATTAATCATCTTTCTACCGATTTTCGAGCATCTAGCTCGTTCAGTGAAAGTTCTATACGATTTTAATCTATAGAAGTCTTTAGCTCTTAGAGTTTTTGAGCGAATCAAATGTTCTATGTTATAGCATATGATATATACCATGCCTCCTTATACCTGTGACATACATTACAACATATACAATATACCCTTTTACGCTACAAGTAACTGGTGTATAAAATGTAAGCCCCAAAAGGCATAAATCAAATTTTTGGTCAACGAAAACTGCAAACATGGAGAATATTCCAACTCAGTGTGTGTGTTTGTGTGTGTGGATTTTTAATTTAAAACAACAAGCTGAACGGATCGAAGAGAAAACTCCAATGGCAGCAGCAGCAATAGCAGCAGGAATAGCACCTGTGCCCACCTTGATAGCTTGTTTCCAGGTAAGAGCTGAAAGCTGGACGAGAGGCTGACTACAAAATGCCTTAAAAGGCCATTAGTTGTTTGTCTAGGGCCTTTTCTAATGTGCTCTTGTCAAAGTCCACACATGTGTAACAGTCTGAGTCTGCATGTGTGTGTGTGTAGGTGTGTGTGTTTGTGTGTGTATGTGTGTGTGTGTGTTACCTGTCTGTGCATGCAAAAACGTAGCAGCAATAAAGAAGATTTGTGTCGCCGTCGCATTTTGTGGACTCGTTTTATTCATTCTTTTATTTCTATACTCTGTAGGCCAGGCTCAAACAGAGTATGATCATATAGTGACTTTCTTTGTAACAGGCAAACGCTGATAGCTGCGAAACTATATATTAAATTGTATTTATGCATTATTATATTTTAACTAAATCATGTCGAAAATGATTGAATAGAAAACAGAATATTCAGGGAAAAATGAAATAAAGAGATAGAAGATTTTCAAAGAAATATACAGGGTAAAATTGGATGGATAGCGAGAGAAGAAGAAGCATAGAGCTACAAAACTATATAAATATTTATTTATATATTTAATTATTTATTTTAATATCTTTTTATATATTTATTTAGTTATTTATTCAATTATGAATTTATTTAAATTCGATTAAAATAATTTGACAGAAATAAATCACTTAGAATTCAAAATAATATGAAGAAGATGAGCAAATAAGATTAACAATTAAATTAATAAATTGAGCTTTGTTTGCACCAAAAAACAAACTGTACACAAGGTAAAACTCTAGTGACGAAAGTGTGTTCAAGCCCCAAATTTACTGATATTCATTTTTGTGATAAACAATATAAATATGTTTAATAAGTGAACTATTCTTTATATTCTCTTTAGTTTTTTCAATTTTTCTTGATGTAATACAAGAATTTCGAACTTCTTAAAGAATCTTGCTTGGGCTTATGGTTTTTTTTATAATTTTTACTCAATTTTTAAAGAAAAAAAATGATATAGTAAAATATATAAAGCTATAAATTATTTAGAATTTAAAATAATATAAATATAATAAGAATATTAGATTAACAACTTTATTAATAGAATGAGATCTGTTTGTACCAATTAAAACCTCTACACAAAATAAAACTCTAGTGACGAAAGCTTGTTCAAGCCCCAAATTTACTGATATTCATTTTTGTAATAAACAATATAAATATGTTTAATAAGTGAACTCTTCTTTATATTTTCTTTAGTTTTTTACATTTTTCTTGATGTAATACAAATATTCCAGACTTTCTAAAGAATCTAGCTTGAGCTAATTATTTTATTATTATTTTTACACTATTTTTGAAGCATTAAAAACAATAAAGTAAATTATATAAAGTTATACAATCTATGTAATCATATATTTCCCAATTTAGCTTAGAGTTATAGATAATTTTATAGACTAATTTTGCAGACTTGACCACAACTGACTACAGGGCATCACGCGAGTTGCGCACACTCAAGTGCAACATATTGACTTTTCTTTTCTTTTTTTTTTTTGCAAATTCTGCACAAAATCTGTGCTAGAAAGTAAAGTCAGCTTTGGTTTAGGCTAATGACCACAGAATGGTTGCTGCTAAGCCACAAGCTAGTACTGCAGTCAAACACACACACACACAGAGACACACACACTCACACACACACACTCACACACTCACACACACACACACACACACATATAGGCAGTTACACACACCTAGGGGTCAACTTCAATGTCCTTTACATTGTCTGGGCCATGCCTAATATGTAAAAGGACTCACTTGAACATGCCTCGCAAAAAAAAACAAAATAGAGGAAAAAAAAAGTATGTGAGGCATGCCACAGACAGTCATGTTGCATACTATTCTATACACACAGCCATGTGGCATGTGCTATGACCGATGACAGTCTGATAGTACTATAGAGGTGCTGACAAGGCTCAAACAGGACAGATTGCAAAATGAAATGAATGATTGCGTTCGTTGAACGCATAATAAACAATGAAGTGACACTGCAGTTTCATAATTCCTGCTACACTCGAAACTGGAAAGTCCTCAACTACTTTGATTCCTGAACGAGCCGTAACTCTAACCCATAATCCACTTAGCAAAAGTCAGCAGCAGGTAAAATGTGTGTGTGTGTGTGTGTTTCTTGCCACAATTGAAAGTTAGCACTCGCTTTTCGTTGCTGAAAGCTTTGACACCTGACAGCATTTGTTTGAGATGATTTTTATTATAACTTATTGTTGAGTTGTTGATAAGTTATTGAAGTGTTGCCACGTAGGAGAAGTGTATTATAAAGTATTATTATTAAATATCAGGGAGATATCAACAAACAACAAATCAGAAGATACTTGCCAAGAAGCTGACAGCTCTTTTAGGAGATGCTAGGAGATCTCCCTCATCAGTACCAATTGAGCTACAAGCTTACCCAACGATACAAGCTTGTACTTCATCTTGCGCCGCTAGAACCAGTTGAGAATTTTAAGAAAGCAAAATAGAAAACACGTCTGCATCTTTAACCTTTTGACAGGCAATACATCCGTTGTCAATTACTACAAGTACTTTTGATCAGCTGAAACAAACAAGCTGTAAAACGTTAGATAATACCCTGTAAATCGTATATAACAGTGTTTAAACGACTGCCCATAAGCAGCTGCCATTGATTTAATTAAATTTAATTTCAATCCCAAGCGGTTGAAGCTGCAACATGTGGCAGCCTTCCCATTCATCCCAGCCATCGATTGCGACTTCTGGCCAACTCTGGCCAACACACTCCCATTAAATTCACGGGGCCTCAACTTGGAAGCGGTTGCTCCCCAAAGATTACCGCAAATGCACAATGGTAAAATAATCATAATTGCATATAAAATGTTAATGGGCAAATGGACCAGGAGTTGGAGAAACAGCAGCCGAAGGACCAACGGGAGAAATGGCAAATGTTTGGCAAGCTCTAAAAACTTTTTAATACACCAAAGGACACATTTGGGCCTCGGCCCCAAAGTTCCCTCACCCCGCCCCCCCCCCTCCATCGGTTTTTCTACGTTGTTTTCCCAACTGTTTTCAATGTGTGCGAGCGCCACAAATGCAAAAACAATTACGAAAACTTTGCTGGCAACGCGCCACACTTGCCACGCCCCCTAAAAACTCCACTCCCTATTCCCCCCCCGCAAATACCACAACAACAAGAGCAAGCAAAAAAAAAACAAAAAAAAAAGTCAAAACCAAATGTGGAAAATTTTCGGGGGAAAAGCGCAACTTTCTTTTCGGGCCGCACGGCTTTTTCTGCTTGTTGCTGTTTATACCCGTCACTTAAGTGGAGTAAAAGGGTAAATTGTATGTGTTGTTAGGTATGTAATAGGCAGAAGGAGGCGTGGCAGCAACTATGAGGAATATTAGGTATATGCAGTCTTGATCTGCATTAACAGTCGATTCGATTTAGTCAAGTCTGTCTGTATGTACATTTAAATGTCAAAAACTGTAAGAGCTAGATCTACCAAATTTGACACAGAGACTTTTATGACTAACCCACTTTGTTTTAAATGTAAGAAAAGCCTCTTTTCACCCATTTAATTTAAACAAAATGTTCAGCACTTACATTTTAAGAGCTAGAGGTACCAAATTTGACGCACAGAGTCTTATGAAACCCACGCATATCAATTAATTTTAAATTTAAGAAATGACTTTTTCCACCACTTCAATTTAATGAAAATATCTAACACTTACACTATAAGAGCTAGAGCTAGAGACAAATTTGACATATATACTTTTACGAGCCCCAGACAAATTCACATTGTTTTAAACTTAGGAAAAAACTCTTTCCTCCCCCTCAATTCAATAAAAATGTCTAGCACTTACATTTTAAGAGCTGGAGCTACCAAATTTGACACACAGACTACCAAGAACATCAGGTAGATTAATGAATCCTTTTAGAATTTAAAATATAAGAGCTAGAGACTCCAAAACTATTGAACATATGCATATTTACCTTATGGATATCATAATATTGTATTATATATTTAGGTTTATTCTCTCTTAATAAAGAAATGTGTAACATCTACATTATAAGAGCTAGATACTTCAAAATTGTAACATCTACATTATAAGAGCTAGATACTTCAAAATTGGTGGATATATGCCTATAACATCAGGCAGATTAAATAATCCTTCTATCATTAATCCTTCCTTTACATTGTAAGAGCTAGGGACTCCAAAACTATTATACAGACACTAATTTATTTTATGGATATCATAATGTTATTATAATATATCATATATATTATAATATAATATAATATGATTTATGATATAATATATAAAAATATCTAACATCTACATAATAACAGTTAGATACTTGAAGCTTGGTGGACAGATGTCTATAAGTTCCACGGATTTTAGAGTGTTTACAGAATTTTACCACACGCCGTTTCAAACTCGAAATTCAGAGTTTTAATTCTAGAACGATTTTCTTGGTAGTTAACACTCTCTCTTGTTATTATTATTTATTATTATTTTAATTAACGATATTTATGGCTATTATAAGTATTTAAAAACAACGCCTAAAAGTATGCAGTAGTTTGTATACTGAAGGCCTCGGACGCCGTACGAAATCTAAGTTAGGTAATAAGTTATAACTGTAACCTTGCTATACATAATAATAATAATAAAAAGAAGATTAATAATAATAATAATAATAATAATAATAATAATAATAATAATAATAATAATAATAATAATAATAATAATAATAATAATAATAATAATAATAATAATAATAATAATAATAATAATAATAATAATAATAATAATAATAATAATAATAATAATAATAATAATAATAATAATAATAATAATAATAATAATAATAATAATAATAAAATAAGTATTAAAAATGCATGTATATGATTTATATAAAAAACTTTTTTGCTGATCTACGTCTTATAAAATTATAGTTATATTTTTTATATATTTTAATTTGATTACCAGGTATTTTGTAGTCAGGCATAGCGATTCTTTCACTAGCTTTCTTCTGTGTT
Organism: Drosophila histrio; assembly: GCA_958299025.2. Lineage (NCBI taxonomy): Eukaryota > Metazoa > Arthropoda > Insecta > Diptera > Drosophilidae > Drosophila > Drosophila histrio. The sequence continues at coordinate 1,990,194 of OY729166.1, forward strand.
TTGACTGTTTTCTTTTTTTTTTTATCGGTTATTGCCGTCGTGTTTTTGCTTTCATGTTTTCATTGCCATGTTAAGAGTGGCAAGAGGTGGTGCTTGTTGGCAAGGGGACGGCGGGGGCGGGAAAGCATAGGGGAATGGGTGGCCAACAAGGCAAAACACTTAAATTTACATAATTTCCGGTCCACGTCACTGATGTAATGCCACGCTTCATCTGCACCAAAAGCAACAGAGGCAGAGGCAGTGGCAGCATCAGAGAAAGCAGGACCTCTGCCTTTAAAAGCCTTGTGTGGATCAGCTGGGGAACTGACGGGGAAGGGGAGGGGCATGGGTGGAGGGAACAAGGGGGGAGCTGAAGGTTGGGCAGCGGGCAGCGCGTTCAACTTTTAGCTTTTGAACTCGCGCAATATTTTAACGCTGCAATTTTTAGTTGAATTTTTGCCTTGTTTTTATTTTTGTGCGCTTTCCCCAGTGGTAGACCGACTTTTATAGTGTATAAACAACAACAACGAGGAGAACAGCAACAACAGTGAGTAGAACAACAACGAGTACAACAACAAAGAGTACAACAACAACGAATACAACAACAACAAGTGCGACAACAACAACAACGAGTAGTAGTGCAGAGTTTGCACTTGGGTGCTGTAACTTGTTGTGGTAAATGCGCCGCTCACAACTTTATAGACGCTTAGCAATTATGGCAATAGGAATTTTTATTGCCATCATGCCGCAAGGATGTTAAGTTATCAAGGAAACTAAAGAAAGAGACAGGGAGAAGCAGAAGGAAAGCAAGAGCGAGAGCGAGAACGAGACAGATAGTTAGCAAGAAATATAGAAAGTAGTTCATCAAAGATTAACAATTTGGAAAAGACGTAAACTGATTGAATGTCTCAATTATTAGCTTCGTAAATGCTTGAAAACTTTAGTCAAGGAAAGACAGAGGCGAATAGAAAGAAAGAGGAGAAAATGGGGAAATATAGAGGAAATTTAATGAGAGGGAGAAAGATAGCGGGAGCAAGATAGAGAGAGAAAGATAGAGGAAGAAAGATTGAGAGAATATAGATTAAGTACATCATTGTAATAATTATCAGAGGAGGTAACTTGAAGAATAGCAAACCATTTATATAAAGATACTGTTAGACAGTGTTTGAGAAAGAGAAAAAGACAAAGTTGGATATATTGAGAGTGGTAGAAAAGGAAAGACAGACATACAGTAAGTTTAAGACAAAGAGAGATAGATTGATCGTATAACTAAATAATATAATAATTTAACTTGATACTAGTAAACTGATTGAATAGAAAAATGATTTGCTGTTATACTAAAAGACTACAGAAATTGGAATATAAAATATTAGGCAAACAAACCTAGAAAACTTTTAATTAGGAAATTAAAAATAGAAAACCAATAAAAGAAAATGGTTTATTAGACAAATAAATAGAAAAGCCAAAAATTAAGCAATGACAAAATCTAAATTAATGTGTCAAATTCCTTTAATTTTGCTAATATTAATCAAGTAGTTCGTTTTTAAATTGTTTTGTAATCTGTATGTTTCCTATACCCATGCAGGGGGTATTATAATTTTATAACGAAATGTGTAACGCATGAAAGGAGGCATGTCAGACCCTATTAAGAATATATATTCTTGATCAGCATCAAGAGACGAGTCGATATAGCCATAATCGTCTATGCTTCTGTCTGTTTATCCGTAATCTATCTGTCCATCTGCCTGTCTGTCTGTCTGTCCGTCTGTTTGTTCGTCTGTCTATGCGTCTGTGTATCCGTCTGTTCTTCTGCCTGTTTCTCTATCCGTCCGTCTGTCTATCCGTATGTCTGTCTGTCCGTCTGCCCGTCAGTTAGTCTGTCTGTTTGTCTGTCTGTTTGGCTGTGTGCCTGTCTGTCTGTCTGTCCGTCCATCCGTCTGTATATCCGTCTGTCCATCTGTCTATCCGTCTGCCTGCCTGTCTGTCTGTGAGTCTGTCTGTCTGTCCGCCTGTCTGTCTGTCCGTCTGTCTATCCATCTGTCTGCTTGTCTGTCCACCGGTCTGTCTGTCCGTCTGTCTATCCATCTGCCTGTCTGTCTGTCTGACTGGCTGTCTGTCTGTCTGTCTGTCCGTCTGTCTGTCTACCCGTCTGTATGTCTATCCGTCTGTCTTTCTGTCCATCTGTCTGTTTCTACGCAAACTAGTCTCTCAGTTTTAGAGCTATCTGTATGAAACTTAGTAAATATCTATTCATATCAATGCACAAACTTAGAAGAGGATGAAATAGTATGATTGTTTAACTCTTAGAAAGAAACAGCACTAAACTTAGCTGATTGTGTGGGGAATAAAATTAGTGTTGCATTTATAGAAAAAATTCGAGAAAAGAGTAGAAAATACCAATAGACTTATGCAGAGACTTAGAAATTAAAAAAAAACTGATTGCAAAGCTTTATCAATAATAGTTGAGCAAATAATTATAATAATTTTAAAAATAGCAAAAATAATAACTTTTTATTTCCCCAACTATTTATATTCCACTTTTCTTAAAATTAATTAATTTAATTCTTGCCAACAAACTGCATTTGACAATTAGTATTTGCCTTTGATTTGCGATAAGAAGACAAATATGGTACAAGAAGAATATGACGAAATCGATATGGAAATGAATTTAATTAAAAATTGTCCTTCTGCCAATAGTAGAATATTATCTACTGCATACATCTTTCCCCTACCCCACCCCCCCCCCCCTCCCACCCAACTCCTTTTACAAACCCGGTCCCAGCCATTATTCTGGCCAACATCCATTGACAGGCAAATGCAATTAAATTTGCGAGTTAATTTCATTTCATAAATCGAATTTGAGATTGTTCAACAAATACTAAAGCAGGCGTCAATCGTCAGAGATGACAACGTGAGCAGAGGCGATAGTGTTGGAAAATGTGTTAACGAAGTTACAAGTGTTGGAAAAGGTTAAGCTATGAAGTGTAATTCAATAGGAAAATAAAAAGAATTATGCATAGAATGGCATTGGAGATGGAATATGGAATATTACTTAGTTTAATAGAATATTATGTAATTCTTATAATTTATTTAAATATATGAAGATTAATATTTATATGAATATCAATATAAGTCTCTTGTAACTTAAACAAATCTTGAATATTGTTGTATGAATTCAAAAAACAGAGACAAATAAACTCCGGAAAAATATGTATTTAAGCCAAACGAAGGATAAAAAACGAGGAAATTCAAATAGGAATAAGACATGCAGTGAACAACAATAAGTATAAATCTAGTGCATTTATGTAAGGAATAGGAAAAAGCATTTTTGATATTTCTTACTCCATTTAAAATTTCTTTTCATTTAGTAACATACTAATCTAATTATATTTTACATAGTTTTTGCCCACCCAAAATTGTTTTCCCCACTTTTATTGCCTACTAAAATTTCCCCTAATTTTGAGTTATATTTTCTTTCTTTATTATACCCTGTGGGGGTATATTAAGTTTGTTAAAAATATGTAACGGGCAGAAGGAAGCGTGGCTGACCCCATAAAGCGTATATATTCTTGATCAGCATCAATAGCCGTGTCGATATAGCCATGTCCGTCTGTCCGTCGGTCTGTCGGTCTGTCGGTCCGTCGGTCCGTCCGTATGAACGAAAGGATCTCAGAGATGGTAAGAGCTAGAAGCTTGAACTTGGTGTCCCAGCACTGGAAATTTTTGCAGGCAGATCAAGTTTATCTTTTTTTTTGGATGCCACGCCCTCTTTGCCCACAATTTAAGTAAAAGCTTATAAAGCAAGCAGTTTTGTAGATCAAAAACCTCATGCCAAGGGCAGTTTTGAAGCTAGAGACTTGAAATTTGGCACATATAATAAATATTTTGTGGTCAATGTGTCCAAAAAATTTAATCGCGATGCCACGCCCCCTTCGCCCTCAAATTAAGTAAAAGCTCATAAAGCAAGCAGTTTTGTAGCTCAAAAACCTCATAACAAAAGCAGTTTTGTAGCTAGAGACTTGAGATTTAGCACACATGATGAGTATCTTGAGCTCGATTTGTCCAGAAAATTTTATCATGATGCCACGCCCCCTTCGCTTACAAATTAAAAAATAAAGAATTACTAGAGAATTTCATCTGGAGTGAATTTGAGCGGCTTCCTGTAGACCCACAGGGTATATTACGGTCGGGGTCCCGACTGTTCCGCTTGTTTTTTATCAAATTTTGGTAATCAAATATTTAAATTTCTTGACTTGTCAATTATTAATTTCCTTATTTTAATATTCTAATTATATTTTACATAGTTTTTGCTCTCCTAAAATTGTTTGGCAAATTTATATTTGCTATTTAAATTTCTCCTAATTTTAAGTTTTATTTTCTTTCTTTTTTTCATCAATTTTTAATATTCTTGATATTCCTTATCAAAATTATAAGTTCTTCAGTCAATTAAACTAATCGTAATCCCTTTCATTGCTACACGTTCTCAAGGAACTCAAGTATTTCCCCAAGAGCAACCACAGGACACGGGATTTGACACGCTATCCTCACACAGAAGGGCAAATATGGGGAGGAAAAGCGAGAAGTAGAACTTTACTTCATAATCTTCTCTCTTTCTAATGACAATTAACATTTTTTTTTTTCATTTTTTTTAATGGAGCTCAATTAAAGTGCGCGCAGCTTTAACTAAGATTTATAAGTTGAAACGCAAACCCAACGCCAGAGGGCGCGCTGTCAGTGCAGAGACGCTGACGTCAGCTGTTTTTGGCCGCCAGGGGGCGTAGTATGTCTTAAGTAGTAGTAGTAAGAGTTGGCCTTATTATTACATTGTTTATGAGTTCTGCCGTTCTCAATTTATTGTTTATTGTTGTTGTTCCTTGTTGTTGTTCTCTGGCTTGTTTTACAAGCGCGTCTCGGCATGTTTAACTCATGTTTCTTGGCTCTCAGCTTTGCGCCATTTGCGGTCGTCTTGGCCAAGGGAGGTTGCTGCTCCTACTCCTCCAACCCCCAACAAAGCACAAAGTCATATTTTCTTATTATCTGTAAGGCAGGAGAAGGGAGAAGGGGGCGGACTCCTGGCCACTTTTGCCTGCGCTTTTTGTGGCTGACCAAAAGACCAAAAAAGAAATAGAAATTATTAATAGCCTTCTCCATTTGCTGCTAAGTGGCGCAAATTGTGTGTTTGTTTATATCATTTGGTGTGTTCTTTAAGTCTTTGCCTTGGCTGCTTTAAAGATGAAGCAATACAACAACAACAACAACAACATTCACATTTTAAAGCACCTTTTTGTGGTAAGTAAGGTAGTAAGTAAGGAGGGGAAATGGGGAATGGGCGGAATGCGTTGGGGCGTGTTCAGTTTATGGAGCGCGTTGAACCGCGAACTGTTGTTAATGGCACTTGAACTCATCGCCCCCAAAGTAAAGGTGTACATCATGGGAAAAGCTGGGAAAAAGAGCAGCAAAGTACAGCAGCGAGTACAGCTCAACTGTCTGCTCCAATTTTCAAGTGGATTGTGCTTAAAATTCAACAAAAAAACAGCATAAAAAATGCGAGATATGTTTAGTTTAGTATAACAGTCAGAGGTTTAACATTTTACGCTAACTGTTCAATGTATGTTAAGGCGCTGTTAAAGTCTGTCTAATATAATTTATCTTTAATCTAATTATCTCATATACCCAATCATCATATATATTTATAAATTAAGTATGTAGAAGCAATGTTAGCTTAATTAGATTTGTCATCAATGTTAATGCACTGTTAAAGTGACGCTGTTAATGTAAACTGTTGACTTATTGTTTACTTTATTTATTTTAATTAAGACTGAATATTAACTTAAGTCTCTGCTGCTCTTTCAGTCCGTCAGAAATTAAGCAGTAAGTTATATTAAAGCAAAGCATTGCAGAGTTAAGGTAGGTATATAATGTATGCTAATGCACTGTTAAAGTGACGCTGTTAATGTAAACTTGCACTTACCTTTTGCAGCAGTATCCTCATAATTTTATGGGGTTCGGTTTTATAATACATTCCATCCATGTGTTGTTAAGTTACTAATTTATGCTTGTACAGATTCTACACTTAATATACTTAATGCACTTAATAAAAAATTAAAAAAAAAATCCTTTTGCAGCTGTCGCTGGAGGTAGAGTTTATCCTTTTGTTACCCCAGTTTCACAGCATCTGAAAGATAAGTAACATAGATTAAAGTACTACATAATACTTATAAATATGCTGTTAAAGTAACGCTGTTAATGTTAACTTTTGACTGACTATTAATACCCTTTCTGCTGCTTTGTAAATCCGTCATATACATATTTGACTGTAAATTAAAAGTATTTCTCAATTAAATAATATAAATAATGTATGTAAAAGCGATGTTAAAGTGACGCCTTTAATGTTAATTTTCATTTAACATTTACTGCAATTCTTCAACATTCATAAAACCCTTTTTTGTAGATAAAAACTGTATATATTTATTTTAGAATTAAAGCAATGCTATTTTACGTTATCTTACATTTTCAATGTTATGTATTATAGTATTAAAGTGTCTCTGTTAATGTTAACCTAAACATTTCATTTACTGCAGTTCCCAAAATTATGATCTTCCATATTGCTATGTTCCTTTTGCTGATACTTTTCTAAAAGTTTGTCATATTTATTATATGTGTAAAACAACTTATTTCTCAGTTCATTATACATGTTAAGTTGCTGTTAAAGTGACGCTGTTAATGTTCATTTTTATTAAACATTTACTGCAGTTCTTCATCATTCATATAACACACTCTTATAGATAAAAACTCTATATATTTATTTTAGACTTAAAGCAAGTCTAAAATATGTTATCTTACGTTTTCAATGTAATTAAATTTAATGTTGAAGTGACGCTGTTAATGTTAACTTAAGTATTCTATTTATTGTTGTTTTCAAAATTAAATTCTTCCACATTGTTATGTTCTTTTTTTTATATTTTTCTGTAAGCTCATCATATTTATTATATCTACATAAATTCTGTGCAACGACTTATATCTTAGTTCATTATGTATGCTAAGTTCCTGTTAAAAGGACGCTGTTAGTGTTAACTTAAACTTAACATTTGCCATAATACTTCGATATTCGTAATACTCTTTCTACCAGGTAAAAAATTTAATAATTATCATTAACTTTGTAACTAAAATTGTTATTTCAAATATAAATAAGCATATATTTAATGTAATAAAATGTAATGTAATAATGTAAGCTTTAAGTATTAACTTCCCATTTAATGTAATTTTTTTGACTAAAGTTAGTTCACATTTGAATTCAATTTTTAGCTACATAAAATACATAATTAAATATTAAATAAATATATATATTTCAAGATTTTCTCAGGGAAACCATCTTCATTTTCTTATAATTTATGCACTCCTTTATTATGACTTACCTTGTCTTTTGCTTATACCGGTATAAAATTATATAACAATATTTAAGCATGCTTTAAATCTATTCCTGATATATTTCTCTGATTAACTTAATCTTTGCTTATTTGTTTTCTTTGTTTCTCAATTGCTTTGGCAACGAATTTCATTATTTCTGCTTACAACTTTAAAGCAACGCTTGGCAAACTGTACAGACTCATTGACCCAACGATTTCTTGCTCTAAAATCCTTTACACGCAACTTTGCGCTCCTGTTGCATTAATTACCAGACACACACACACACACACCCACCCACACACACACACACTCACTCACACACACACATTTGAGGTAGAAAAAAATCTGTGGCATCGCTAAATTGCACTTGAAAAGCAGCGTAACGAGTGAGCTGAAGGAATCGTATTGGACTGTGTGTGTGGGATGGGAAGCAGTGTTGTAAAGTGTTTGCACGTGAGTTTTGTGCGGCGCCCAACGTGCGCTGATTGAGTTCTCCTGGCGAAAGGATAAATGAAGGACGACGCTTAGATGATATGATGACGAGCGTGTAAGAGAGCAACCAGCTGAAAGCAGCTTTGAGTTCTTGTTTGCCTTACTTCTTTTCCCACTTTTCCCATACATTCATTCCCCCATCATTCATTTTCTCTTTTACTGCTTTTTTTGGCTGGAGTGTTGTTCAAGCGCTTTGGCAAATATTTGATTTTAATTTTTCCAATTAATTGGTTTTCCATCAAATTTTAACAACGCATCCTTGCACCTGTTACCCACCCTCTCCCCCTGCTGCATTTTACATGTCTAGCTGAGTTTTTCCAGGCAATTTTCCTGCTTGTTGCGACTTTAAAAAACAAGTGAAATAAAAACACACAATACAAAAAAGTCGCAGTGGCAAAAAGTTAGTCCTTTGCGGCCGCAGTTTGTCGGGCTGGGCGCAGTGGGCGTGGCACAGTGGGCGGCCGCAATGTCAACTACAAGAAAATTGTCACTAATGAGTGGTAAAAAGGCCGAGTCGAGTGACCATCATTGTTTGCATAGAGACGAACGCTCAGGCTTCTACTAGCTAGCTCGGGAAAATGGTCACGGAAATGAGATTCGTTCATGGAACGTTCTACGCCTCCAAAAGCAACAAGGCACAAAGTGGGCGTGGCCGTGGCAGTGGCAGTAGTCAATATTGGCAAATGTGTCAGCTGCACATTCGTAACCGAGGGGGAGGTGGAGGAGGCGGAGGAGGAGGAGGCGGAGGAGGAGGTAGAGGGGCGGCTTATGAGCAGCCAAAAGCCAAACGAAAGGGATAATGAAAACCACGACAAAAGCACACACAAGGACAGTGAAAGCTGTGCATAGGGATAAAGGACAACAGCAACAGGACAGTAACTGGCCAAGAGATGTTGTTAGTTTAGCTAATTTATAGCTAGATTTGGCAGTAAAAAAACTAGACAATTTTAAGAATGGATTAAGTTATTAATGTTACAATTAAATGATTAAAGGAACAGCTTAAATATAAAAAGCTACAACATGCCTAAGAGTGTAGTAATTTCTGGCTAATTGATAGCTAGATCAGCAATAAAAAAGACTAGACAATTGTATGACTAAATTAAGTAATAATTGAAACAATTAAATGATTTAAGAAACAGCTTAAATAACTACAACAGAGCTAAGACTGTTGACATTTTAGCTAATTTATAGCTAGATTAAAAGATGAATTATGTGACTAATAAAACAATTAAATGATTGAAGAAACAGCATAAATATAAAAATTACAACTGTCCAAGAGTGTTCTTATTTTAGCCATTTTATAGCTAGATTTAGCAATAAAAAGACTAGACTAATTTTTGAATGCATTAAGTAATTAATTAGATAATTAAATGATTTAAGACAAAAATTATTTATAAGAAAACTACAACTGGCACAAATTATGTAAAAAACAGTTCAAATATAAAAACTACAACATGACTAAGAATGTTGACATTTAAGCTAATTTATAGCTAGATTTATAAATTAATTTTGTGACTAATAAAATGATTAATGAAACATCTTAAATATAAATAACATAACTGTTCAAGAGAATTGATATTTTAGCTCATTTATAACCAGATTTAGTATTAAAAAATAATTTTTTTCTTTATAAAAAAGGAAACACCATTTTATGACTCCATTAAGTGATTAATAAAACAATTAAATAATTTAAGAAATAATAGCATAAATATAATAACAACAACATGACCAAGAGTGTTGATATATTAGCTTATTTATAGTCATATTTAGCTATAAATAAAAAAATGGTCAATTTAATGAATGAATTAAGTGATTAATTAAACAATTAAATGATTTAAAGTAGTTCATATATTTTAATACTTTAAATGCATTTTTATCCAGAATATTGTATATGAATATATATTTTGCTTTTTAATTTAATTTTATTTGAACATTTTTAATGCATAAATTATTGTATTAGTCAAAAAATATATATTTAATATTATAGTTGGCTGTGTTTTGTATAAATAGATATGTTGTATTTAATGCAGTTTAATGCAGTTTTAAACCTATAAAACTAGATTAAAACATTGTCAAACAAATATTTAAAAATAATTTGAGAGATCGAAAAATATAAAGAATCTGCTGAGAACGTCATAGATATCGAAAATATATTCTAGTTAATATTAATTTTATTATTATTACAACTTAGGGCAACAAAGATTTTCCAATAAGTTAATTTACAAGACACACTGAATAAATATTATCCAAATTTTTCACATTTCAATTCATATTCTACAGAGGTGTTCAAACGTATTTACCCAAAGCTCAAGGGCAATTCAATGCACTTTGTGTAAATACATTTAACCAACTCTGTTTATACTTTTATTTATCTACTCTTTAAACTTTAAATTATTTGATTTACTAAATTTCAATCTATTTTTATATTTCAACATTCTTATTTTATACTAATTTTATCATACATACATTTATTTTAATATTTCTCTTTATTTACTAGAATAAAATTAGCTAAAAAACTTTATTTATTGAGTTTACAAATGTTTAATCTGCATTTACGTATTATAAACTCAATCTCAAACTGTCTACAAACTATTAGCAATTTTTTAATTAAATTTTCTTTAGCTATTTATAGTTATTTCCAGAAAATGAAATTTGGCAACACTGCTGAAGCAGTCAACATTTTTTCTATATGGTTTATATACAAATGTACAGTTAGCTTGCAACTTATACTAGAGCGAGATAGATAGACAATACAGAGAGCGCGACCAAAAAAAGAAAAATATGAAATAAAGTCCGAAGTTTGCTCTGAACTTTTGTGTGTTCGTGTTAATGAGATAAGCATGCAAATGGGCTAATAGAATGACAGCCAGTAAGGACTAACAGGAGATACTCAATTAAGAGTCAAGCAAGCCAAAGAAAGAGACAGCAAGTGTGGGAAAGATAGAGACAGGGAGAGAGAAAGGAAGAGAAAGAGCTAGTCTAGCTTAGCCGCTGCCGTTCATCATCGTTTATCTTAATAAACCGCGCACTCAGTCAGACATTAAACCGAAAAAAAGCAGCGAAAAGTCCTTTGGAAAATTGCTTAATTTGCAGTTGGAAAAGCGGGGACATTTGGGGGCGTCGTGGAAATCAGAGCCTGACAAAGCGAATGGCAACGTGTTTGCCGAACGTTGCAAGGCGGCACACGTAAAAATGTTGATAAAACGCACAAAAGCCCGTTGATGATTTCAATTTATATATCCAAGTGGAGCTCATCTTCACATCTTCAGTTGTGCACACACGTAAAAGTATGAGTTCTCTCTCGCTCTCTCTCTCTATCACACACTCCCCATCTCTTTCTTTTGCTGCCACACACACACACACACACATTACTGCAGCGCATTTGCTGAAGCATCTCACGTGCAACATAATTTTTCCGAGCGACTTGCCGACGACGACGACGAAACGCGTTACATGAATGCTCCACATCCAACAACATGAACTTTCCTCATCCCCTTCCCCATCTTCCACTTCGTCTGTGCTGTGTAGAATGTGTGGCATTATGAGCGTGAAGTAGACTAAATAAATTACATTTAAGCGCAAAGGTGTTACGCATTGCATGCCACATACAGAACTTCCCCTTTCCCCACCTGCTTCTGCCTCACCTACCTCACTTCATCACGCCACTTTTGGGTGGGCGTTTGCCTGTTTACTTTCATCATAATTACGCCATGTCATAGTGCAGTCGCTCATTAATTAACAAATTGAGAGCGATCTGGCAACGCTGTTTGCATGCTTATGACATATCACTGGCAACGTTTGCTTTAATTTAACGGGGAAAACTTAATGAAAAGTTGAATAATGTTATGCTGTAATACGTACCAGACATGTATCTTGACTTTAAGTTTAGTTTTTGCTTAGATTATAAAATAAATTCCATCTATATGACTATGCAATGGAATGCTGCTTGAATTTAATGGAATAACTTAATGAAAAGTTACCAAATTTGCTAGTTTACTGTCTATGGAAGTTACTGATATTTAACTTAACTTTAAGTTCAGTTTTTGCTTAGATTATTAAATATATTTTCTCTTAAGATTCAGTTATTTACAACTATATGTATATGGTATACAGCTGTTTCAGGAGATGCCAGAAGATCTCCCTCATCAGTGCCAATTAAGCTACTAGCTTACCCAACGAGCCAAGCTTCTTATATATGTTTTGCTGCTAGAACCAGTTGAGAATTTTAAGGAAGCGAGACAGAACAAATGCCTGAAAGTTGAGCTCGTCTTTTGTGTGTTGTTCTAATTATTGTAGTTCCTGTAACTCAGTCTACCATTCATTTAACTAAAATTAAATGCAGAATCTATTTAAATTTTAATTCTTAAAACAAAATAACATGCTACACAAAAATCTATTCAGTTTTCAGTGAGTTATGCAAGTTTAAAGTACATACTTCAACTTCTAATAAGGAATTGCATTTACAGCTTTACTTTAAGATGTATTTTCCTATATGTTATCGTAGAAATTTCTTAATTTCTCAGACTTCTGCAATTTTCGCCCTCCTTTGATTACCAATCAAATTGGCTGCTTAAATATCAAAAGTTCAAATTGCTGCATAAAGTTGCCAATGAAGTTTTCAATTTAGCAAGAGATGTGGAAAGTAAGGAAGGAGGAGTAGGAGGAGGTGGAGAGGGCGTGGCAGGTAAAACACCTGGTCAGCTTTGGCGGTCGTAAATAGTGAAAGTTAAGGCAACTAAACGCTAATATCATAAAATGTCGAGCCAAATGCATTAAAAGTGTGGATGGTGTTGAGTGAAAGGCGGTGGGGGGGGGGGAAAGCTGGAAAATGGCGTGAAAACTTTGCTGGCATAAAAATGCACCAACTTTATGCAGTTTTAAATGTTTTTATTTTTTTCTACAGATATTTAAAGTGTACCATATCGAAGGCAGACTTTTAAACCTCACTTCCCCAAACCAATTGGCAACTTCAAAATGCATTCGGGCTCTTGTAAAAGTTTCTGCCAAGCAAATGGAGCAGGAAACAGCTGTCCCTTCATATCTTTTGCATATCAAAAGTATCGACGACGACGACGATGAGGACAAGGACAAGACTTTCTCCACCCACTGTCTCGCTGTTAAAGTGAAATATATGCAAAGTTTTCCTATTGGGCACAGGGACACACCCAGAAAATTCTCAAAATTGCATTTGGCTTCCAAAATAGCTGCGTTTATATGTCACTGTGTGTGTGTGTGTGTGTGCATGTTTGCATAGATGAGTGCAAAGTTACATTCAATTTATATGCACTTGCAAAAGTTTACACCAAAAAAAGTTTTTACTCAACGAAAACTAAACATTTTGTTATCGCCATGATAATGGACCTCGGCACTGCAGCGATTGAGTCCCAAACATAAATACACACACACACACACACACACACATGCATGCAGACAGGGGCGTAGTTAGAGGGGAACAGATTATTAAACATTCTTTTTATAATATCACTATGGACGACGGTCCACGCTAGTGACGAAAGCAGAGCCCAAAAACTTACACGCAGTGAAGTTTGCTGGGTTGCAGGCTAGGGAAGTCAATTTGAATGGAAACTTTGATGTCGATGCTCATCGGCAATTTCCAAAATAAACTTCGTTGTTGGACGATGTATTGGGCAACATTTTCGTTTTCTAGATGTTTTCAAAGCTGTCTTTTGTTAAAAAGAAGCAAAATTCAAATGTTTTTTAACGTCAGCCTATAAATAAGTATGTATCATTGAAATTATCAATCTGACGAAACAAACTACACTTTCTTAGAACGGTTACACTTGTTTAAGAAACTTAATATACCCCCACAGGGTATACAAATTGGTTTTAAGGCATCAAAATTTTTAAATAACAGAAAGACGATTATGCTATAATAGCAAACATTTAAATTGATTGAATCCTATATATTCAAATTATTCGACTCAACTGAACTATGATGAAGAATTTTATCATTAAACATATTAATTTAACTGAGCGATGTTTTACCATAACATCGAGGTATCGACAAACATCGCAACTAACATAAACATCGACAAACATCAAAAATATATCAATGTCCGATACATCGATGGTTTTTTTACATCCTTACTGCAGGTCACTAGCTTAAGTATATACACGCAGTGTTAGGTATAGAGTTCGAATGGATATAGAGATCGCAATGAGTAATATATCTTTCGAAAGATAGTTCCTGTACTTTTAATATGACATACCAATATCTTCGATTGCTTGTGCAATAAGTAATAATAAGCCAAACCTTTTACGGAATATCAAATTGGAATTTTTTTTGAATAGTTCACATATTAAATTTAATATCGTTCGTTAAAAAATTTGATAACAGAAATATTGGGGCTTGAACAAGCTTTCGTCACTAGAGTTTTATCTCTTGTAGAGGTTTATTTGAAGGTATATTTATACCCTTGCAGAGGGTACTACTCTATTTTTAATTTTATTAACAATATAAGCAAAGAGTATAACTAGTCTTCTTGCATTTTTCACAAATTCATCAAAGATGAAGCTTAAAGTTTTTTTTATTTTAGGAATATATTCGGATTTTTTAAATATTATGTTATATTTATATAAATATATATTTTAGTGTCTTTTTTGTGAGGTCATCTAAGCTGAGATATTATTTAATTTCTTTTGTGATTAATTTATATTTGAATTATTAATCTTTTAACAATAAGCGTAAGTGACTTACGTTATTTTCACAATTATAAGTTGGCATTTAATATTTTAAAAATATTTTTAGTGCTTCTTTTCACAAGCCATTCGATTTTCTACTTTTTCTACTTTTTTAATATTTTAATTTATGTGAAATGAGCTATTGTAAATTAAGATTATTCAAATCTGTATTTGACAGGGCTGCTCTATTTTGCAGCCCTTTCCCTACGCCCTTGCTTACATATGTTTATATAAACACACACACACACACACATACTATGTACATACAAGCATATCCATGCAGTCACATGTCTGTCGGCGTCTCAATGTCTGCCAGTTTCTTTGGCTGTAGTCAAAGTTTACAGCTTGCGCAAATTTGTGCCAATTTCCAATGTATTGAAAAGCAATTTCCACATTTTAAATGATAAGAAAACTGTTGCGATTGTTATTAAAGACAGCAGCCAAAGATGCTTTACGCAAATAACACCAAAATGGAAATTTAGACGACACACTTGTTTTCAGTACTTCAACAGAAATATCGATAGCAATTGTTTCGATCTTCGATTTAATTAACAGCTCGATATCGAAAGCTGCAGGCGCCAATGTAATTAACATATGCAGAGCTGACAAATGTTAAGATTGCGATGTTGATGAGCAGACTGTTATTGCTATCCTATTGCAAAAGCATTAACTTAACATAAATATCACTTGGCAGCTCATGTTAGCAATAACAGTCTCTGTTATTAGACACTGCTAATATTTGTCAATCACTGACAAGGAAGAAGAAGACAGTTTACTACGTGTTTTTGACGCGCAAACGTTAAAGGTGCAAAGTTTATAAATATTTATGTGTTTTATTGAGTTTTTTTTACGTGTTGAACAATTAACAAAGTTCGTTGAATAACAAGTGCATGCAAAGGAGAAGCGGCAAACAAACAAATGGCGGGTGGAAAAGGCGAACGATCAAAGCAAAGTTGACTTATTAACTTTGCCGGCGGCATTTTCAAAGAAATTAAACAACAACAGCTGCAGCAGCAGCAGCAGCAACAAATGCATCGATTATGCCAAGTCAGTGCGGACATCAAAATTAATATTCTCAGCTATGCAATGTGAAAATGCCAAGAAGCAAGATGTAAAGAAGAAGCAGATAAAAATGAGTTGCTTTGAAGTTTCTGCAACAAAATGCCTTCGGGCCAGCAGCAATAACAACAATAACAAAGATAATAAAACGAAAAAATGCAAAAAAAAAAAAATAAGGGAAACATCATCAGCAGCAGCAACTGCAGATGAAGAAGAAGACGAAGAAGGAAGCGCAGCTGAAGGAAAATCAAGTTGCGTTGCGTTTGCTTCATCAATGCCAGAAATGGCAGAAGCTGAAGAAAAAGTGGAAGATGGCGGTAGCTGGAAGAGGAAGGGGAAGAGGAAGAACAACTGAACAACTTTCGCCCCGAGGGCAAAAGCAACTGCAGAACAGTGTTGTTAACTTATAAAAAAAAGCGAGAAAAGTGTAGCTAGTTTTTATTATGTTAAATACGGTTCGGTACGGTATATAGCTTTAACTGCAGTCGGTTTGCTGTTTCGGTTTGTCGGTAAACTAGCTAAAATTGCCAACACTGACTGCAGTGCATGTAATTTCTTGAATTTCGCTGAAATCACAGCGCGAACTGCGAACTGAATCAGAGAGAATGTAATTTAAGTGCCATAACAATGAAGCTGCAAATGTTGTTATTGTATCAAATGCAGGAAGAGAGCTTAATAAGCTCTGACCGAAAAGCGCAACCCACTAATACCTGGCCATGGGTGAGCCAAGAGCAAGAGAGCAAGGGAAAGAGAGCGTTGAAGGACAGTAGCCGCAAAGAGAATGGCAAACAAAGTAACTGACGTTGCGTTTTTTTGTGGTTTTGCTTTTCGTTTGCACAAAGAAAACAAAAGCAGATGCAATGAAGATGCAGCGAAGTAAGAGGAAGACGCAGCAATTGGATGCTCTGTTTGTGTGTGCTGCTTACATACTTACATACATACATATTACTCATGTGTGCTGGAGGCGTTTGCGAATGTAACGGGTAAGTGCAAGAGTGTGCGTATGTGTGTGTGGCAGCGACGTGCGCTGCTTTTGTTACAGGCTATTCCGTAGTATATTCTGCTGCCCCGTGGCTTATGCTACACTTTTTTAATAAATTATAAATTGCTGCAAATATATTTGCAAGCAGGGATTACATTTGCACCTCCCCCCCTCACCCGCTGTCTTCACCCATTTCTCCCACACGCTTGTTATGCTCTTTTTAGTGGGTACTATAATTTTGTCTAGAAGTGAGTAACGGCTTCAAATAATAACAGATAAATTAAATGAATCAATGAATTAACTAACGAATTGTCTTCCACACTTTGATCAAATTTGGTAAAAATTAGATTACTATAATAATTGTAATAAATAATAATTGTAATAAATAATAATTGTAATAAATAATAATTGTAACACCACTTTAGTTTTATGCTCAATAATATTCATTTGGTATTTCTTAAATAATGCTCATCTGCACTACCAGTCACTTAAGATTTCACAATACGAGTGAAAGATTAGGATAAGACACAGTGTGTACATAATAAAGGAAACAGTATGACCACACCATATAATTATGTAATGTTATTTAAAGTTAACAGAGCCTTTACAGAGGAACTTGATTATGTTAATAAATTTAGCAGCTGTCATAGCAAAGATTGGTAGTAAATTGATTTGTTGTGTACAAATCTATTGACATCTTTCCGTTATTTTAATTAAATTAGAACAAATAGTGCTTCATTTTGGACATCATGTCTTTAAAGTTTTTATTGAATGTCTAGTGTGCTCTGCAAGCGTATTAAATCTTCGGCGTGCTTAGTATTAGCTCTCTGCTGGCTTGTTTGCATATCGCTAGTTCGGCTCATGTCCCAAGTGTGCGGTTCAGCTATTGCCCAACCCTTTATCCTCCAATATCCCCACCCTTATTCCCACAATTCCCATCCCTTTATTTCTCCAACTCCCACCCCTTTATTCCCCTACCTCCCTTCTAGTTGCATATGTGCTTTAGAATTTTGTATTCATGCTTGAGTCACGTATTGCACATTTGTTAAAAGTAGTTCTTAAGGCGATTGCCGCTTGCCACGCCCCATTCATACTTGGCAAGCAGTTGAATTGTGTGCAACGTCTTAAATTAACTGCAAGTGGCAAGTGTTGCAACTTGCAACTTGCAACTTCTTCTGTTGCCTGTTTACCTGTCTGCAATGCGTGTTTTTTTTTGTGTCCCACGGCCCAAAAACAGTTTTTAATCAATCACACACATGTGCAAATAATTCTTGTGGCGCCTCGAGGCGACTCTGGCTGGCGAGTGTCGCACATCAAATAACTGTAAAAATAAAGAGCCATATACAACTCATAAATTTCTAAAGGCTTTCGCAAAAACTCTCCCTTGTCCGTGATAAAGGTTTTCCCCTCCCATTTTTCCCCATCCGCTTTTAATGCCGAAATAAATTCATTAAATTTTCTGCGTCTTTTGTACTTTTGCCATACAATAAAAATGTCATTTTACAATGATATATGGCTTCTATAAAGCCAAAATAAAAAACCCAACTCTGTAACTTGGAAAATCACGTAGGAAATTTTGCGTAAACTTGAAAAAGCTGCCGGTTTCGATAATTCGTCGCGAAACATGAAACATGTTCTTCCAAAGTTTTTTTTTCCTTACCCATTTCATTTTCTTGCTTTTTTTTTGCTGCCTGCATATTAATTTGAAATTTGTAGCATACTTTTCTGCATAGGTATGCGTATGTGTGTGTGTGTGTGTATGTGTGAGTGCGTTGTGTTAACAAAGTCATAAATTTCCAGCACTGCTGACAGTTTTCATATTTGACTTTTCCTATGTTGCATGTTGAAAAAATGTTGCTCAAAAAATGTCTAGCAAATGGATTGGGGGCCACAAATTGGACGGGAGGCGGATGTCTTACCTTCCCTTCTGGCAGGTTATCTGGATCATCCAAAAGGTGTTGGCTTAGGACCATAAGATTTGGGTTCATCTCATCCATATGAAATTTATTTACAATGTATTTTTTATGCGCTTATTGAAGCTGCTGCTATTCACGCTTTGATTTATTGCATTTTAAGTATTTATAAATTTTCATTCTTAAGTTTAGTGAGGAAACACTGACTTTACTTTGGATTTTGACTCCATTCTAAATTTCTAATTTGCAGATCTACATAAAGATCTAGTATCTCCAGTAAGAACCAAGAATTTTACATTAATCGCTTTAACTTATTCCTTTAAAATTGAATCCATTTTTAGACTATTTAAAATGTCGAGATATTTAGTGAAAGATTTGATAACATTTAAGAAATTTGATTTTAAATTTAGTTTAATATAAGGGTGTAAAATTTAACTGATTTTAACTTTAAAAACAACTCAAAAAATATGTCAATAGAGCTCAAAATGTATCTCAAAATATGTAACTTACAAATGATGACATTTTAAAATAAGGAAAATATGTTTACTTTATGGTTTGTAAGAAGTTGTTTCAAAGAATTGAGCCATAAATCGGCTATATACTATATCGATTCGTGTCAATAAAGAACTGAGTCTTGAACTTGAACCCGACCCAAGATAATTTCTTTTCATTTCTCACCTCAGCTAGCGCTTGAACCCCACCATAGACACTTAGGAGCAGTCCACAAAATAGTATTTTTAAATACTTATTCAATTATTGAAATCTCTGGATTAATATATAATCTTCAATCTATTTGCCTGCTCATGATTGAAAAAGAAATTATAACAAATTATCTACTATTTTTTTAAAGATGAATTCTCTATCTTAAATAAGGTATTTTCAATAAAGAATAATATTCAATATACAAACTCATTTTCTGCTCTTGATTAATACAAAAGTATACTTTATAAATTATATTTCTTAGATGAATTTTGTATCTTAAATAAGTTTTTTTCAATTAAGAATAATATTCTTTAATATTGTTTCCTGCTTTTCTTTGAAATAGCAACCATATAATATTACAAGCCACTTCCTCTTTTAAATGAATTCTTTTGTTTAAGTAAGATATTTTGAATTAAGAATAATATTCTTCAATCTTTCTTACTCCTCTCGAATTGACACAGCAATTATAACTCATTATCCTAATATACTTTCTAGATTAACTCTCCATCTTAAATATGATATTTTCAAATAAGAACTGGTCATTATAATTAAGAATAATATTCTTCAATCTTTCTTTCTGCTCTTCATTGACACTGAAATTATAACTCTTTATCAACTATATTTCTTAGATTAATTCTCAATTTTAAATAAATTTCCTTATTAAAAATAATATACTTTATTATCCACTATATTTCTGAAATGAATTCTCAATTCTAATAGAGGTATTTTCATGCAAAAATAATATTCTTTTATCTTTATTTCTGCTCTCGATGAATACAACAATTATTTATTATTATTATATTATTTTTACTTATCCCAATATATTTTCTATATTAACTCTTTATCTTAAATATGATATTTTTAAATAAAAACACTTGAATTAAGATTTGATTTTAACTGAGTTGTGCGTTTCTTATTTACTTTTCAAGGGATGGCAACAATTAAAGTGATTTCGAGTGGTGGGAAAAACTGTCAGGGAAAACTGTCACAAAAGCGATGACAGACTTGATTGAAGCCTTTACAATACGCATCTCAATCAGCGGCACATTCAATCAAATGTTACGGCACAATATTTTAGTGTGTGTGCGAGCGTGTGTGTGTGTGTGTGTGTGTGTGTATGTGTGTGTGCACATTTATTGTGCATTTGTAGTTGATATTTATTTACTTTCTTTGGGATTGTGCACAACATGCGACAGCATTGAATTACATTTCCATGGAATTGAACTGAACTGAAAACGACGGCACGAAGTGCAGAAAGTTTTCAGCTACACTCGGCGCAAAGTTTTTCCAGCTATTTCCGGTGGCAAGAACAACAACAACAACAAGGACAACGACAACGATTTTGGGCCAAATTGTGTGTGAAATTGAATTGCAATTGTCAATAATTCTTTTGCAAAAATATTTCCCAAACTGATTGAGTCAACGTTGCGTTTCCAACTTGCGATTATAAAGTTCGGCAACGGCGATGAAAAGTTTTTTAACCCTCCCAGGTAATAGTAGCATCTAATTAAAATGCACTTTAACTACTCTTTTTTTCTGTATTTTGATTGAATGTAAACCTGGCCAAAAATGACAATTCACCCAAAAATTAAAATCAAAAAACGAACACGTTGTCTGATCTGTAAATCATTTCTGCTGCAGTCATAAAATCCAATGGGGCGCAGACAATTTATTTGTTTTTTATGTGCTCACAACTAATGTGAGGAGAGCTTGCCCCTTTCCCCCGAAAATTCCTGGCAGCTGGCATCAGGCTCAAAGGATCTGCAATCGTGCTTGTCCAGAGCAGCACGTACCAAAAGTTCCGCAACGCAATTTTTGAGTTTTACTTACGTAAAATGTTCAAATCGAACTTAAAACAGTGTGTATGTTGTATGTGTGTTGTGTGTGTGTTGTGTGTGTGTGTGTGTTGTGTGTGTGTTGTGTGTGTGTGTCATATGTTACAACAGTGTATCTTGAGAAGGGGGGAAAACTGACTTTGCCTTTTCTTTGGCCGCAACATTTGACACCTGCTACGCTTTTGTACTTAGACCAGTTAATAAATAAAAGTACAAGAGGTCTACTGAGTTTCTTTGAATTGTTTTGATAAAAAAAAAAACAAATTAAAATAACTATACATATTTTAATATTAATAATAAAACATATTTTCTTGGCTTTTCATTTATTTTATAGTCCCAATATGATTTGAAAATGTCATCACTATTCAAAAACCAGTCGGAAAGGCTACAGTCGAAGTCGACTATGAGAGACCCTTTACTTATTCTTCTAAACGGAAATAAGAGTGACACTAATAGATAGTACCCCATAGCGCGTTGTTACGTCAACATGCTCTTCTTCTTCCTTTGGTCCGACACTCAGTAATATTGGGTTTTGAATAACTCCCGAGTTTATTGTCCGATCGTGATGAAACTTTCAGGATACATTAGGACCCCGATGCTTGTCCAGTGTGCCAAAATTCAAGGCTCCAGTTTTAAAATTGACCATTATATGGGATTTTAAGATTTTTTTGAATATCTTCCGAGATAACCATCCGATCACGATGAAATTTTCAGGATACGTTAGGACCCGGATACCCGTCCTGTGTGCCAAAATTCAGGACTCTAGCTTTAATATTTTTCGTTTTATGGGCTTTCAAAAATTTTGTTCTCGATTTACGGAGGCGGAAGGGGGCGTGTCAAAATTTTAAGATAAACTTGATCTGCTTAGCCCATAGACGAATCACCATACCAAATTTGGTGACTCTAGCTCTTATAGTCTCTGAGATCTAGGTGTTCATACAGACAGACGGACAGACGGACAGACGGACAGACGGACATGGCTATATCGACTCGGCTGGTGATGCTGATCAAGAATATATATACTTTATGGGGTCTGCCGGACTTCCTTCGACCTGTTACGCACATTTTGACAAACTTAATAGACCCTTATTTACTTTTTTTTCAAAAAGTAAAGGGTCTAATAAATTCGAATGTTATTTAATGTATTGATTTAATTTTATTTTATTTTTTTGGACTTGTTTTATACCATTTTAGTTTTTATTTCACATCTTCCCATTGTAAATATATACCAAACTGTACAAAAGATGTTTAAAATATATCCATAATATAAGAATATTATTATTATACTATTGTTTTGTATTAAAAAATAATAAGTCAAGAAATAAATAATTTTTTTTATCAGTGGTCGTAGATAATGAGCAAAAATTACAGTACAAATTAGAAACTAAGATAAGAAACCTTAGAAATAAAGTAAAACATAAAATAAGAATTGTAAACCACAAGAAAGTCAAAGCATTGTCGAAAAATATAAATAAATAAATATAAATGTATGCAAATAATAATAAGAAAGTATATAAATAAGTAAGTATTTAAAAAATAATAGGAAAAAAATTATTAGTTATTACATTTATGAATTTTAGTGATATATTATTATTTATTATATTTATGAATTTTAATATATTAATATTATTTATTATATTTTTATTACCAGGTCTTTGACAGCCCAGCACAATCGACAGTAGCAGACGTACATGTTTTCTTTTTTGTTTTTTTTTTTGACTTGCAGATGTGCGGTAGTGGAAAGGGGGCAGGTTGGTGTGTCATGCCACCCATTGTTTCCATTTTATTGTGTGCTTAAATATTTACACAATGAAAAGGAAGCATTTCCTTACACACACACACACACACACAGAAACACACACATACATGTATTTATGAGTGTCTGCTCTAACACATTGTTTTTGGGGCTCAACGTGTTTGATTTATGAAGATTGTTGTTGCTCCCGCTGCTGTTGTTGTTGTTGCTGTTGTTGTTTTTGACCCCCTGTAACACGCATATGACATGATATTTTATACTCGATTGCCAATTATGACCTGTTAAGGGTTTATGGCCAATAGCTTGCGTATGCATTTGTGTGTGTGTGTGTGTGTAATTGTTTGGCCTGAAGGGGCCAATCAATTGAACAAGCACTTAAGTGTCTCTCTATACAATGGCATCGCATAGTTGTTAATTGCATCTAATATATTTTGTTGGCAATTCAGTTTGAATAAAAGAATGTTCAGTTTAAAAATTTGCGAAAGGGTTGCTTAGTTGCAATTTGGAATACTTGTAAAATTGGCTATATATTTTAAACTGTTTAAGTTAATAAATTTAAGCCGCTTTATTGCTATTAATCTATATATTGGATATGTATTATATTTGTATCATATTTTTATTATATTTCTATTGTATTTTTATTATATAGAAAGGTTGTAAATTATTTTATTATTACATACTATATAAAATGACGGGTATTTTATAGTTGGACAAACGGTTGTTACTCTTTTGATGATCTTGACAACTTCAAATGTTGTATGTAGTTTTTCTTTTGCCAACAAATAATTCAAGTTCGTTTTACAGCCAAGTACAGAGTATCTATGTGTCGACTATGCTCGCTATAAAGTGTTTCTCTATATCACATGTTTTCTTCATTCGTAGTTTATATCTTTATTATGAAAAGTATTCGTTGTGCTATACTAGAAATAGGTACAGAGTATTCCTGAGTCGTCTACACTGTTTGTAAATTATTAACTTAGTCAAATTCTTGTTTACTTTGCATTTTATTGAGTAGTTAGTTGGTAGTTTGTATGTCTATAGTTGGATATGCTTGCTATATTAACTAGCAGCTAATTACAGGGTATCTAGTAGTCAACCAGAGTTGTTCTAACATATTTCTGTCTAGTAGTGTCACGCTAGCATTGTTTCAAAGCTAAATTTATGCCTAGTTTATTTATATAAAGTGGAAATATAACTTTTTTACCACACAACGAAGTACAGGGTATCTACTAGTCGTGTATTGTCGCTCTAGCATGTTATTTTAGTCAAATATATGCCTAGTTTGTATGTATACTTAAAAGCGGGAATGCTTGTTCTGATACTTAACACTTAAATACAGGGTATCTACCAGTCGTAGCTGGTCGCTCTAAGCATAGTTCAAGTCTAGAGTGCGTGTTTATAAACAGAAGTGGCATATAAAGGGTATCTACTAGTCGTTTATTGCCGCTATGAATTGAAATCTAAGCATAGTTCAAGTCTAATTTGTGTACCTACATATAAAGGGTATCTACTAGTCGTTGCTTGTCGCTCTAGGCATAGTGTAAGTCTAGTTTGTGTCTATGTAAGCAGAATTGCCTATTGTATCAGTACACACAAATTAAGGGTATTTACTAGTCGCAGATTGCCTCTCTGACCAGAAATCTAAGCATAGTTTAAGTCTAGTTTGTGAACACACAAATAAGAGGTATCTTCTAGTCGTATATTGTCGTTCTAAGCAAAGTTCAAGTCCAGATTGTGTCTATATAAGCAGAAAGGCTAAATTGGGGTATCTACTAGTTGTATATTGCCGCTTTAAGCATAGTTCAAGCTTAGATTGTGTCTATATGAGCAGTAATGTCAGATTGAAGGACTTCACTAGTCGTAAATTCAATTAAAGGGTATCTTCTAGTCGTATATTGTCGTTCTAAGCAAAGTTAAAGATCAGATTGTGTCAATATAAGCAGTAACGTCAAATTAGGGTATATACTAGTCGTTTACTGCTGCTTCGACTTGAAATGTATGCATATTTTAAGTCTAGTTTGTCTATAAATGACTAGAAATGTCTAGTGTGGCCCTACATTCAATTAAAGGGTATCTACTAGTCGTATATTGCTGCTCTTCCTATTAACCAAGCGAATTTCCTTTATATTTATGCTTTAATTGCAACTTTTCAAGAATATGCACACTCTTTTTTTTATTCAGTAAATTCTAAACTGCTTTGGCTTCCACTGTAAATGTCTAAAACTGTTTGGTTTAATCTTGAACTGAAAAGTCACTCTCTGGCTTCTTTTTTGTTGGCTAAATGTTGGCCAATTGAATATTTCATGAATTTTGTCACTTTGCATGCAACAGACATTCGTTTCCTGTTTACAAACAGAACCAGATCTTACGTTGTCCCCCCCCCCCCAACCTCCCCCCACACACAGCGATGACTCTTGACTAACTTTATAGTAGAGTTCTCTTCTCGCGCATTTGTCTGAATTCCCCCCTCCCACTCGCTTTTCCGGCTGTTTTTTTTTGCGTATTCAGCATGTCAACTGTGGAAACTCAATTTGCCTAAGTAAATAAACGGAATATGAATGTTTAATTTATTTTACGAGCATAGATATTAAATAAACACAAACACACACACACACATGCACACAAGTCAGCGAGAGTTTGTAAGTTTTGGCATATGTCGCAAATAAGCAAAAAAGTTTCCCAGACGGAAAATCGTTGTTTGTGATAAACCAAAAATTTGCAATTTGAAAAGTTGATACAGAGTTAAGCACATTTAGGACGTATCGACTTCTTAGTCTGCAAAATAAGCTTAATTAAATCGAATTGAAGGGATAGAAATGAAGAGAATACAAGAGAAGGAAGCATGCAAACATTTTCTTTTACTTTTTTTGCCTCTTCAATTAATAGAAATCTCATCACATACATATATTGCCTGTGGTTAATTAATTTTATAACAATTTTCTCGTTCGTTTTCGTCTGCAAAACAAAAAAAAAAGAAAAATGTGGAACAGGTAAATAAATATAGAGAGAAAGAGCTTGGCTTGCTTGCGGCTAATTTGTAGATGTATGTTTGTATTTATTTACATTTCTCATTTAATTAAAAAAAATCTCATTTCAATATTTTCATTTCTTGCTCTCGCCCACGTCACACGTTACGTATACGCAACGCGTTAAACTTTCCCTGTACTTCAATCAACGTGCAGTCCATAAAATTGTTGCTGTTGCGTGTCTCATAATTTGTTGTCGACTTTCCCTCGCCCCTCCTCATACCTAATAATGATGCGCGTCTTTTATGAATATGAATGCTGTGTTCTGGGTGAAAGATTGACATGAATTTTCGTTGCGTCTCTGCACTCATAAAAACCTAAAACGTTAAATTTGTTAGCTTCTTTTTTTATATGACCAAATCGTGTGTATTACAAGTTGTAATCGCTCTTGTTTATGTTGTTTGTCGAGGATGGATTTGTTGCTTGCTTGGCAAATATTATGTCTGATGAGCTGCACTTCAGTTAACAATCAAAGTTAACAAAAATTTATCAACTTTTTTGATTGGTTTGACATATTAAAGATTAAAGATTTGACATTCTTTTGGGAGAACAATTAACTCTAACTTTCTGGTATTTTTATAAGAGATAATGTTGCTTAGTCAATTATTAATAAACAGCGCGTGTTTTTTCGAAAATGGGAATTTATTTGATAGAAAACCCATAATAATACTAATAAATAACATTTAAAATAATAAATCATCATAAATTGTATTTGTAGAGCTTAAGTAAAGACCTGCAATCTATTAGAATGATTAGTTGAATTATATGCACTATTGATAAGATAAACAAACAATATAACACATGTAAAAAGGCTTTCTATATGATATTTTAGGATCAATTTTAAGCAGAGCATTAAATTGCTATATTAAATTTCAACATGCAAGTTATTTGACGATTTTTATAGCCTGTGCCCATTAAAAATGGGCAAAAAAGGCTATAATGAATTTGTGTGAATGTATGTAACAGGCAGAAGGAAGCATCTCCGACCATATAAAGTATATATATTCTTTATCAGTATCAATAGTCGAGTCGATTGACACCTGTCCGTCTGTCTGTCCGTCTGTCCGTCCGTCTGTCCGTCTGTCCGTCCGTCTGTATGAACGCGTGGATCTCAGCAACTATAAGAGCTAGAGACTTCAAATTTGGAATGTAGGCTGCTGAATACCATACGCAGATCAAGTTTATTTTCAATTTTTGATATCATGTCCCGTTGGTTTTAAAATTAGAAAAATCACCATAACATAAGCAATGTTAAAGCTAGAGACTTGAGATTTGGCACACATGATAAAAAGCTTGGGCTTAATGTGTCCTGAAAATTTCATCACGATGCCACGCCTCCTTCGCCCATAACTCGAACAAGCTGATAACAAGAGCAGTTTTATAGCTAGAGACTTAAGATTTAGCACACATGGTAAGTATTCTACTCTCAATGTGTGCTACAAATTTCAGTATGATCGGATATTGAACTCAGAAGTTATTCAAGAAACAAATTTATGCAGCGCAGTAGCAGCGCAGTCGCTGTATCGCGCCGACGATATAATGAACGAAAAGACTCGATTGTTCATGTATGTTTGATTTGCCTTTCGTCTGCTGTGGCGCTAAACATAAACAATCAACACCCACAGTCAAGTGTTGCCAGACTATCGCAAGCTACCTACACTCGATAACAGCAAAATCGACTTCAAGCGATATATTTAAATCCCATTATAATGAAAATACTTTTCTTTGAAGACCTGCACAGGCTATCCTACTGTCGCGCCCGCTCGACTGATCGGCTTGTTATTAAAAAACTTTTAAGTAATCTTATTTTGTTGATCTATATTTTAAAATAATTATAAAATAATAACTACTTTTAAATTTGTATTTAGGAGAAAGAACTTTAAACTTAATAATATAAATTGAAAAGAAAACTAATTGCAAATATCTTTTGAACTGAAAGTTGAATTTCAATTAGAAATATTTATTTCCTATACAAAAGATGCTTGCATTTAATTTTTGTTTTTAATTTATATTAAAAATAAATTAAAACAGCACATAAAATATTTTAAATATTTATAACATATCTAATATTTAAGCAAATATTTAAATGTAATTATAATTTATCACTATGGAGTGAAGTCGTCCACGCTAGTGCCGAAAGCAGACCCCAAAAACTCACACGTAGTGATTTATAATATATCTAATATTTAAATAAATATTTAAATGTAATTATAATATATCACTGTGGAGTGAATTCCACGCTAGTGACGAAAGCAGACCCCAAAACTCACACGTAGTGATTTATAATATATATAATATTTAAATAAATATTTTAATGCAATTACAATTTACCACTGTGGAGTGAAGTCGTCCACGCTAGTGACGAAATCAGACCACAAAACTCCCACGCAGTGATTTATAATATATCTAATATTTAAATAAATATTTAAATGTAATTATAACATATCACTGTGGAGTGAAGTTCACGCTAGTGACGAAAGTAGACCCCAAAACTCACACGTATTGATTTATAATATATCTAATATTTAAGTAAATATTTAAATGTAGTTATAATTTATCACTGTGGAGTGAAGTCGTCCACGCTAGTGACGAAAGCAGACACCAAAACTCGCCGTAGTGATTTATAATATATCTAATATTTACATAAATATTTAAATGCAATTATTATTTAAAGCTGCTGAGTGAAGTCCACGCTACTGACGAAAGCAGACCCCAAAAACTCACACGTAGTGATTTATAATATATCTAATATTTAAATAAATATTTAAATGTAATTATGATACATCACCGTGGAGTGAAGTCCAAGCTAGTGATGATAGCAGTCCCCAAAAACTCACACTTAGTGAGTTGAATATGCTTTCGCCACTAGACTTCTACATCAAATTGAGTGTGTAGATTTACAGTTGTGCAACCATGTCGACACTATTGTTTATTTACTTAAAAACACAGCAAATAAACTTCAAAAGACTTGTAGTATTATTGTCAAACAGTTTAGGTTTCTTGTTAAAATCGAAAGTCAAAGAAACATTTCAAATTGTTGTTATTTGTTTACATTACAACAGCTGTCACCTTGATGCGTCGAAAGTTAAATGTTTGTTTAAGCAATATTTGTATGATATTTGGTATGATTCTATTTGGCCTAGTTAAGAGACAAGTGCACACTTGTTGTAACAATCGGTTATGGCTATAAAAGCGCTGATCTCCCATTCAGTTAATACAGTTGTAGTTGCGACTTGTAGCCAGTAAACCAGCCATGCATATTGTTTCAGTTGTTACTCTGCTCCTGGGCAGCATCTTTGCCTATACTTTGGCAGCTCCTCAGTTCGGTGGAAGTGGTTATTATCCCGTCAACATTGCGGCTCTGAGTGCAGCTTTGGCCCAGTTATCCAAACAGCTGGCGGCTCAAAGGAATACCACAATTACAGTTGGCAATAGTTCTACAATCGTGTCGGGAGTTTCCAGTTCAATTGCCAATGCTCATATCGATTCTGATCGGAATAATGGATATAACAATGGCTGGAACAATAATGGCTGGACTTACTGGCGTGGTGTTCCCGATGAGGAGTTCCACGTGGAGAGCTTTGAGGCTGATTTAGGTGATGAATTACATGTAGGCGATTATCCGGAATCTGACGACACCGAACACAAAGAAGAAGAGCATCTGAAGTTCTAACTGCAAACTGAGTTAACAATCAATAAATTCTGCCTTAACTTCAATTCATTTCAAAATTTGTGCAACTAGTAAATCAAATAAAATAAATACATTTTGCGACTGTCAGAAAACTACTTAGTTACTACTATTTACTACTGCTATTTACTATTGCTACTATAGACAAAAACAATATTACAATTACATAAAGATGTAAAGTATGGTAATATATTTAAGAAAATCTATTCAATTTGTTACATATTATTATCAGCTATGTGATTTTTAGGAAATTGATAACGTTCACATTTGAAAACCAACTAAATTTACACAATCTCAATTCACTTTATAGCTAAATAATCATTTGTACAACTCGTTAGAGTTATCAAATAATAAATACATTTGTCAATCAAATCTCGAATCGAATGATAAACATTTTAGATACATAATCCTTCCATCTGACAAACAGAGTTCAAAAGTTTGTAGACCGTACATATGATTTAATTTTCATAAATTCATAAAACCATTTGAACGGTTTTAGGTTTGTTTGTTTGTTGTTGTTGTTGCTGTTGCTGTTGTTGTTTATTGCAATGCAGTAAAGGCTTTTACGGAATTTGCTTAAATGCAAATATTGTTATGAGTTTTCAGTGTTTTTAGCTATGCATTTTTATTCGCCAACTACCATTTAATATACATACATACATACATACATATACACGATTTTATGTTCAGAAAGGGCTCAAATAACTGAACTGAACTGTACTGAACTCAACTTTTAGTCTATCTATTGCGAAACATGGCAAATTCTCGCGGGTGGCATAAAATACACCGAGCACATTTTACATAAATGGATGGAATTGCACATTAATATTTGCAGGCAAAAGTTTCAAAACACAACCGGAGGGGAAAAATGTTGAAAATATGCATATGGAAAATGTTCGAGAGTTGTGCTAATTGTTAGTTACAACTGTAGATATGGTCTAAAAGGAATTTACTAAGCTGTCAACCTGACAAAATACTCTATTTCATCTGTTGCAATAACAACGTTTGAGATTTAAGTTAATTTTAAAATGGTTTAGAATGCGCAATATTGTGATTAAGCATACGCCAAGTGTGACATTTATGAGTTTTGGCTCAAGGCCCAAAAAAGCGGGCAACAGTTTTTGGCAACACTCTAAACTTGGCAGAGTGTCAACTAACAACTAAATTGTTTTTTCATAGAAGTTGCTCACGAAATTGGCCTCACAATTTATGGATTTCAACAGAGTAGATAGAGAAGTTCTTGAGACAGACACACTGAAACACTTAAGTATAGAATAGTCAATTCTCTCCAGGGACTTTACAAATCTCTTTTGAATCGCAATGCGTGTCTATCGTTTGAATTGCGACAAATGGATCGCATTAAGTTAACATTATTGCCAAACAATTTGCTCTGAATGTGTGTGTTTATTTCGCCTTCCTTGTTGTTGTCACATTGCTCTACACATTTTGTGTCGTTTTCTCTCCCTGTGGCCAATTGTGCCAACCCAAAATCTGATTAGGTTGCAAGGAAGAGGGGAAGAGGAGCGGCGGAGACTTTGGCAAAATCAAACAACGATAAATTGCTGAAACTTGTAAGCGATATTATACCAAGTACGACTTCAATTTGCTGCTGTTAGCCTGTTGCTAAAATCATGTCCTTGTTGTATGGCTTCTATTCTTCTTTTTGTCGCGAGCCTCTTTATTTTTGCCCTCCCCCAAATGACAAACAGTTTGTGGCCAAATGGCTTGAATGTTAAGTGGTAAATTATCTTGGCACTTTCTAAAAAGGGTTTACTTGTTATTGATACCTGTTTAAGCTGTTTGGAGGCTTTATGAGTGCCTCCTTTAATAGGATTTGCATATGTGCATTTAGTCGATTGATTTTGCAAGTGAAGGTGAGCATATTTATGCGGTTATATACTTGTTAAAGTTGTTTTAAAAGAATAATAACCCAGAAATAAGTGTGCTTCTGATAGGTTTTGAGCTCCAGAACCACACCGCAAGAGTTCGACACTGTAACCATTGCGCCAAAGCATACATAAACGATTATCTGGCAAATTACCAGTTTCCTTGCCTCAAGTTGCTGACTCCAACCTTTTTATTCCGATTTCTGGGGGCGGAAAGGGGCGTGGTAAAAACTACACCTTTGTGGAAGCTTCAGGAGTATTGTCATCAAATTTTGTTACTCTAGCTCTTATAGTCTCTGAGATCTAGGCTCTCATACAGACAGACGGACGGGCAGATAGCCGGAAAGATGGACACCTTAAAGGGAATTCTTGACTACCTTGAGGATTGCGTAACTAGATTTCATTTTAAATTGTGAGTTATCAATGTTGTTAAAGAAATATTAAGTTAAGCAAAAGTGAAGTTCTTTTTCTGTATTTTAATTTGCCATTTAAATTAGACGACAGCTTCCAAATTAATTAATAATTAAAGATTTGTATATGATTTCTAAATTTTATTTTACAAATAAAGTAGACAGCATTTATGAGCTTTGTTTATATATATATATATATATTTCATTTAGTTAATATACATGAAATCTTTTGAAAATTGAGTTAAAATTAAAGATGCTAAGGAACTTGCTGGGTTCAGTTCGTTTTCGGGAACATTGTAGTTCAAATACAGGTGTTAAAACCCTCGGCGCTGCACACTAGCTCTTGTGAATCGAAGACAGTGCCCTGTTCACAGACCACAGCGTATGGTATGGGATAATCACAGACCACATATCTATTACAATCGTTGGGATATGGAAGTATTGTTCCTAAGGGAACACCACAACAGATATTGGGAGTATCGGGATGTATTGTTGGTGTAATTT